>JARGYA010000888.1:0-37461 GCA_029204335.1 Mycena vulgaris
ACGAAGGAGGAAAGAGGAACGAAGGAAGAGGAAGAAAGTGGTGGTGGAAGATCAAGATGGTTTGGTGAGACAACTAAGCCAAATGAACTTGCATAATCAGCTATTATTTCGTCGCGTCAATTTAGTGTATGCCTCAAAATAAATAAATGTTTATCTCATATTCAGCGCTTTGACCGGCGGGTGGGCGGCTATTTGGGTATGTTACGGCAGGATCAAACTGATGCGCGTCGCCGCCGCCGCGGGGTCCGCGTCATGCGTATGTGTCATGGCCCTTTCCGGGAGTTTCAGGGGGAAACTCGATTGGGACGGATAATCGGCCAGATAGGGAAGGAAATTGTATTTATTCACTTATCTATTCTTATCGCTACGGCTACGACTGGGCACCGATGACGGCCTCACCGGTGATGAGCGGTCATCATCGATGGTGATCGATGATGACCCCAGCTCCAACCCCTTATAATATTGGCCGGATCGGTCATATATACTTTCGATGCGGTTGCAGATGCTGCCATCTTTACGAGGTAATTGATCATTCTTTCGTCCCACTCACAAAACTCAGTACTGTATTCCAGGGATTCCTTCAGCCCCGAACTGCGATCCTCCGCGTTCGAATGCCTCCTAACTTACTGCTCCGCGTCCTTGCAATACGGAATTTTCCATGAAGTCCTGCAATGCCAGCACTCCGACTTATTTTACTCTCAGCTTGAGCTCATGCTCATGGCTTTGCGTGAACGTTTACCTCGGTACTGCTCACCCTGATTAAATTACATTATCGCTTTTGCTGACAGAAACGCTAGAAATGAAATACATGACTTGGCGACTCTCTTGAGCATTCTGCGGCGCTGAAGAATTCCAGCAGCATAGTATAACTGACATCTCCGAAAATTCGTTGCACAATGCCATGTATAATATTCATATTAAATAAATTACTCTCAGCTGGATGCACTCCGAGCGCTAAAGTTGGCGCTCAAAAGGCAAGACGTGGTCAGACTATACTTACATAACTATTCTCCCGCGTATTCTGTTGGTGCGTAGTTGTCACTCTCGCCGACTTGTTCTGATCTGATCTTGTCGTTCTCGTTGAATGGCCTAGACGTGATGCATGACGCCGGGTTGCCTCTTATGGCACAAACTTTAATATCGCCGCTACAGCTTTCTGCGATCCCGATGACGCCGCGTCACAGACACCGCTCCTTGACAGATACCACGCAATATGAGCTCTTCTGGAATTCCAAGTGTAGAGGGGCTCTACCAGTACCACATGCCCCCAGTTGCGGGATGAATGTAGATATCATGATTCTCACTGCGTCCGAGTAAGACTCTCTCTTGTCCCTCATCCTCATTGTATGTCTCAAGCAGCAATACGTCCCTTCTCGCAATCTCCCTCGGTTCGAGATCTCTTCGACACTGTTACGGTGTCCTCGGATTCACAACGAACGACGACCGACACTTCGACTGTATGGGGCCCCGGTACTCTCTCTGGAAGAGCTCTTCTCGCCCTCGGAGAAGTTACGATCCGTGGAATCGACGCACTCTTGATTCGGCGTAGACTGGCGACCATCCGTCTGCGTGCTCCAGCCCTCACCAATTCAATGTGCGATGACCTATTAGAACTTTGCCGGTGAGACTCGGCTACTTCCTCCAAAGGAGTCAAACGCTGAGCCACGATCAGTCCTGGCATGTATTCTCTGCGGATACAATCGGAGGCCCTTCGGTTATCGGCGCAGATTTGCGTAGATTCCAAATACTCTAAGCTTGTCCTCTCCCTCTGTAAATGGCCTCAACAAGAAGCGCGGATGATCATACTAGAGCTGATCAGGCATGTATCGTAAGCCTAACATCATTTCATACAGCAATCTTGACGTTCATTCACTGTTCCATCAGGGGACTCGTGCATCTTGCCGTGCGGCAACTGGAGGGATTTTACAGTTTCCTTGTTGCGATAATTCAGGTCAAGGAAGAATGGAGAGGTTTTATGATAGAAGCGGGATCCTTACTTGGCGGCACGTTCCACTTTAACCTCCTCGACACCCATCCCATTCACATTCTCTGCACCGGGACCTCGTCCGACACGCATGTATCAGCTTTATCGACGCTCCAGACACTGTATTCCTTCGACATGCGCTCACAGATGTGGCTATCCCTCCACATGTCTGGGCTACCATGGCAGGATCGGATGCTCAGAATTGAAAAGATCATAGCAGGAGCATTACATCCAGAGCTTTCAGCACCCGAATTATCGGACGCAATCGCTGATGCTGTTATTTTTACACGGTAAGATATTTTCGCGACGGTGATGTTCCGCCAGACTTTTTTCTCAATGAGTTGGTGCTTCAGATCGGAATTCAACCTCGAACTTCAGTCTTCAGCCGTATCTTGCCTAAGGCAAATAAACGGTGCCCGCTGGAAAAATGTCTGCGATTTCTTCGGGTTCCCTCCGAAAGGCTTTGCCGCCGCCACACACCCCAAATATGCGTTATCTGCGGCGGAGGTAGAAGTTGCAGAATTATTCTTGCAGGGAATCATCTCAAATGCAACCAATGCATTTGATAAATTGTTCAACCTCTGCCTGTAAGTAATTTACTCTTCACGATTTAGTTTTCCCCTAACAGATATACCGCAGCCATATTCATTATCCCCCACAAATAACCAACACTGCGATTTTACTGGCACTCAGAAAAATCTGTAGTGGTTCCCTATCTTTAATGACTGGAATGGCCATTAGCGTGTGTAGACTACCAACTAAAGAAATGGACCTGGCCATCAAGACAATGATTGAAGATGTTCCACTGGTTTTGTGAGCCATCCTGACAACAATACACCACCAGATCCAATCCTAATCCTCTTAAATAGGTGCTCTTTGAACCCTGCGGAGAAGACAGAGGCCATACATCACTTCTGTGATTTTTTGGCGACTGTGTTCTTGATCAACAATGATTACTGCTATTCTCGCCTTTCTGTGGATATCGCTGCCCGATTTCTCGCATCCAGCTCCACGGTTCAGCATCCTACTATTCTTATCTGTTCCGAGAGAGTCAAAGGGGCAAGGATTTCACCGTTCTCAAAGATACAAGCTATGCATTCTAAAGACGGTCGTCATTCAATTTGGATCGCCCTACAGGCTGCTGGATTCAGTTTGGATTCCCGTATGACCGAGGTCATAGACAGCATGGCTTCCACCAAACAGCTGCGAACACCTCTGTTCTTCGATGCGATAGCAGATGCGGTTATTTTTACGAGGTAGTTCCGCTTTATGGATGTTCGCATTTTATCTCAATGCATCCTGGCAGCGAAATATTCAGCCCTGAGCTACGGTCCTCGGCTATAAACTGCCTCCTTGATCAATGCGTCAAGTCAAAGCAGTGGGAGCTCCTCCATCAAGCCTGTTCTTTCGACTACAGAGTTGAGAATCTCATGTTCACGACGCTGCGAGACCGACTATCTCAGTATGGCTTCTGTCAAGTTATATTTTTTCTGTGCTTGACGATTCTACAGGGATGACCTATCCGACTTTGTCAGAAGCTATCCAATAGAGCGGGCCTCCGACCTCTCTTTACTACTTTCAGGGTGGGTGTCCGGGCTACAGTATCAGAGTGGGAATGGTTGGCGGGTTTGAGGCGGATGCGTTTCCGAGACTCTGTAGCACCACGTACTTTGAAGATTTTTGTTAGGTCCTGACCATGAATGCGTGTCTGCCACCAATTCCCGTGTGCTCTGCCATTTAAGCAGAAGACCCCAGTTTCATTCGGGGTCGAGCCATGACTCCGACTCGCCGCCGCCGCAGGACGCGTGTACGGGTGGAATCCTGCAGAAAAAGGACGCACTGCGCAGGTAGGCCAGGGAGGCGATTTAGGTGGAGAGGAGCGCTCGCAGCCGACGCTGGGTACGATGCTGGTGGAGCGCGTCATGATTTGCGGTGCGCGGTATGCGGACCTTCGGGCGACGGGTGTGGGATGGCGGTGAGGATGTTCGTGGTGCGCTGGGATGCGACGTGCGCGGCGTGGGCGATGGGAAATGGTGAGGTGGTGCGCAGGCCGGTGGCGCTGTGTGTGGTTGGAGATAGTGGTGGCGGCGACGAAGGAGGGCCGGTGCAGGCGCTGCGCATGCGGTTAGTGGTGCGCGTCGTGATTCGCGGTGAACGGCGGGCGTATGCTTCGAGCGGCGGGCTGGGATTGCGCTAGAGACGGTCGCGGTGGGCGGGGAGGTAAAGCAGATCCATCCAAACGGCGTCTTGTGATTCTTCCGTTGAATGCTATCAGAGCCAGGCTTAGCGGACAAGATTCAGGAACACGGTGTTCAAAGACGGACACTACACACAGGTGAAGGACGAACCGACTCTCGTAATCTGATATTATTGATCCTTACATAATCACAGTTCAAACCTGTCTGAGTTTCAGCGATCCCCCCGGAGAGAGAGAATCATTCCGTCGAAAACGGATGAAACGGCCGTTTTTGTGTAGCCGTCCCGCCAGGTCGGAGCCCTAATGTCATCGGGGTTAGGTGTTGAACGTCGACTACACTCAGAGCTGAGGCTTCCCCGAGTCTATATAAATTGTCTGCCTCTCAATCCAACTCATAGACCGACGTTCTCCCAACTTTTTCTTCTGCCAATGTCAACTCCATTATCGAATTACGCCACCTGCGTCAAACGCCTCTTAATCGACCTCGAATATCGCTATGAACCTCCCCCGCCTCATGATGCCAACTACTGTGATCTGTTTCACCGGTGAATACTCTACACGCTTGGGCCCACATCTTCCTGCAGTGAGAAACGCCTGGCTGAGCTAGAGCATGCTGCTGGCAGTATCAGCAAGCGAACTTACCCATATGCGAGCACCGAAATACAGCTTCTTTTTACCAAAGTAACGGCGCTCGGCCTCCTCATCGACGACTCCATCCAGGACGAAGCTGTGTGTGCAGAGATTGCGCAGTTCTCGCACAAACTCTTCCTTGGCGAACCTCAGGGGAATCGCATGCTGGCATCATTTCACGCGACCCTCAAGGAACTGTCCTATGTATTCGAAAACAATGAGGTTCTGCGGGATATGGCCGTTATCCCGTGGATAGCCTTCATCGATGGGTGCCTGATGGAAAGACAAATGTTCATTTTCCAGGTCTGATTCGACCGCAGTCATTTCGCAGCTCACTAACCTCGACCCTCCCAGCGCGAAGCGCCAAAAGCCACCTATCTGGAGGGGCTCGCACCCAAGTTGTGAGGACCGCACTAACCCTGTTATCATTCCACATTCTCACCGTCCTCGATAGCCCCCGTTACTTGCGAGTTAAGGGCGGAGCAAGCGAGTTCTATATTGCAGGGATTTTCAAGGCGACCAAGGAGCAAAATTTGCCATTCAGCAAGTATATCAAGGCTGTCCCCGATGCGGTGTTCATCAGTGTGCGCAATGTTCCACTTGCAGAGGCCAGGATCATAATTTCTGTGTTTTGAACAGGACGTCATGAACGACATTCTCTCTTTTCACAAGGAGGAGCTCGCCGGAGAGACGTACAACTTCATCCACCTGCGTACGCGTTCCCTTTCCTCCGCTGGAAAACGCGGAAGCGGGCTCGCAGGAGAGTGGACAACCGACGACACATTCCATCTTCTTTGCCAGGAAGTTCTTGAGGCAACACGTAGGGTTGACGGGGTACTGCGACTGGCAGAGTGCGAACAGAAGATGCGGGGCGACATAGTTCCAGAAGCAAGCGATGGAGTCGATGAGCTTGACATTGAGGTTGCGAAGCAGTGGAGAGCTTGGCGAGATGTATACATTTCCTGGCATCTCGAATGCGGCAGGTACAAATTGGATTTTTTAATGGGGACAGGAGTCGACGAAAACAAGTCGCGTGGGGTCCCAACTGTATGAATTTGTCTGTATAGTAAGACACAGCGTCCCAGAAGTACGCCTTCTTTCTTTTGATATTATAGTCGCGGAAATCCGTGAACGTCAGCGAAGAGATCATCTTTTCACCGGAGCAAGAAATACCTGCGGACATTCGATGTGCTGGCGGAGACTGGGTTTGGGGTGAAATTGGGGTGAAATTAATTGTCCCCACTGGGGGAAATACACTTTCTCTTAGGAAACAAACGTGGAGGCAAGAATTTCTGAAGATCCACGAGGAATACCGGCCAGGCTGCGACATTTTCTGAGGTACACAAAGAAAGAGCTATCTGGTGCCTGAACCTGACGACGTATAGAGTTTCGAGACTCTTATTATCTGCCACTGCCTATCAGGCCAAACTACAATAAAAATGCAATTTCTAGACGCTGGTCAAAGCGAGCATGGGGATGACGTAATGTTTCTCTTGTCACGAGCCAAAACCTCAATTCAGCGATCTCCCTTTCTTTCCCGTGCTATGCAGTACATCTCAGGCGACGTACGCTACACCGCTCCCCATCCTCCGGCTACGCGCTGAACTATGGGCAGGAGCTCGCGGAGATCATCAAGAGCGACAAGGTCGCGAACAAGGACTACCTGGTGGTCGACGTGCGAGATGACGACTACGCCGGGGGAAACATCAAGAATGCGGTGAACCAGCCTTCACGAGAGTTCCACGGCGGCGTGCATGACCTGGTGCGGAAGACGGCCGACGTCAAGGTGGTCGTGTTCCATTGCGCCTTGTCGCAGATGCGGTGCGTCTCGCGGAGTACTACGCTGCTCAAAGCTTACAGGGACATCCAGAGGCCCTAAAGCAGCACGCGTACGCTTTTTGCGTCTATACATTCCGTGTCCGTGCTAATACGGCGCCGAACCCGCAGATTTACGAAGAAACACGGAACAACTTGAATGTCGCACAGGACAAGCCACAAGAGGTGTATGTCTTGAGGAATGGGTTCACCGAGTTTCAGCGAAAGTTCAAGGTACGTTTCGTGTGGATACCTATCTTCCTAATCTCAGCAATGTTTAGGACGATCCAACACTCGTAGAGAACTGGGAGGAGGAAGTGTGGGCGAACGCTGAGGATTGGAGTTGAGATGTACATATAATATTAAGTCAAATTGGGGTCATTTTCATCCTCCTTCAGTCGCAACTGCTTTGGTAGATTCTGAATGGCCGCGCGCGTTAATCGTTGCTGCTCTTCGATTTTTTTGGTACAGAGGTACCTAGTAGAATCAATACAGAAAGGCCTGGCGGGCAAAGAAAGCGAGTTACCAAGAAGTCGACGCCACCAGGAAGAACGTCCCCATTGCCCAGTTTCCCGCAATTATAGGGCCTAAACATCCATGTCGATACGAGCTTCGAAGTGTAGCGGAATACGCACTGACGGATATCCCGCGGATGAAACCGATGCCAACACCACTTGCGATGCCGCTTAGAAGGCTATTGCGCGCGCAGGGGACCTCTCCAATGTGGGCGGCACTCTTTACTAGCGCATGTCGTCGTTAGTGTTGTCAAACACCGATAAAAAGTGTCTCACTCTAAGTGAGTCGGCGATTAGGTTTCCTGTCGCTGGAGGGCCTAATTTTGGAGGGGGAATGTTGGCAGGGTCATCGACAAGCCCCGAACCTAGTGTAGTCGGCGTCCTGGGGTCCGGCATAGCTGGCGGTGAAACGTGAAAGAGAGAGCGAGAACGAGTCACATGTTCGCTTCAAGTTATTTCTCTCTTTTCTTTCAGAGTTTCTCCCTTTCGCTACAACATGTATGAATTCGAATTCGATTGCCTTTCTTGTGAACTTGAAGCCTGTAAATATGTGACCCAGATTTGGCACTAAACGTCCTCGCGTCGACGGGTAGCGACGGGTTTCCTTCTTACCCCCACGTCCGATGTCTCCCATATCCCCCCTGGAAGACATCTCTCGGTACAGGAATGCCTATTTCCTGGCGCTTTCCGTCGCTATGGCTAGCGTGTTTTATGGATATGACGTGTCCGTGTCTAGTCGGCTTGTTCGTTTCGGAGCTTACCAGTAGATTCGTAGAGGACTCATTGGAGGGATTCTTTCCTTTGGCTCATTCCAGCACTATTTCGGCTTGGACGAAATGGATGCCGGAGGGAAGGCGGCGCTGAACGGGAACATCGTCGCCATCTTGCAAGTTGGATGCTTGTAAGCATCCTAATTCCTATACTCTTTGATGTTACGATAGTAAATTGCCCTAGATTTGGGGCACTATGCGTTGGATCCTTATCTAGTCGATATGGGCGGAAACCATGTCTGATCGCTTCAGGAATCATCTATATTATCGGGAGTTCCATACAAGTGGTTGTAGGGTTGGGAACATCCCGAGAGACGGCACTGAGTCTTTTGTATTTTGGTCGGTACGCAAAAACCAGCAGAAACCACTTTCACAAACCCGGATTCAATCAAACATACTAGATTCTTGGGAGGAATTTCTGTGGGTATGGTCACCGCGCTCGTGCCCCGTCGTATGTTTCCGAATGCACCCCGCCCGCCATTCGAGGTCGCTGCACTGGCCTGATTCAACTTGCAATTAACATTGGAATCATGCTGTCTTGTGGGCATTTTCGGCTACTCTGGCAACTTTGGCTGACCTGTGCAATTATCCAGTTTGGGTTAACTATATTGCCTCTAAATACATTGCCCCTGACGAGAAGCAATGGCGTATTCCCTTCGCTATTCAGTAGGATTACGACTAGTGATCTTTCTCATGTTGCTAATTCATCGACAGGATCATCCCCGGCGTGCTATTTCTCTTAGTCATTCCTTTTCAACCCGAATCCCCCCGCTACATGGTTGAACACGAACAGTATGAACGTGCAGCACAAACTCTGGCCTTCTTGGCGCGTACCACCCCGGACGACCCCGTAATTCTTACTACAATCGAGGAAATCAAAGCCGACTTTGTGGGCAACGCGAAGCTCTCCATCTTGCAGCAGATATCGCGGATGGGAGAGTCTCGGGGGGTTGCACTGAGATGCTTCATTCCGCCACTCGTCATGTTTTTCCAACAATGGACCGGCACCAATGCGATCAACTATTTTAGCCCCCAAATATTCGCCAGTCTAGGCATTGATGGGATGACCGCCGGACTTTTCGCCACCGGTGGGATAACACAAATTGGATTGACCCTTTTGCTGATCTGAATCTCCTTCACAGGCATTTACGGCGTCGTCAAGGTGCGACCTACGCCTTGGGATCGGCATCCCATATGGGCTAATTGATCGTGCAGGTCATCGCAGTCTCCTTCGTGCTTGCATTTGGCGTTGAAGGCATTGGGCGCAAGAAGTGCCTCATCATTGGAGGTCTTGGCCAAGGTGCAACGTTGCTGTGGATTGGAGGTTACAGCGCCTTCCACCCACCCTCTCTGGACGCCACTCCTTCGCGTTACGTCTCCGTCGTTGCTATCTACCTTTACGCCGCCTTCTTTTCGTTCGGTTGGGGTCCTATTCCATGGATCTTGGCCGGCGAAATCGCTCCAAATCACCTGCGCGGCGCGGTAATGTCCATCGCAACTGGTGTAAATTGGTAAGCATCCATACGACCACTTTTTGACTCCTATTCACGATACTCAGGCTTCTCTCTCTAACGATCTCGAAGCTCACGCCTATTATGTTGAATCAAATCAAGTACTGGACCTTCCTGCTATTCGGTTTCTGTTGCTTCATCATGATGTTCTGGGCGTGGCTCTGCCTTCCAGAGACGGCGGGATTCGAACTTGAGGAAATTGGCCTGCTCTTCGAACAGGATGTCATCTTGCGGGCATTACAGGATGCACCCGGAGGTTACATATTTATTGGGGACAAGAGGGTGGCTCCCGTTGGCAAGCTTCCTAACACGATGGCCGCAATCAGAGTACAGGATTTGCAGGCGGCGATGGAGCGAGAAGCTGAACCAGATGCCTTGGACACGAAGCTCAACTCTGGGAATATCAAGAATGCGCTTCCGGGAGTTTAAACCTAGTTGCGTGTATTATGTAGTGGTTCAAATTACCAGTTTCAACCAGGCCACGTGATCTAGAGTTCAACTTCGTTCAACCTCTCCAGTCTGACCGATAAGCTACAGAGGGAATTTCCTCAATATACTTGCTCTTATATTGTCTAGCCGACCTGTCGCCTTCTATTATCCCCTTTCAGCTTTACGAATTCCGAATCACCGCCGCAGATCACCGCGCAGCGACGATGAAGACGAACCAGTCTGTGGGGAAGCTTGAATCACACCGGTCCATACTGGCTTAAATGTGGGGAAAATAACTTGTAGGAAGCCCAATTTATGCTACTCTACAAAACTAATTATAGATGGAAATGGCTCTGGCACTCCTTGCCAACTGAGGCCTACTAGCTGATTCACGGATCCGCGCTGCAAAGATGGTTTCCGACCGCTTACAATGATGGATTCTCACCAATGCATGCCCGCAGCTGCCCGCAGCCCGCAAGGGTCTAAATTTCCTCCGGCTGGTCTATACTTTAAACGCCGGTTGTTACGTCAAAATCAGGCCACCTCGTCTGAAACTGAGGACCCATTCTCGACAGTCATCCTCCCTTCCCTTTTAAAAATTTGCCAGATGCTCGACGTGCTGGTATTTGGACTGGGAGCGTAGGCCTTGATTCCGATGCCTACGTTATCGGCAAGAATCCTGACGATTGACCGCTAGTGTAGGAGCTACGTATGCTTACATCCTTCAAGGTCCGTATACTTCCTGCCAGCGGCACAACCACTCGCTAACTGAATTGTCCTGAAGCCGGAGGTCAAGTTCGTGTGAGCGTGGTAGCTCGATCGAACTTTTCGGTCGTCAAGGAAAAGGTTCGCTAGCATTTTACAGCTCTCCTCCGTATATTCGTTTGATGTAATGACTTTAGGGGTTGACTTTGCGCTCAAGCAAGTTCGGCGACCACGATGGAATACGGTTCAACGGAGGTGATACCAGTTCTATCATGGCGGGAAAGTGGTAAACCCCATTGTCAGTGTACTCTGATTGCCAGGAGGCTGCAAACTCAGGTCTCTCGTTTGCTTATGGTCGACATCTTCCCTCTCAAGATTTGATACTTCCCGCTGAATTATGCAACTACTGTAGTTATTTGCGCGAACAAAGCGATATCGGAAATACAAGACATAATCAGACCAGTCATTAGCCAGGATACAGTCATTGTTTTGATACAAAACGGCGTCGGCCAAGAAGAACCTTTACACCAAGCATTTCCGACGACTACCATCATACCCTGTGTGGTAGGAAGGAATTTATGTATACAACTGTTCCTAATCAACTGATTTGTGGAGTAAAGACCTGGACAGGAGCTCGCATACTTGATGTGGGCGTGGTTCAAGTTTTTACTCGCAGCGACACATTGGTGCTCGGGGTGGATTGGAACCCTCGTACCACGCGCCTTCAGCAGCAGAAAGATTTGGATATATTTGCCAAAATACTCATCAAGTCTAACGCCAACATTACTGTCAAGGAGGACGTTCAAGTTGACCGCTGGGTCAAAGTAATCTGGTAAGGGCTCGAGTCGTATCCTTTGAATATGTTTTAATATATTCAGGAACTCGGCTTGGTGCATCAATCAAATTTTCAATTCTCCCCGCAGGAACAACTGATATTGATAGCAGGAACTCGCTGACGGCTTTGACGCAGCTCAGAACAAGTGATTTTATCTCAACATCCTCGAGTGCCGTATCCGTGGCTCGAGCGATTTTTACTGAAGGGATAAGCGTTGCAAAGGCCAAGGGAATCGCCATCCCTGAAGACACTCTGGATGACATGATGGCCAAGTATACCTCGCTCAGCGGGGCGACTAGCTCGATGCTTACCGATGCTCTGAACATGAAACCAATGGAAGTAGAGGTGCGTTTTTATTCTATCTCTGTAAATTTCTTCCAATAATTTGCCAGTCAATACTCGGACACCTATTGAGAGAGGGGTTGAGGCTGGGAATACCAGTCCCCACATTAACCACGTCCGTTGGTGGTTCCATATTCTTAAATAAGCTAACCTAATGATAATTCCAGAATATATTCTCTTTTGAAGGCGATGGACTGGAAGCACGCCCATCCCAACGAGGCCCGGCTCTGATTGATGCATGAATCGTGGATTGCGACTTCGACTCCGAATAATACGAGTCCTGAAATACAGTACTTACGCATTACGAATGTGAGCCGTGTGAAGATAGTGCACAGCCATCATGATCCCATTCGGCCCGATGCTTCGCGAAAGAGTCTTTCTTCCGACGACCTCTAGATCTGCTAATTCGAGTTTCTCTTGCTCCCGGACTATGCTCTGCCCACGTTTTGGCCAAGGTGCTCTTCGATGCGTGCAACAAGAATATGGGCGGTGACGATGACGAGGATAGAGGCAGCGATCTTACTGCCGCCCATCCCCCTCGCTCGCCGCATACAGAGCAGGTCGGTCGGTCCCTAACATTGATTAGAGCAGCCTATCTGCTTATTGCTTCTCATGTGGAGTACGACCTTGATTGCATTGGACGCTCTCAACCCAGCCCTGCCGTGCGCGCTACACGCTTAGCCCTCCTGCCTCGCGCGTCGGTCTTCCTCGAGTACTCGTTGCCCTTCCTGTGCACTCAGCATCACTTTGTGGGGCTGCGTGAACTCGCCTCACCGCATGTCTCCGCATTCAACGTTGGCGCCCGGAGCAGTTTCATCCACTGTGCCCTGTACCGGACTGCGTGTGATTTTGCATACATCGGCTTCAGACCCAGACGTTCCCATGCTCGATAGCCTGGCGCTCCCTGTTGGCTTCCCGTCTTGTTATTACCCGATCATGCGTCTTGCGTCTTGCACGGCGGGGGGGACTAAGGATTCGCGGGGGTCCAGGGTGGACTTCCCGAGCCTGGATTTGGAGGCGTCGGCACACACCATGGATTCGCTACCTGGCTTGACGTCTGTTGTGCCCTCCGTTCTTTTTTCACTCAACCTTCTCCCCCTCCCCACCTCTTGTTCCCTTATTGACTCATATTTCCGCAGTTCTGCCCCGGCGGCAACCTGTACACTGTGATCAAGAGCGAGGGGGGTCGCTAAGTGAGGTGGGTTCCTCTCCAAGTTGTTAGTAATTCATTATTGTTGCACATAGAAAGCCCGTATTATTGAATATGATAAACTTATCAGAGGAGAAAATGGGACTCGTACTGCCATGCAAAGTTAAATGGCTCTTTAAACCGTTATTACTCATCTTGTACATCCTCGTTATTACTATGCAGTAAAACGAAGAGACTTAGTCTTCAAGGAACCAAGATGGCCTTGTCACGGGCCATCTATAGGAAGCCTACAAAACCTAAATGAATCCCAACTGCATTAAAACCGCGAACTTTTGAACTGCCATACGGATTCTTACCCTTTTCGGAAGGAGGAGGTTGTTTGGTTTTGTTATCCGCCCATTGAACGCGACGCTCTCTGTTCGTGGGTCATGACGAAGACCCGCAGAAAAAGCAAGGCGGCGGCGGCGGCTGCTGCTGCCGACTCTGAAAACGAACCCTCTTCGCCCACCGTAGAGGACGCCCAGCCCCTCACCATCTTTATACCCTCGGACATTGACTTGGATACTCTGTCCAATCTTCTCCCCGAGACCAGCATCACCTCTCAGACTCCAGAAGGCATTGTTGAACTCTACCGAAGTCTCATCGAATTGGCTTCCAAACTCGATACTGCCGCGAGGGACCGAGACGAGGATCGCGCACAAGCGGAGAAGATGGAGGTCGAGTTGGATCAGGCGCTGCAGGACAGGGAAGCAATGTCGAAGGAGCTGGAGGGCTCCGCAGAGCATTGGCAGGCCGATTTGAAGAAGGTCAAGCAGGAACGGGACGAACTCTGTACGTCTCTCGTTTACAGTGGCGAGCTGACATTCATGGTGGATTGTCATTTTAGTATCCTCCCAGGCCGCTTTGCAAGCTCAAATATCCGCGCTATCTACATCGCAATCCTCTTCGTCCACCGAGGTCGACAATTTGAAGCATCGCGTCGAGGACACGGAGCGCGAAAAACGCGATCTTGTAGGCGTGATCAGTCGATTGAAGCAGGACAGCAGCCAGCGGGAGGGTATGTTCTTCACGCACGGTTTGCCCTTGTCCTCAATACTGATAGAATGCAGAGGAAATACAAACACTTCGCGCCAATCTGAAGGAGGCTCGGCATGAGCACCAGGCTCTAGAAAGCCAAGTGCGAGAACTACGGTCAACGGAAACGTCCACAAAGGTTCGTGCTAGCTATTTCATCTTGCCCCTTTCTGACCAGAATTCCCTAGTTCAAAGTCGAATCGTTAACCCAGCAGCTCCAGCTCTCGCAGTCCGAGGCTGAGCGTACTAATGATGAACTCACCGCAAAATCTGAGGAATATTCCAAGCACCGACGAGCGAAACACGCAGAGCTCGTCACCCTGCAAGCCAATTTCGACTCCCTCACCCAAACCCATGCGGCAACCCAGGCCACTTTGAAGGCGGTCCAGTCCGCACACACGGCGCAAACACACCAACTCACGCAGGCTCTGGCGCGGGTGCAGGATCTGACTGGAAAGCTTGCTGAACAAGAAGCAACGTACGCGAGTGAGGCGAGCGGCCTGCGGAGGCTTGTGGGGATGATGGAGGAGCGGGAGACGAAAGCGAAGGAGATTGTCGACAACATTGAACGCGAGTGGGCCGGCGTGGGTGAAAAGTCAGAGCGGAGGGAGGCAGCTCTGCGGGATCAGGTCGAGAGCGAGAGGAGGGCTCGCGAGGAAGCGGAGAAGCGGACGGAACAACTGGAGGAGGTGTTGGAGAGGATGGGGAGAGGGGACTTACCTGTTCCTGGACCCAGGGCGCTCGACTTCACAGCCGACGGCATGATGGGTCTCAGTCCGACGGTGGCGATGGTGAGTAAAGCTCAGAAGAGCGGGAAGACTTTCACGGAGGTCTATGCGGATTACGTGCGACTTCAAGAGGAGTTTGCAAAGAAGTGCACGGAGTACGACCGCATGGACCAAACTCTTTCGGCCGTACTGTCTCAAATCGAAGAACGGGTATGTCGCCCTGTTACTGAGCCTTCACCATTTTTTATTAACAAATATGTTGGCTGGTAGGCACCGATTCTTTCGCAGCAACGAGCGGAATACGAACGCCTCCAATCAGAGGCATCTCATCTGGCGTCGCAACTCGCACAAGCCCTCTCAGATCGTGACTCTCAAGCAACTCTTGCCCAGGAGAACTCACAGAAACTCGCTCGCTCCACCCGGGAGAACGAACTTCTGCATCAGCAACTTACTGACCTTGGCCGCCAAATTCAGAACCTTCTCCGCGAAATTGGCCGCCGCGACGACCCATCAATTCCCTCGGATGCCGACATCGAGATGCTTGCCGCTGCGCCCGCTGAAACAATCGATGGCGTTATCACCAATAACCTTGTCCTGTTCCAATCAATCGGACAACTGCAGGAGCAGAACCAGAAGCTTCTGAAGGCTGTTCGGGAGCTCGGGGACAAGATGGAGGGCGAAGAGCGGGAGTACCGGGAGGGATTGGAGAGGGAGCAAGGGGAGGCAGTACGGGAGGCGCATGAGGCGATGCAAGAGCTAGCGCAGCAACTGGAATGGCAGAAGAGTAGCAGCGACACCATCATCAAGGCGTACGTCAAGGAGCGGGACGCCTTGAAGGCCATGTTAGCGCGGGTGGAGAAGGGCGGAGCTGTCACAAACGGCTTGAGCATGGAGGTGAACGGATTTGGCGAGGGCTTGCCGCCTAATTCCAGTGACATGGCCAAGGAGCTTGCTGAGATGCAAAACCAGTTCGAGACTTACCGGACCGAGATGGGTGTCGACTCTATACGGCTTCGAGAGGAGGCGATTTCTGCCCAGCGGGAGGTTGGCCAGCTTGGTGCCGCGCTTGCTAAAGCCAATGCCAGGATTGAATACCTCTCTGGTACGTCTTGCTCGTTTTTCCGGCGCTTAGTTCTCACGGCTTGCTTCAGACCGGCACAGGATGAGCCAAGACCAATTCTCCATGCACGGGCGCGAGATCGAAGACCTGACGAAGCGTAATCAACAGCTCTTTGACCAATGGACGCGGATCGACATCGAATGCAGTCGTGCAACGGAGGATTTGCAGACCGCGAACGGTCGGATCGAACAATTGCGCAACGAATGTGCTAATCTTCGTGCCGAGAAGAAGATTTGGGAGGTTCGTTTCCCACCACGCACCTTAGCTAGTGTTAATGGCAGTACATCCAGAGCGTCCAAGGCCGTCTTGTGGAGGAGAACAAGACTCTGGCAATGGAACGGTCGCATCTGTCCGATTTGATGGGCAACGTTCAAAAGATGCACAACGATCTTGAGAAGTCTGGAGAGAACGATCGTAGGCGATTGGAGAGTCAGTTGCAGATGCTCGAGGGACAAACGTATGTTCTTATGACTTGGTTTTACCATTTGATTTACACTTCCCTGTAGGCAAGATCTGAGAATACAGCTTTCGCAGGAGCGTGACTCTGTCCGGCATCTTTCTTTGCAGAAGGACATTGAACTCAAGGAACTGCAAACCCGGCTAGACAAGGCGGTACGACGCGGATTTCCTCCTCCCTGTTTTCAATATCACTCATGCGTACACAGGCTCAAGAATTCTCTAAGACGCGGGAAGCGCTGATTGGCGCCGAGACGAGCAAGACACACCTCGAGCAACGCGTGGAAGACCTGGCTCGTCAACTCCAGGGCAATGACGAGAAGCTTGCGGTGTATGAACGCCGGTCAAGCATCGTTGGCGGCATTGCGCAGCACATGGACCAAGACCTGAACCGCGAGCAGCAGCTTGAGGCTGAGGTGGCGGAGCTTCGGTAAGTTTGAAGGTTAACTATTCCGAACTTGTCATTTACGCGACCTAGTTCCGCTCTCAAGGTCACGGAAGTCGATCTTGCCACCGCACGGAGCCATGTCCAACAGTTCCGTGAAATTAGCCAAGCGAACGAAACAGCTTTGAAGAGTCTGGATGCTACGTACGATGAGTACAAAACATCGACAGAAGCCCAGATTGCCAGACATGAGGTGTGTTACATGAGCTACGACCCAGAACATATTTTAACGAACTTGCAAGTCGGAATACACCGCTATCCAAGAGAAACTTACTGCCGCCCAGCAAGAATTGGCTGGGTTCGCTGCCAAGTACAACGAACTCCAGAAGTCATTTGAAACAGAACGGACTGCTTGGACTAACGACAAGAAAGTCCTTGAGGACACTATTGTTGATCTCAGCACATCCGAAAAGCATTCAGAAAACGACCGTTCTTCTCGCGAGAGCCAAGTTCGACAGCAGGAGGAGCGTGCCAAGGTTAGCACGAACGTTTATCATTGTTGACTGTATCCAACTCCTCCTAGACGGCGGAGGAACGTTACACGCAGGAAGTCGTGGCTCATGCAGAATCGATCAAATCCGTGACCCAGCTCAAACAACAACTGTCAACATCGCAGGCGTCGGCCCGGGATCATCAGACAGCTGCTGAAACTGCGATCGCAAAACTTGCCGCTTCCGAGAGCAGTTGGGCTCTACAGAAAGACGCTCTGGATAAAGAGGTGTCCGATTTGAACAGGCGGTAAGTCTCACTTTTCTCGTACGGGCGAAGTAATTCTTATTTGCCTGAGCTCTAGCTGTCAAGATCTCACTTCCCAGAACTCCCTCCTTCACCAGCACCTCGAGTCTGTCAGTTCGCAGGCAGCTCGAATCCGCCAGGCTGCCGAATCCTCGACCTCTGCGTCTGGGGAAGGCGAGTCCACTGATGATACTGATACCAAACTCTCTGAGCTGCGTTCTGTTGTCGCTTACTTGCGGAAAGAGAAAGAAATTGTCGACCTCCAGCTTGAGCTGAGCAAGCAGGAGAATGCTCGGCTGAAGACTCAGATCGAGCACTTATCGCAGACGCTTGATGACACAAGGGCCACGTTATCCGATGTACGCCCCCGGTCTCCTACTGTTTTTCCTTGGCTCATTTTTGGATGTCAGGAGCGAGAAAGGGCAGTGGAAACTGCCGCATCAGCGACGCAACACGCGGAACTTGTTGAGCGGATCAACCAGTTGAATATTTTGCGCGAAAGCAATGCCACGCTGCGGACGGACTGTGAAAACCACTTGAAACGTTCTCGGGAATTGGAGGCCAAGCTGAGACAACTATCTTCGCAACTCAATCCTGCGAAAGAGCAAGCCCGAGTCGCACAAGCGGAACTAGAGGCTCGTAATGGTCAAATGGCACGTTTGGAGGAGGAGAACCGGAAGTGGCAGGAGAGAAACACGCAACTTCTGAGCAAGGTATGCCTTAACCTCGCCCTGCTACCACCGTATGCTCAGATGCTTGCAGTATGACCGCATTGACCCGGCCGAAGTCCAATCGCTCAAAGACGAGATTGAGCAATTGAAGACCCAAATGGCTGAGTCTGAAACGGCCAAGGCAGAACAAGAGAAGGCCTTCCAAGCTCAGCAACAACACGTGAGTTTGGTGATGATTGTCACGCAGCTTTTGCTCACTGATACGGCGTCAGACTGAGGCCGTGGAAAAGAATCTCCGAACTTACCGAGAGTCGCACGCCAAAAATACAGAAAGCTTTAGAGCCCGACTCGGCCAGATGAATACAGACAAGTCTGCTGCCGCAGCCGAAAAGCAGGAACTACTCGCCAAAGTCACAGCCTTGGAATCCGAAATAAAAACGCTTCAAGAATACAAAGCTAGCTCCGATGCGGAAAAGGCTACCAGTGCTCAAACGTCTCCAGCAGATGCTGCAGCTCTCGTGCGCTGTTCAATCGTTCATACTGATGTAATCTATACTCACGCCTCTGTAGGCTGCTCTACGCGCGGAACGGGACGCATTGTTGGCAGAAAAATCTACTTGGATCGCAAACACATCTGCCGCCCCCGCACCGGCTGACGCAGAGGAAGCGAAGCGCGCATGGGAAGCAGAAAAGGCTGAGCTGGTCCAGGCTCGGGACAAAGCCCAAGCTGATGCTAAGGTGCCGACTTTCATTCACCCTCCGTAACCGGAATACTGATCTATTTTCCTTCCAAGGACGCGGAGAAGAAATTGGCTGATTCGAAGACCTCGAATGTATGTAATTTTGAACCCGGCCTATGGTACTGGTCTCATCCCACTTGCAGGAAAAATTGGCGAACAGGGCGCGCGAGCTCATGAGGGCTCAGCAGAAGGCGACTGAAACGCAAGCGGCTGCCGTCGCCGCTGCCGTCGCCCAAGCGAAGAGCGAAGCACAGGATCCCAGCGCAGGAACCGTTTCTGAGGATATTGTCAAGAAACATGCCGACGAGTTGCAGGCTCTGCAGGAGAGTCTCATCTCCAAGCATGCCGCGGAGCTCAAAGCAGCCGTCGACGCTGCCCGGGCAGAGAATCCTTCTTCAAGTCCGCCGGCCGACATCGACGCGCTGATCGCTGCTGCCATCGAGAAACACGACAAGGACCAGGAGAAGGGTCGTCAGGACGAGATCACGGCCGCGGTTGAAAGGGGCCGTGCAGAAGCTGCGACCAGAGCAAAATTAAAGGACCAGCAGCTCGTCAAGACCCAGAAGAAAGTAAAGGATCTCGAGGCTCAGATCCTTGCGTGGCAGAAGGAGGGTGTGTTGCCAACTCCGCCGACCCCGATACCCGCAACTTCCACACCTGCTGTGGCAGCTCCTGCTTCGACCTCTACACCTGATTCCACGCCAGTGGTCAAATCCGCGCCCGTTGCACGCGGTGGTGCCCCCACCGGCCCTGCCCGAGGAGCCGCACCTGCTGCTGCTCGCGGGACTGCCGCCGTCCGAGGAGCACCCACTCGTGGTCGCGCTTTGAGCATCCGGGGAGGCGCTACCCGCGTACCACCGGTTGGTGCAACGCCCGCTGCTGCCGGTCCTGCTGCCGGTGTCTCGATCATGGGTGCGGCGAAGCGACCTCGAGAGGAAGGCACGCCTGCAGAAGACTCGCTAGCCAAGCGATTAAAGCCTGCTGAGCCTGGTAGTAAACCTGTGCAGTTAAGGCGGCCACCACCAGCGTCGTGACCTCGTCCTTGTATATTATTGCTCTCACCCTTGCATCTACCAACTGTATCACCTCACGTATTTTCCCTGTAACCCGCATATATATCATTGCTAGTATTGCTATTGTTTCGTGGGGCCCCAGCCGCGTGTGCGGTCCATACGTACCCTCAAGCCTTCATCTCGAAGCGCCGAGAGCCTCCTCGCCGAAGTTTCGTCCCATTCGTCGTTTAGCAACACTGTAACTCGTTCCAGGCGATGACCGGGGACTCGCCAACGAGATTCGACCATGTCGACAAAGCGACGTTGGTCTATGGCTTCAGCCATCATGCAGATGCGCTTGACTTGAGGAACGACGAGAGTACAGCCGTCGGTTACTGATAAATGCGTGATGAGGCGATCCATGTACGACGTATCAGAGCACGAAAGGGCGCAGACTGTAAGCTCGACGAGAGCCGGACAGGCCTGTAGGAGACACGTCGCAGCCGCGGTGGAGCAGTCTCCATATAACCCGAGCTTCGTCAGACTGCACGACGAGCGATGCAGGAGAGCGAGGAAAGGGAGCGCGGTATGTGGCTCGACGACAAAGGTCTCGAGCTGCGGCAGCACCAGGATGTCCATGATACGTTTCTGAAAGAGGAGACAGCGGGATACCGCGGGCAGATGGATCCGTTGGGTAATGAGGCTGGATGGATTGGCGTCGTACGCGCCATCGTTCATGAGGCGCACCGACAGGTCTGTTACGTTTTGGGCGAGGCGCAGGATGGAGAGGAGCGAGGCGAGCGCGCCGGTCAGCGAGAGACGCGTCAGCTGCTGCCACGGGATGATGGGGATTGGCTGGAAGTACACTGTCACATCCTGCAGCTGTGGAGCGAGTTCGAAGGCGAAGGGGTTTCCGGTGGTGGTCGCTACGCCCTCCAAAGTCAGGGTGCGAAGGATGGGGAGCCGGCCCCGAACGCGCTCGAGCGCCGTGAGTAAAGGGCTCGCTTGAACTCGCAGGAGCGTGAGGGAGAGGTGTCTCCAGCGGCATGAACAAAGGATAAGGGCATCGAACAGCTTGATACAGTGCTCGCGTTTCGATTGATAGAAGACGATATTGAGAGGGAGGTCGCGAGACAGCTGCAGCTGCCGGTCCAGTAGGTCGATTGGGGGCGGGCTGTTGTGGATGTTGATCGTCGACCACATCCGCGCGTGTGAGATGGCCGCCGCGCGCCACCGAGCACAAACGTGGCCCAGGATCCACCGCGCGGAGTCAGCATCGGGCGTTCGGAATTGTCCAGAAGGAACGGTGGTGACGAAGGAGAATATTTCATGGAGGACTTCTGTAGGAAGGCGGGCGACAGAGGTGTCTTCCATCTCCAAGGTATTAGCGACTGTAATACAGAGCGGCAGTTTAGCTCAGAACCGTAAGTATGAGAGGAGGAAGATGGAAACCATACGGACCTGGCGAGCAACCGGGCCCACTGAGGCTGGGAGAAGAGCCGAGACTTCTTCTCTCCAAAGCGGGAGCATCGGTCTCCAGCCCCTCCTCGCGCGGCTGCGGCGGCGAGTTCCCTTTCAGCTTGGTCCAAAATTGCGAAGTACGCCTGAGCCCCTTTCTCGCGGGCACTTCCTTCGACGCGCCGTTGGTGTAGATGGAAGCGACGGCTTTGGTGATTTTTCCATCGCGTAAGTCCTTGATGAAGCTCGACCGCCTCCTGAGTCCTTCGGGCCTCCCCTCGAGTCCGGCGGGAGTAAGCGGCGTATTAGCCTGGCGGCTATTCGCCGACATAGGAATGTTCATTCGAATACGGCGTTGATCCAGATTAGTACGTTAGTGACTCTAGTAGCGAGCACAGCCTGTAAATATGGTAAAAGATAGACTAAAGAGAGGAATACAGACCTAAGTATGAGAGTAGGAGGGCTGAGTGAAGTTGAGCTGCCTCTAAAGGCAACTGCGTGCACTGCCCGCTAGATCGATATCAACACACCGCTCCAGAGCGTTGGGTGCGTGAGACGTGGACCGCGCCAGACGTGTCCTTCCCTTGAGCGCCAATGGTCAGACAGTGGCATAAAGGAGAACGCGTTTCTGTGGTTGAGCTCCAAAACTTTTTAAAGCTGAGTAACCCCGAACGGGCCGGGCGACACTCAATATTTTTACCATGAAATCCCAGCCGGGTATACAATCACTATTGCCATTGGACCCAACTGAATTTTCCCTACGGGTCAGAATTTCATTTTTCGCTGTTCTCCCTTCTGGTCTACAGAATTAAATATACCAGCAAAGTCGTGCGAGGACAGGAACCCATCGTCAACCTTGTCAGGGCCATCCCGTCATCGTATCCCTTAGATATTTCACAGAAAAAGATTTGGAAAACGTCAAGCCGAATGAAAACCGGAAGAGAACCGATCTAAGGAAGGAGGGAAAACTCGGATCCACAACAGTGCAGCTGTATCACAGCTGCCGCCGTGTATGGGACGCCCGCGCTACGACCAGGTTCCCTCCATCCGCACCTTCAACCCCTCATCTTCAAGCGCCGACAGTCTCCCGGCCGAAGTCTCGTCCCATGTCTCCCCCAGAAACCCAGCGACGCGTTCCAAACGACGACCGGAGATCCGCCAGCGAGCGTCCACCATGTCGACGAAGCGAGGTTGGTCTATGGTGTTGGCCATGATGAATATGGACTTTAATTGAGGAGCGACGACATCGTTTGACAACAAATACGCGATGAGGAGATCCAGATACGCCGTATCGGAGGGGCCAAGGCTGACGACTGTGAGCTCGGCAAGAGCCGGGGAGGCCTGTAGCAGAGACTTCGTAGTGGCGATGGTGCAGTCTCCGTAGAGCCCGAGCTTCGTCAGACTGAACGACGAGCGCTGCTGGAAAGAGATGCAAGCCATCGCGGTATCTGGCTCCACGACGAGCGCCTCGAGCTGCGGAAGCACCAGGATGTCCACAATACGTTTCTGAAAGAGCAGACAGTGAGTTACTAGGGGCATATGGATCCACTGGGTGGTGGAACTGGATAGATGGGCGTCATCGTTCAGGAGCAGCACTATCAGCTCTGTGACATTTTGGGCGAGGCGCAGGATGGGGAGCAGCGAGGTGAACTCGCCGGTCAGCGAGAGACGCGTCAGCTGCTGCCACGGGATGATAGGGAGTGGCTGAAAGTGCAGAGTGACGTCCCGCAGCTGGGGAGCGACTTCGAAGGCGAAGGGATTCCCGGTGGTGGTCGCCACGCCCTCCAGATTCAGGGTGCGGAGGATAGGGAGCTGGCCCCGCACGCGCTCGAGCACCCTGAGGAAGGGGCTCGCGTGGTCTCGCAGGAGCGTGAGGCGAAGTTGTCTCCACTGGCGCGAGCAAGCCACGAGAGCCTCGAACAGCTCGATACAGCGGTCACTTTCCGATTGGAAGAAGACGATCTTGAGAGGGAGATCGGTAGACAGCTGCAGCTGTCGGTCAAGCAGGTCGACTGGAGGCGGGCTGCCCTTGCGAATTGTGATCGTAGACCACATCATCGTGTGGGAGATCGTCGCCGCTCGCCAACGTTCACAGACGTGGCCCAGAATCCAAGGTGCATAGTCAGTGTCGCGTGTTGGGAGTTCTCCAGAAGACACAGTGGTGGCTAAAGAGAATATCTCGTGGAGGACTTCTGTTGGAAGGCGGGTTATGGAGGGTTCCTCCATCGATAAGGTCAAGCTAAGGTGGGATTAGCGATGCAGGAAAGACTTGGAATACAAGTACTTGCAAAATTGCAGTTCAGAGGCAAGCGCCGCGGTCCGGTGATGCCGACAACATGTAATACAACCTTGACGCGCCTTTCTCTTTCTCCTCCCTCCTTCATCTTGGCGGGATCCTTTGCTCCTAAATTGCCCATAAACCATGGATCGATCCCAGGCGCCAAGTCTGGATAGCCTTTGGTGCTTGATTCTTGAATTTCGGCTTCGTTTTTGAACTTCTAGTTACTTCCTTGCCGGTTCAATCAATCTCTGGGCATCCCTAGCTACTCACTACTCGGGTATTGGTCCGCTCTGTAATTCTCTAGTTGTGTGAAAAATTTGGTGCTGGGAGCTTTCCCCTCGGTCCTGCCATGTAACGGCGCGTGGCATTCAAATTCAACCCACAAATCCATGAAGATTTAGTATTTACTAATGGATATGCCTTTGGTACAGATATTTTCCCCGATCCGTGCATGTGCCTTGGTATGCCGTGCAGGTGAATATTAAAGGGCGTCGGTCCGACTCGTTCGAGTCCTCTATGAGTTGTGGTTTTATAGGCGATGGTCACCAGATCCCGACCTGGCCCAACGTCTCTGGTATATTTCATTCGCACCTTTCTGTGAGGCAACCCTGGATTGGCTTCATTGATCGTTATCACTTTCCCTCACGGCAATGTCCTAGGGCCCGGGTCTCCTCTGGTTTTGTAGGGCTTTTACACCGCATGACCCACGGCTTTCGTTTTTCCCGACGTCGACCATGTCAAGATCTGACGTGAAACAGTGATGATTGTTCAAATTTAATCCACGCCGTGTAATCGACATTCACTGCGTGTTGAATAAAAATGGAGTGCCTCTCGCAGGTATATAAGAGCTGCAGTCCTTCCGTCCTAAGCAGTAACCTCGTCCACCATGAAGTTCATTCTGCACATTTTAGCACTCTGCTACTTCTACATCGCGACTGTCTATGCCCAAGCCAGTCATATTGGAGCTCCCCTCCCAGGCGCCACCCTGAAGTTCAATTCGAACTTTACGCTCCAACTCGTCCGTCCTGTAAGCTATTGCCATTAATATTGTTTTCTCCTCTACTATCATAGAACTGACCAACATGCATAGAACAGCATCCAGGGTTCAACCGAAGTGGGGATCGCCATCGGACTCCTGAGCTGCCCCACTGCGCAAGGACCATGCCCGCCGCCTAACTCCAGACTCGGAAGTGTCTTATACACCGGCCAATTCAATCCTACGATCCATCCCATGGCGAAGTTTTACCAGAACTTCACGTTGACTGTCCCACCGGCCGACTTTTTCCCAGGACCGGGGATAGCTCAATTGACTGTCGTCCGGCTCCATTTAATTGGGGTGGGCGTTCAACTATTGAGATTCTATTTGTCGTTAACCAATATGCATACATACATAGGCCGGTCCATCACCCATACTCGAATTCAACAACATTACTGTGAAGCTCAGCAATTGAACATCATAATTGGGCGTAATTACCAGTGCGCGGCGTAGTAGTTTCTACAGGTTCTAGTGTTACGAGTCTAACATGACAATTCTCCCGAAATAAATAAACGATGCCCCCATAATTTTAACGATGCAGTGCGCAACAGCCCAACCTCAAATCTTTGCGTTGATTCCAACGCGTATGATCCTGAATTTGTACTCAGAACAAAGTCGCTTTGGGATAGGAATAAAGACCCACTCTTCAGCGAAAAGCCAATTGCCAGTTTCCGGGAACATTGTGGCTGAAGTTCGTGCTTAAGAAGAGGTAACGGTACAAGGATAACGAAACGTACCCAAACGACGATATATGTCTTCAATGAGATATTTGCGGGTCCAGTTCACCACGGGAGAAAATATGCCAGCGTCTATGTGTTTGCTGACCACGTGGTAGTGCGGTGCGCTGCGAAGGAGTCGTCGGTTCAAGTTGTCGGAACGAAGAGGAGATGACGCACATATGCGTTGTAGAACGCGCAACCGCGCGGATCTCCTCGACAGACCCGGAGATTTGCCTCGGGTCTAACTGGAGTTCGAGTGCACAAATCTGATCAATTATTTCGTCGACCTAAATGCGGGAATTTAGTGATGAGAAGAACTGATCCAAAAAAGCTAATTACTCGGATGTCAAACTCTTCTCTGAATCCCAAATAAGCGGTGACGCCGTAGAAGCCTGGTTGAAATGAGCATTTCGCACGATAAAACTGAACAACGAAAAATACCTTCGACGGTTCGAACTTTAGTGATGGCGTAACGATCCGCGCTGGGGACTCGAGCAATAGGGACGACAGATATGGACAAGAAGATCTAAGTTGAAGTCAGCGTCTGAATGTCTTTGTGGCAGTGATTTGGCTTACGACAACACGAGGAAGGGCAGGCCACTGGCGTACAAAGCCTGAGCGACAGGGAACATGATCAGAACGGCCGTCGGCGCAAAGAAATAGAAAGAATAAACTCACCAACAAAGGTATGAGGGGCTCCTTGGCCCCGAGCAATCTTGTGAAAGACAGCGCAGGTGGGAAGTCTTACGAGAGGGTGTTTTTCGTCCTCTTCCTTGTCGCCGTGGGCTTCTACCATGTAGTGGTACTTCAAGTCTTTGGCTTTGGTGTCGTCATCCACTTCCGTCTCTTCTTCCTCATCGTCTTGCTCATCGGCGTTAGAGAGGATAAAATGACGGAGGTTTGTGCGATTTTCGCCATCAAACTTGTCCTCGAGTCCCTATGGGCGTGTGTTAGTAACTGACTCGACGAATATCAGTTCCTTCTCACCTTGGCCCAGGTCCAGAGGGACATGAAAATCATGCTGTGCAAACAAAGTGAGTACGCTGACTCAACCAAAAACGGAATGACGAACAGGACAACACCGATCATCAGCGGAACCCACGCGCCCAAAGGTACCTTCTTCAGGGAGGCGCCCCAGAAAAGCCCATCGAAGAATCCCCAAAGCACGAAATAGCTGATCGCGACCACCGCCGGCCAGTGTTTAACCCAACGCATCTGCACCGCCAGCAAGATGGTGGTCGAGAACATCACGGTAGCCACGGCGAACCCATACGCGTTTGTGAGTGCGGCGAGGTTTGAGAACGCAGCGACGACCACGATGGTTCCAATCATCACCGTCCAGTTGACGCTGGGGATGTAAACCTGGCCCTGGATCGTCTCGGAGGTATACGACATTTTGAGTGGGGGCAGCGCCTTCATGTTCACGAGCTGCTGAACGAGACTGAAGGTAGCGGTGATCATGGCTTGCGATGCAATGACCTTGATAGGCATCATCAGTTTCTGGAGGTTGGATTTAACACTTCCGAAACTCACGGTAGCGAGAATTGCAAAGACAAAAACGATCCTTTCAAAATAGCGAATGAGCCCTCGCTTCCGGTCAACTTTGGGTGCGTGCATACCAAAACAACGGTCCGTTGGCAGGCCCAGGGATAGTTGTGTAGAAGATGTTGCTCAGAACCGCCTCGCCGTCCTCGATCAATCGTGCACCTTGTCCAAGGTATGCAAGAACGAGGGAGGGATATACGTAGAGAGCGAATGATATCTGGTCATAAAGTGTAAGCGAAATTTCGTTCGGGTAAAGCTTGCACTTGCCTGGATGGACAGCGCATTGAATTGACCGAGGCTGCAGGAATGTCAAAAAAAGGCCCGTCTTAAACGCAGGAGAATAAAGTACTTGGCGAATATTGCTTCGCAACCGGTAACGGCGAGTAGAACACCGGCGAGAATGTCGTAGTTTCCTGTGCGGACGAACACTGATGACGAAATATGTTTCAATCATATCCGAACGGTACATATCGGGTGAACTCACACATGACAGCACGCGAGGGGTCGAACGCGCGGAAAATACCGGGGTGGGTGGTGATGTTGTAAATCCCGGTTCCTGCGAGGAGAAGAAACCAGACGGAAGATACTGGAAAGCTGAATGAGAGGAAATAAATGGGCAGGGAAGATGATACCACGTACTCGGGGCGAACAGGAAAGCCAAGCGGGCCGTTCCGAAACGCTGGGCGATGAAGAGGACGAGGAGGATGACAATGGAGATGGGAACAATCTGTTCTGTCACAGACGCCTTTGCCACTCCGATCCCACCGACGGCACTAGTAACACTCTGAACACCATGTTCAGCTCACAGTCATACGATGGCTTCGTGAGCAACTCACGACTGCAGGAGTGAAAACGCCGTCTGCTATAGTAAGTCTGTGAATTTCAGATGTTAATAAAGGATGGTAATGCGACACGGTTTAGCGTACGCCGTCCCAAACAAGCACTGAAAACTGATATTAGCAAAATCGCAGACGATAGGTGGTATTATTACCCAGGCCAACAAAGGCAAACGAAAACGCTCGCTGATAGTCGAGCCCTTGCGACTCGCGACCTTGTAGCTGTCGCCGGTGAGAGTGCGGTCGAGATTGCCATCATGATCGTCCGGGGGGTACAGCCCTTGGTAAAGGGCATAGGAACCTCCTTCCCCTACCAAAAAAGTCAACCATATGACATGACACCTTGAGAAATCAACAAACCTTCCTGAGTTCCGAACATAAGCGATATAAATACCTTGGTGACAATGAGAAACGAAACTTGAACAGAGGAGGGCAAACGGTCTCACGTATTTGATCAACGGGATGAGGGTAAGAGACCAGATAATGGCACTGATGCCACCAATAACATCCTCCTTGGAAGGGACCTCTCCCGACGCCGGCCATATGCCGTTGAGAACGTAAAGCGGTGATGTTCCAATGTCAGAATATATTATCCCTATCTTCGTGAGCAACAATCGAAAGGCGACCGCGGGCACACGATACCTAGTGTCTGAAAGCTGAGCAAAAACAGGGCGGCTCCGCTTAGTTTGACCGCAGTACGCTTCTTGTTGAGCCCTTCTTCCAGAGACGCCGGAATATTAGGAGAAGACATGGGGGGAATGTGTTTTTCTGGTTTATCTCCGGATTTTATAGGCGGGCGTTGGATAATCAAAATGATATTTGATCACTCCTGGGAACGGCGTATATCGCGCAGAGGGATTATCGCGGGGATGACGTGTGGAGCCCAAAGGCTATGTGCGCTCGATGTGACTGAGAAATTAAAGATCTGGAGGCAATCTGGAGGTGAAAAGTAGCGCTGCTCAGGCACAAGACAAGTGGTAGAATTGAACTCCATAAGTCACTTGAGATTGGCGCGTCCGACTTTCCTGGCGGGGCCGGCGTCGCCTCGAGCTTCCTAGTATTCAGATGAGATTCTGGGCGGCTAGGACTCACCAGAGGAAGGGAACATGGATTACTGCTACTCACTTGAGGGAGGCAAGTTGCCAAGACCGGTGATGAAATGTTTACCGGAGAGGCTACTAGCCTGACTCGGCCTAATGAGCAAATAAATCCAATTGAGGAGCTCGCAGCTGCTAAAGTTGTTACCAGCGAGTATGAATCTCGGAGGACTTGAAGTAGGCGACTGACCCATCCTAGGCGGCGCTAGGCGGCGACAGGACCTTGCCTCGAACTGAGTCGAACGAGTAGCCGGCGTTCTGCTACAGCGGGTTGAAGGGGGGTGGTGGAACATTTCGGGGGATTCCAAGAGTCAGAAATCAATGATCAGAGGCGTTTAAAGTGCAAGTTATAAGTAAGTTCGGAGAAGCTCGGAGCAAGACCTCTCGGTGATACCCGAGCGGAGCTTAAATCTCGGCATCGTTCTCCGCTCGAACCTCGAGCTCTCAAATGGATACCTTTCATACGCACAGTACTTCGTTGGTAACCGGGCTCAGGTCACTCCCATCTCACAAGGGATTCTGTTGGGTAAACCCGTGGGCTACAGCCAAGCTACGGCCAACATACTCAGCTAACCGGTTTCACTCGTACGCATTCTTCCCTGCAGAGACGAATGACAAGTAGCACAGGTTCTCTGGGTTATCTCTGGCAGTCTCCGACCTCTGGCTACTGGCGACACCGCGACGGAACTGACTGGTTTCGGAAACAGCCCGGTTTGAATTTCTGGCGATTTCTGAATCTGTGGCTTTTCTCTCGACGCAACTGCGAGACTCCTTCCGCTCAGCTTCATTACACTTTATATGTTGTGGCCTTTGGAGGCAAGCAGTGCCTTGTTTCATCACGATTTGATAATCGATGATCGTACTCGGCTGGACGGTTAAGGTTCTCGGACAAGCTATACTATGACGGGCCGATCCGGACAAAATTATTTGAGCCCAATTTGAGCCACGAAAAACTCGAGAAATCACCGATGATCACCAATGATCACCAATGATTTAAGATGATCACCAGTGACCACTAGTGATGGCTGGTGATCACTAGTGATCCTCATTGGTGAGCGATTTATCACCAGTGACACTCACTAGTGAGCGATCGATTCATTTGTCGGCCATTATCGGTGATGCGCTGATGCGCCTGCACTGCTTTTACTGCCATCACAATATTTGGTCCGAATTGTACGCTCAATAAGGCAAGCTCGTTTCGGCACACTTCGGCACGCTGTTTGGCCGCTCTCCGTCTGTGTGGCTTTAGTGGACGACTCTGGGAAATTAATTGTGTGTCCAATAGATCCAGCATAGTTGAAATATGTCACTCTGTACCGTAAATTCCAAGTGATATTTGTCGCTTTGACCGGTGCGTGTTGGGCACGTGAGAGACTTTGGGACCGAAAAATGTATTGGAAATATCCCGGTCATCGGTGATAACCAGCCATCATCGGTGACCATCAAGTTGCGAAGTTTGAATTAAGTTAGAATATTGGCCGGATCGGTCATACATACTATATGCGTAACCCAAGACATACTCAACCTTAGTCATCGAAACCGAACCTATATGACCCCACGAACCAACCATTTTCAGAATATCAACCCACTAGCCTGTCTTGATAAAACTTCCTCTCCCGTACAAATATCAACTATGGCACGCAGCATTCTTGTAACCGGCTCCAACCAAGGTAACCGCCAAATTTCTTTTTGAATACCCTCAGTACTCACAATTGGCCTTAGGTCTGGGAATGCACACTGTTCACTAGCTTGCGATGACTCCCGACGTCCTTGTATTTATGGGTGAGCGGGATTAATAGTATAGGCGAGATGATGCCAACTTGTAATAGGATCCCGCAAGCTTGCGGCGGCGGAGGAGTCGCTCTCGAAGTTCTCTTCAGAAATTCACCCGTCGTCCACGGTTGTACCCGTGCAGTTGGACATTACAGACGCCGCTTCTATCAAGGCTGCACATACCTTCATCGCCGAATCGTTGAAATCAAAGGGCCTCAAGACTCTCGACGTCCTCGTCAACAAGCAAGCTTCTATTTTCGAATCCCAGGCTTCAGCGCTGGCATCGCTACGTACGCGTTCCAGGAGGTATATGACGTCAACGTCTTTGGAACGGCCGCGTTGGCAGAGGCCATGCTCCCCCTCTTGACCAAGGGCGGTGCGATCGTCAACATCTCTAGTGGCCTTGGCTCCATCGCCGGGTACAAAAAGAAACCCTCTCCGCCCACCTATCTGGCTTATGGCAGCAGCAAATCCGCGCTCAATGGGATGACGGCGCAATGGGCGCTACTGGAAGAGCAGAAAGGCTCCGGGATTCGCGTGGTCGCGATTGACCCTGGTATTTAATCCGATCCTCCCCGTCGTCTGGTGGCATTTACTCACCCTGATCAGGTTACAATTCGACGAATCTGACCGCCTATGCTGGGGCGATGGCGCCTGCGGAGGGATGCAAGATCATCGTGAAGACGGCCTTGGAGAAGGAGGGGCGTTCCGGTGTGTTCTTCGATAAGGACGGTGATGTAGAGTGGTAAATTAGCCCGTAGAATCAATCGACATCTAATACCTATTTTTTGCTGAAAAATCTCCGCCGAATGTTCAAATCTCCGGGACATAGCGACTCTCGGAGAGCAACCTCCCGGTAAATCTTGGGGCGCTTTCCGTTCAGCCGACTCTATCTTGGTGATTAGACACGGTTGAAAAGCTCCTACGCACTGGCATTTAAATCTCGCTCAAGGAGTTCCATCAGGCGCTCGAGTCTCACTGAACACAAAAATCCATATTCTAGAGCCACCTCAGTTGAGGCGGTTTGACTTCTTACACCACCGTCCCACCGCGAAATCCCGGATATGGTTTCTGATTTTTCATCGCCCGACTGAGATCTAAGATCTCGACTCTATAAACAGGCAATTGATGACACCCGCGCCGCGATGGAGTCAGTGTTAACTTCATCCGGGCCTAGGAATTCACGCAGAGATAGCGCCGCGTAAAGTACAACACGCAATTCCCCGATCTAGCTCCGCTCTAACCCCATCCGTTTCGCCCAATTCAGTCGAAAGCGGCTTCGCTCATATATGGGAATTTGATGCGGCGAGCATTAACCGCGGCATAATGTACTAAATTTCGAGCTGCATTTATAGGTGAGCAAGAATAACTCCAAGAATATTTAGGGCGACACTTGACTTGATAATTTGATCCTTAGGATCCCGTAAGCTTGCGGCGGCGGAGGAGTCGCTCTTCAAATTCTCCTCGGAGGTCCATGCTTCGTCCACGGTTGTACCTGTGCAGCTGAACATTAGGGACGCCGCTTAAATCAAGGCTGCTCATAACTTCATCGCCGACTCGTTGGCGGAGAAGGGGTTCGAGGGACTCGACGTCCTGATCAACAAGTAAGCGTCAATCTCAATTTTAGTTCGCAGGAAGCTCATCAGACCTGAGTTCAGCGCCGCGATCTGGACCCACTCGTTCCAGGAGACATACGGGGTGAACGTCTTCGGGACAATCGTAGTGACAGTGGCCACGCGGTCTCTCCTGCTCAAGGGCAGCGCGATCCTCAACATCTCCAGCGGCCTCGGCTCCATTGCGTCATACACGAAGCCGCCGCCGCGCCCTGTCTTTCCTTTGTACGCCAGCGGAAAATCTGTACTCAATGCGCTCACGGTGCGGTGGATGCTGCATGAGACTCAGAAGGGCTTCGGGATCCACGTTGTCTCGATTGTATCCTGCGTTCGTTTACCTCGTACCATTTAAATTGCTCCTGTAAGGTTATACGGCAGCTAATTTGAACAAATAGCCAGGACCGACGTCGCCTGGATGCATGCAAGATTATCGTGAAGGCGGAAGGGAGGACTGCTGTGTATTTCAACAAGGACATTGATCTCGAGTGGTGATTTCCGCTTCCGGCTATAATTTTTGACTGAATTCTGGGTGGCCGGTTTAAACTCATGTCACCGCCACGGATAAACGGCTTTCGACGGATAAACGGCGACTGAACGGCAAGCTAAGTGGAACCATACCCAAAGGGGAAAGACCAAGCAGAGAGTTTGCACGTGCTCACGGAGACACCGTGCGCTCATCGAGACGGTTACAGCTATTTCGAAAACACTTTTCATTTTCGAGCAACGTTCGCGCCGGGGTTCCAAGTTGCAAGTAAGTTGTGGAGTCTGGACGTCAAAAGTTCCCGAAACAGTCGTATTTGGAGCTGCCACACGCCACGCCGAACTTTGCAAGATTGTCTATCGTTTTCGAAATAGCTGTAATCATAACATCGGATTACCTGGATTACCAACCAAGCCGCGTCTTGCGTCTTTGCCATCGTCCAGCAACGCGTCTCATCTTGTATATAACTTCCACTCTCGCAGTCCACGTCCTCTAGATTTCGAATCCCCAATTCACCATGTCCACCATCCGCACCATCTTCGTTACCGGGTCCAACCAAGGCGCGTCCCCATGTGATATGCGGAGCGAGTGCTAACTTGACACAGGCCTGGGGATGCATACCGTGCACCAGCTGGCGGCAACGCCCAACGTGCTTGTCTTCATGGGTGAGTACCCGTAGGACTGTACTCAGACCAGCTCATAAACGGAGGCACGCGCAGGCTCCCGCAAAGTCGCCGCCGCAGAGAAGGCTCTGGCGAAATTCTCTGCCGACGTCGCCGCGTCGTCCAGTGTCGTGCCCGTACAGCTGGACATCACCGACGCCGCGTCCATCAAGAATGCGCACGCGTTCGTCGTGAAACACCTGAAAAGCAAGGGCCTGACGGGGCTCGACGTCCTCATCAACAAGTGCGTTTCCTTTTTGTGACTCCGCACGTCGCGTAATGCTAACGGGACACAGCGCGGCGATCGCAGGGGCCTCCTTCGCGGAGACGTTCGGCGTGAACGTCATTGGCACCGCCGGTGTCACGGCGGCCCTGCGCCCGCTCTTGAACAAAGGCGGCGCGATCGTGAACATCTCGTCGTCGCTGGGCTCGCTCACGTGGCACACGGAGCGCCCGCCGCCGCCGCTGTGCGGGGCGTACAGCGCGAGCAAGTCGGCGCTCAACTCGCTGACGCTGCAGTGGGCGATCGAGGAGGAGGCGAAAGGCTCCGGGATCCGCGTGGTGTCGATCTGCCCCGGTGCGTGCCACCGTTCTCGTTGGGAGCCCCGCTTATGCTGAATTCATTTAGGCTTCAACGCGACTAACTTGAACAACTACAGGGGGACGATGAGTCCTACGGAAGGGTGCAAGGTGATCGTCAATGCGGCGCTGGAGAAGAGGGGGCGGAGTGGAGTGTATTTCAACAAGGCAGGGGACATTAAGTGGTGAGGGAGAGGCATTTGAGGCGCGCGCGGCTGAAGTTAGAGCACGGGGCCACCGAGAGGCTAGCAAGGAATGGAGGCTTCCGAATGTAGAGCTGGGTGTATGAATATGTGTCCGACTTGAAGATGAGTAATTAAGTGCGTTGCCGCGTCTGAATACATCGTTGTTAAATAACTTGAGATAAGTGATAACTTCCAGGAAGCTGTGCGTTTTTGCCCTCGAAAACGCACTTTTTCGGACAGCCCTTGGAGCTTCACGGGCCTGAGGGGGCGGAGTGGGGAGTGGGTATTTTAATAAGGACGGGGATTTAGTGTGGTGAAACCAACAGCATATACCGTTGAATTTCGAGCGGGCGACTGAGTTTTTGAGCACGAGAGGACTCTGATGAGTAGACTCATCCCAGCGAAATAAATCCAAGGCACAGACGATTCGCGAGAAAGGGTCCCGAATGCATATTGTAGTCTCCCAGAGACAGATAGATCAATTAATTTTTACTGAACCTTCGTACTGCAGGGAATAGAGAGCTTGCGCAAAAGCCGCACAAGCCGCATGCGGCTTTTTGGCATTGCGCGAAGCCGCATGCGGAAATCAGACCTGAGGTTACTGAGAAACCAAGTCAGTGGAGAGGTAGTTGGGTTGAAAGGCAAATCCTGTTGAGTGGAAAAATTGCGTTACTGCCGCAACTGCTCTGTGCAGGACGCGAAAAGTGTGTGAAATCTGAGTGGAGCCGGAGTGATGGCTGGACAAACTGCTTCCCCAGCTCGCGCATCGACCAGATAGTAATTTGGATGAACACAATACAGTGTCACAGAGACCTGAGAGTGTAATGAACTCACAAAATAATGCAGCAAACCCAAGAAAAACCCGATAATTTTGCGCAATGCCGAAAAGCCGCATGCGGCTGGTGCGGCTTTTGCGCAAGCTCTCTAATTTCTGATCTGACCCCTCCAGAGTCCGAGTTGGTCTGAGCTCTGTCCAAACTTTCAATTCAAAGTTCGTTCAAGGTCCCTCTTCTCCGGAGAGCACCGCCTTGAGAATGAGCCTGCATGCATCAACAGTTGTGGAAATTAGTGGCCTTATGGGAACAGTTGAAACGAACACGGCGGCAACGAGGAATGAGAGAGCAAGTCTTGAAGTTTGTCAACCAAGAGAGACTGATGATTTTGCCAGACTGCCAGTGCTGTGTATTCCAACAATCCGGAGGTGCTTCTGGCGTGGATAAATGAGACTGGAGGGCCACTGTACGCGGATAAAAAGCGAGCTGAGTGGCACCATGGTAGAGCAAGATAAAGCGGAGAGTTTGCACGTGCCACGGAGAAAACACGAAACGCGCAACTCCCAGAGTCCCTTCGTAGTCCAAGGACGACCTGCTGCTCTACAATCCTTGCTTGAACCTCTCCTCACTCAGTCTCTCGGGCCTCTCCAAAAAGCACTGTCACTGCCGGGATCCTTGTTTGATGCGAAAGAAACGGGCACGGCCTTACGATAGTACCGTTTCTCTTTGAATCCTTCCATTACTTTCAGAGCAGGCCTGTTGCTTCAGAATCAATACTCAATACCCTGCTGGGTCGAGACCGGGAGATCTCTTATTCCGAGAATACTACTTTGGCTACCCGGATTGCGGCGTCTTGTTTCAAGCTCCTGGGCCCCGCTCTCCACGGCAGAGACATGCGTACGTAGCATCAGCTAAACAACCAAGCCGCGCCTTTTCGTCATCTATCGGCAACACGTCTCTTCCGTTACTGTGGCCCCTACACGGCTAAACGGCTTCAGAGGGCTACAGATCATCGAGACGGATAATAACGACGGTTAACCATCCGTCTAAGTAGTAACATCGGATTACCACCCAAGCCGCGTCCTCGTCACCGTGCGGCAAGGCGTCGCGTCTTGTATATATACTACCTCTGCAGCCGCAGACCACAGATATCGAAACAATTCACCATGTCCACCATCCGCACCATCTTTGTTACTGGTTCCAATCAAGGCGCGTCCCCGTGTGATATGCGGAGCGAGTGTGCTGACTTGACGCAGGCCTGGGGATGCATACCGTGCACCAGCTAGCGGCGACGCCCAACGTGCTCGTCTTCATGGGTAAGTCCTCGTAGGACTGTCCTCGGATCAGGAGATTAACGGAGGCATGCGCAGGCTCCCGCAAAGTCGCCGCCGCAGAGGAGGCTCTGGCGAAATTCTCTGCCGACGTCGCCGCGTCGTCCAGTGTCGTGCCCGTACAGCTGGACATCACCGACGCCGCGTCCATCAAGAATGCGCACGCGTTCGTCGTGGAGCACCTGAAAGGCAAGGGCCTCACGGGGCTCGACGTCCTCATCAACAAGTGCGTTCCTTTTGCGATTCTACACGCCGCGTAATACTGACGGAACACAGCGCGGCGATCGCAGTGCCCTCCTTCGTGGAGACGTTCGGCGTGAACATCGTTGGCACCGCCGCTGTCACGGCGGCCCTGCGCCCGCTCCTGAACAAAGGGCGGCGCGATCGTGAACATCTCGTCGATGCTAGGCTCGCTCGCGTGGCACACGGAGCGCCCGTCGCCGCCGCTGACCGGGGCGTACAGCGCGAGCAAGTCGGCGCTCAACTCGCTGACGCTGCAGTGGGCGATCGAGGAGGAGGCGAAAGGCTCCGGGATCCGTGTGGTGTCGATCTGCCCTGGTGCGTGCCACCGTTCTTACCGGGAGCCCCGCTTACGCTGAATTCATTTAGGCTTCAAACGCGACTACTTGAACAACTACAGGGGGCGATGAGTCCTACGGAAGGGTGCAAGGTGATCGTCAATACGGCGCTGGAGAAGGGCGGGCGGAGTGGAGTGTATTTTAACAAGGAAGGGGACATCAAGTGGTAAGGGAGAGGCATATGACGCGCCCGCGGCTGAATTTAGAGCACTGGGCCGTCGAGAGGCTAGCAAGGAATGGAGATTTCCGAATGTAGAACTGGGTGTCTGAATGTGTGTCCGACTTAAAGATGAGTTATTGAGTGTGTTGCCGCCCTGCTGCTCCGTCTGAATACATCATTTTTAAATAACTTGGGATGAGTGAACCCGTGCGTTTTTGCCCTCGAAAACGCACTTTTTCGGACAGTCTTTGGAGCTTCACGGGCCTGAGGGGCGGAGTGCGGTGTGAGTATTCTAACAAGGACGGGGATTGAGCGTGGTGAAGCCAACATCATATACCGCTGAATTTCGAGCGGGCGACTGAGCTTTCGAGCACGAGAGGACTCTGATGAGTATACCTTTTTCTTGTAATGGCTTGTGCCGCATATGACATAGCAGTGGTAGATCTATTCCGATTCTGTCAGATTGAGGAATAGAAAATATGCCTGCGTTCCAGCAGGCCGTACATACAT
>JARGYA010000889.1:0-37300 GCA_029204335.1 Mycena vulgaris
TGGATGGATGTCAAGAGCAAGAGGGAAATGATGCCATCAACGCCCCTCGATGGCACGAGCTCAGTCGAGGGATTATTCTACTGAGGAACCCCACTTTCAAGGGAAACCCCAGTTGAAATGATTGTGTTATTTAGAAACCCGAATTTCGGGAGTTCCTCTGATCGGCGGCGGTCCGAAATGGACAATGCATTGTGCTCCGGCGGGCGCGATCATGTGATTTTCTTTGGAGCCCCTCTGCGCGTCGAAGCGTGGGGATCGTCTTGAAGATCAACTGGCATTGGTCTTGGCCAATATTTCTGCACTCACTCGAAATTTACAACTGCACATCGTATCAGTCCATTTGTGAATAGGTTAGCGTGGATTCCCTAGAATATGGTAGAGCATTTACCTTCGAGTCAGTTCAATCCTCTTCGAAGTCGTTATGCTTTTGCAACCCTTTGCAGTAGCAGCTATTTTTTAAGTCGCCTATTTGGACTTTCAGTTTCGTTGCCCTCGGGGACGAGAAAAGTGCAAGTATGACACAGTAACCGGGCGCCTACCCACCGAGCGTTCGACAACGCAAAGGCGCCGGCTTCCGCGAAGGACGTAGAATGTATGACAGTCGATGAGGATGCGGTCAAGGATGCGGGGGATGAGGACGATGAGGACCGCAACCAGTAGTGGAGCCCGCCGTCCTATCTGTAGCGCGAGATCGAGTGTGTGCTTTTGGGCAGTCGGTTGCACGTTCAAGCGCAAGTTTTCGAGTCTGCCCTTTCATTCAAGATGACCGATCTGAGAAATGAATCGGCGCCCAAGCACAGGTTCACAGGTGTGCGCTTTCATTCAAGGGGATCGATCTGCTACATGTATGAGAAAGTCTGTCTCGTTTGACGAGTTTGAGGTAGACATCAAATATCCTGTACACCCATCTCTGCCCTCACTCAACGCCTTCGTGGACAGGCTGCGCGGAAACCCGTGGTTCAACACCATTACATGTATGTTTACCTGGTACTCCTGCCTCTCTTGCTTTCATACGGCTAATACAAGTGTACCAGTTTCTGTGGTCCGTCAGTGCCGGGGCGAAGCAGTCAACTGCGCCGATCAAACATATCTTCATTATGTACGTGGTTCACTGGAGCTCTGCCTGAGCAGTTTGAAACAACTTGAAATTGTCCGATGCGAGTACCGTTCGCCATCAAAATTCAATTGATCTCGCTAGGCCCTATGATATTATTGTGAACGCCCTCTGGATTGGGTTTGTGTTTAGGCCGCGAAGTGTGTCCAGGTAGTAATGATATTTGGACGCGCGTCGTGTGCCCCCCCGCTCAGCACCGACAACGGGGAGAAGTTTCGACGCGAATTTCGGAGCCCCGCGAACAAACGTCGACACGGTATGTAGTATAATATTATCAGTCTCGCGAACGTGTAGGTTTCCGCGAGCCTGGATGCATAATGTGTTCCCAATGACTGTGCAACTAATCAACATGCAGCCGTATGCGGCAGTCCCTGCACTTTCCCGACGCCCCTCCCACTCCACAGATGCTCCATTTGTTGGAGCTCCCCCGAGCAACGCGATGCGGCGCGGTTAATGCAAGTGCCCTCGTCCGGTCAAATCCTTCACCACGCTGACCTGAGGCTAATGTTCTTCATCCTTCCGCCCCTAGTGCTGTACACCCTTAAATGTTGTAATTTCAGCTTTCGAGGTTCCAAGGGCGGCTTGAAGCGTCCACAGTGCAAGGTAAGTTTGAATGATTATTTCAACTTCAGGCAATGTTAAATTACTTGCAGCTTGGTGCGCGCCGCGCGCCTGTGCTACGTGTTCAAGAGTACCGTATATCCCCATTACGATCTGCGAGTGCGTGTCAAAGAGGTGTGATTTTTTGTGGTTTCAACCGAGCGGGAACATAACGAGTTTGCAGCCAGCCATTTTCCAGCACGGATACGTGGTTAGTTTTTTTTCAATCGAGCATAAATCTAATAGCACCGCGTTGTTACTGTCATCGGACAGGATCCATGCCGCAGCTCGGTCAGTCGGATTCTTTTCACCAATTCGAGCAAGGAATACATAATTTCACGCTGACTCGAGGATCTCATAGGTGTGATGAGCGTTCCCGCCGATGCGCCTCCTCGTCCTGCGGCACCCTTTGCAAACCCATCGGTAAATCCCCCACAATTATTTCAAATGTATTTAGATCTACCTTCATCCGTGAATGCGCGAGGATGTTGAATGCTCTTTAGGACAGCAAGACAAGGATGCCTATGTTAAAAGCAGTTTGCACATGCATGTAATTGTCTCCGCTAAAGTTATAAGAAACAAGAGCGTGGTGGGGCGCGGAGCGCCCCACCACTTCGGCTGAACAACGAATCCAGAATCTTGAATCTTTGCTGAATCTGCAGAAGGTTGTGTACTCAGAAGAAGCTGCTGATAAATTCCCTGCATAATGAAGCTGCTCACAGAATAAATAAGGTTGTCCTTAACCCCAGAGTTGAATTTAGGGCCGGTCTCGGTGGAATCTTGGGGTCAAGTAATCATCGGCGTTTAAAGGCTTCGGACAGACCAAGTGCTTGATTTTATAAAGAGGGTGAATGAGGCAGGGCGGTCAGGTCAATCCCGGAGCATCTGTATCGTAATCAATCCCTGTTGAATTCTTTCGGACTGTGGAATAAATGAAACCGCCGGGTGCCTTTCGCGCAAGGATGCGAGTTCACCATGATCTCAGATGACATAGACAAATAATATTAATCACCGCCCATGCCGTCGCTCCGCTCCGGCATATCTTGTGTTCCATTAATCAAATCACGGACTTCTTGGTCCGCCGCTGCTCTGACTCGCGCGACGCCCGGTTCGATCGCCACCGCTCTCATCTGTCAATGTGCCGTCCCGCCCGCCACTTCGCCACAGCTCCGCTACCTGGCACACAAATCCTCCACCAATCACCCCAACCTTTCGCTCTCTGCTACATACCTCCCCGCCCGCTCCGTGCTCCTGCCATGTACGGAAGCCGGCGTTGACCTGTTTGCGCGTGCGTCCAGTGTTGCACTTAAGGGTTAAGGCCTTGAGTTATTAAGGCCTTAAATTAAGACTAAGGGTAAGCCTTAAGCACAGGCTCAGAAAGTCTTAAGGCCTTAATGAGCCCTTAAGGTCTGAAACACCCGATGAGCCGGCCCGGGGCGGATCATGGCCATATTTGGCAATGCAGGTTCAACGGGTACCTCCCGTGCGCCGCACAGCTGTATAATTGGTTGCCTGCAGGGATAGCGACCACCTCTATGATGGTTAGAATGTTCCTGTTATTTTTCCTTTCTTGTTTCATTCAGGTATTCGTACTTGGCCGTTTAGTTACATTGAAACATTCGTAGTAGTATATAATGTGTTCCCTTCAGTCGTCTCTCCTCAGACTTCGTTCCACTTGTGTGTGCAAAGACTGAGGTGAGCTTCTCTTCTTTGCTTACTTGCTTGCTTACTCGTTACTGACTCGTACCTAGTTGCTATTATCTAGGTGAATATATTAGACTTTGTTCTACTTGTGTGTGTGAAGACTGAGTTGTTGTTATCTAGAACTCTTGCGCATCTTTGTTGTCTCACTTCCACAGATCCAAGAGGGTTCCGGCGATGACTTCGAAGGGTAGATAGGTCTAAATTCGTCAATAACAAGCTGATTTTTCGTTTGAGCATCTAATTCCATTTGGGATTTAACCCTTATTATCACCCTTAAGAACGCACCCTTAATGTACCCTTAACGAATATTAAGGCCTTCACATCGACAGTGACCCTTATTAAGACCCTTAAGTGCAACACTGCGTGACGGTGCGTCCCATCAATCACCGCGTGTCTCGCTTCTTTCCGCACCACTAGCCACGTCTCCGCCGGCGCCCCTGCTTTATGCCTAGTCTCCTGCAAGCGCTTTACACGACCTAGCTGACGCACCGACCACTGCGCTACACCGAATTCATCCTTCGCGGCTTGCCGCCTCGCAACACGTGCATCAGCCCCCCGGCCGCCCAGTTCTACGACTAGGCTACACCGAATCTATGCACCCCGGCGCCCCACATCCCTGCCCCATTCGTTTACGTCCCTTCGCTTCCCTCGTCTCGCCGAATTTGCCCGTGGCAATTGACAGTTCTGTCATGTCACTCTGTTCCTCGCGGACGTCTGCTCGCCCCTCGCCTTTCCTCCGCGGTCCCCGTCATCGAGTACGACAGTTGCCGTCGCACTCTTTCTTTGAAACCGGCGCTGAAACTGAATGACATTTCTTTGGAGGCTCGCTCGGCATTAGAGTCTTCTTGTTCCTGGGCGGCGGCCGCTGGCCCGTCACTGCGTGCCTGGAGCCCGTCGGCACAACCTGCCGTTCTGGGCTGACGTGCCGTCGAGGTCTGCCGACCGGCCTCGGCTGAGTCTGCCGACGAGAGATCAGCACATCTGGGCCAGTGCCGACACGAATTTTCTCCCCGTCAGAACAAGGGTATGAATTGAGTTGGAGTTGAGCAGGGTCAGCCGGAGCCGTGCTCACAACATCGGGCCATCAAAACCGATGGGAGTGATGTCGCACGGCGTCTGAGCAACATCCGAGGCTCATCCAGGTCAAATAACAGGCAATAATCATGCCAGTTCATAGTTTAAGCTTTAATTAGGTACAGACCGTCAAGAGGCACAGGTCGGCCGACTCTGCCTACCACCAGGTCTGCCAACGCCTGCCGAGGTCGTTCTGCAGAGGCTGTGCCGACAGACCTGCGGAACGCAGTGCGTGGTTTCTTGGCGTGGTCAGGACTCTGTCAGGTACTCGAGCCCGTCTTATGAATTTTCTGCGCTTGGAGAAAACTGAAGACGGTCCCCTTGGTTTATGCGTTGCAGCTGGAAGGTTCCACATCATCTTCTCCTTTCCCCCCGATTGAGCGGTTTGCAGGACACTTCCGAGAACCACGCAAAGTCTAGCTGACATGACATAGAGCGGTAATAGAGTTTTTCCATCGCCAGGTGAAAGGTTTCTGCGCCACAGGCGAAATAAAACCCCGGTGCTCGAGCCCTGTTTTCTGTGGCAGCAAAAATGGCGCCGCTTTGCTTTCAGGCAACAGAAAGGTTCTGCTCACAGGCGAAATGGAAGCCCGGCGCTCCTCTGTGGCAGCAAAAATGGTGCCGCTTTACCTTCACGCGGCAACAGAAAGGTTTCTACGTCACGGGCAAAACAAAAAATATGATCTCCCGTCTTCTGCAGTGACGATGGGGGAGACCATTCGAGGCGTCGGGTTTGGCAATCAAATTCCATTTTTATCAGAATGAGCGACGGAGGTTGGAAAGTACCCATGTAGCAGTTTTGGTAGGTTGGAACCCAGCCGCAGGACGCCAGCACGGGATTTTGATGACAGTAGATGAAAGGTGATGGCGAAGCTATTGATCGACTGCCATCAAAATCAAGCGATCCCGAAAAGCGACTGGATCGTATTTCTATTTCAGGCAGTCAGAAGGTTGTAGCTGCCAGAGATATATAGGCCCAGCAGAGTGCTGGGACCCGGATGGCGAAGCAGACCAGCTCACTCTTGCTCAAGATAATTATCACAGAGGTATAACTGAGTAACTATCAGCGTAGATCAGCGTGCTGCTTTGAAACCAAGATTCAAGTCGGTTTAAGGATATCACATGTTTCGAATGCCAACTGTCATTCTGGAGCTTGAGCTGTTTCCTCTTTCTACCACTTTTGCCTCTGTACTTGGCACTCGCAATCAACCTTCCCCTCATCGCAACATCCGTTCATTGCTCCTCTCATTCTCGGTGGCAATTCACAGATCGATTCAAGGATATCACCTGTTTCTTCCGAGGCGTCGTCTTTCTAGCACTTTTGGCTCTGTACTTGGCACCCGGAACGAACCTTCTGCCCTCATCGGAACGTCGATTTATTGTTCCTGTCGAAAGTTGCCCCGATACATCTCATTTTCGGTGGAAACTCAACGCCGGTACCAGCCTCCTGCTCTATATAAGGAGCGAAAAGCCATCCCTGTATCCCAATCGAAAACATGCAATCCATCGCAAAGCTGGTGTTCCTTTCTGCCTGGGTCAGCTTGACCTCTGCATTCCACCCTCCCGAGTCTGCGGCGGCGGTATGATTCGTGGCCCGAGTGGTATTCTTTCCTAACGTGTTCCACTCCCAGATCCGCACCACGGAAACCTGCGGCAACATTGCTGATGTCGTGCCCTTCTACCGAACCTACGACAGTGCTGTCATTGATCATTGGTACACGCCCGATGTCTCCGGGATCAACATCTGGAATCCCAGAGGCTACGCCTTGGAGGGCGTCGCCGGGTTGGTTTTTCTCACGCAAGAGGAGGGGACCGCGCCGTTGTATTACCTATACAGCCAGGCTGCGACTGACAGCTTTTACACCATGTCGACCACTGAAAGGGATAACGCCCTGAAGAACGGATACGGCAATAGGTCTTCGACATACATCTATCCGACCCAAAGCTGCGGAAGCATCCCGCTGTACCGCCTCTTTGGTGCGTCCGGGAAGGATAATTTCTACACCACCTGGGAATCGGAGCGGCTCGACTTCATTGCCAATCGCGGATATGTCGATGTGGAGGTTGCGGGATATATCTTGCCTGTGGACTCCTCCCAGTGCGCCTAGTTAGGTGTGTTTCCATTGATCTTCGAGGCTGTCACTGACCGATGCTACAGGTAGGCGCTGCTCAGTGCTCGATACAGGCTCGAGCTCGGCATCGAGGATGGCAGGAATATTGATGGAGGAGAATACACCGCCGTTTGCGACCAACGCTTGAGGATGTTTGTATCGACAATATTCTCAAAATAAAAGGCGTTGAATCCCTGAAGGCTTTTGTAACTCCGTATTTTGAGGGATGTCGTGAAACTGTGTTGGCGGCGCTGTGAATCATGATGATATAAGGACAGTGCGCGGTGAGGAGAATGGTACGCACAGATTTATGTGGGGTGGGCGAAGGACTTCCGTCGTACTTGTGGGCGAAGTTAGACAAAGTGGATTGAGGTAAATGCAGTGCGGACGCACGAAGATGCTGGCCAGGAGGAAGCACGAGGGGGCGCGATACGACGCCCACTGAAGTGTTGAAATTAATATTGTCGTCGAGCATGTTTCGACGTCGACACAGGGATTGCATGTACAGTAGTAGCGCTTCGGCGGCACTTGGGAGAATGTGTTGTAAGACCGCGTCAGGAGTACTTGTACATGGAAGGCGAATGTCCTGGGACAGATCGTATGCGAGGACGAGCATGATTAGAAGTGTAATGACGGTGCTGTAGGAATGTAAGGTGAGCTCGTGGGGCGGGGGAATAGTGGAGTGACGCACTGCGACACTGGACGGACATATGTCGTACTTGCGGGGCAATCAAGGCAAGGGGGATCGAGGCAGAGCGTCGACTTAGATGGATGCCGAGTCAGAGGAGACACGATAGCATATCGGTGCCACACCAGTGTGCACACATGTAACAGCCAAACTAAGAGAATCCCAACGCGACGTGGTTCAGCATTGGAGGATTCCCGGATCAACGAAGACACCTACCTAGCGCCTGACGTTCGCGCACGGCGCGTTCAGAAACAGTTTTTGTCTAATAAGTGCCGGGCGCGAGATTCGAGTGGCGGAAAGACGGGATCTTCGTGTGTATCGTTTCCTGACTTCGATTGCGAGATCCTGCTGTCGTGAACGCGGCATCCATAGTGGGAGTCTGAAGGAGGAGTAGATAGAGTGGAGAGGATGGGAGGAAGGGAAGACGGGGAAAGAAAGGGAGGCGGGCGATGGTGGTGGTAGGAAGCAACAAAGTGTTTCAAACTCCGCTTGATCCCCAACTTGAGATGGTCCGTGCGCCGTGGCAGCGAGGCAGGGTCGGATCGAAGGCAGGGAATCGAGGGAGGTCAGAAGAAAGCTGAGTGCGATATGACACAAATTTTAACCGGTTCTGAGGTTGGGCAGGGTTGGGCAGATGTTGGCATAAGAAAGTTAAAATTCGGCAGATTTGGGCGGATCACGGCAGATCTCTGCATACGGGCTTTTCACTGGGGATCTACGCTGGTCCTTAGGCCACTGGGACCCGACGTCGCGAGCCCACTGAGGTGCACTGAAACATTCATTTTCTGCTAAGTCCGCGATTTGGTTAATGGAACATGTTCCATTAACTGTTTGATGGCAAGTTCGCGCATCAGTGACCGGCCGGGAACTTTAAGTTGAATTGCCGTCACTCGAGCTAACAATAATCGTGATCCTAAGCTTGCTGCCTTGCACCATAGATCCGTGGTGATCGATATGCGGCTGAACATAGTTATGTGATCGATTCATACTCTTGTACTGACTATAATCCGACAACTTGGCATGTTTCTGGCTTCAGTGGCTCGAGCGGAGACAATGTGATAGCATTACCTTTATAATACATAATAACCACCGTGGCACCTGATTTTTAGGTGTCCTAGTGCCTGTCCCGACGCCTTCACCGGACCCTGGCGGCGGCATCCAGATCGAACCTCGGTCTAGCACCAAACCGGAACAGTGATTTGAGTGGACGCTAAATGTGGCGCCTACTGCCGCGCTGCTCCCGAGATCAGTCGTGGCCGCGGAGGTGCCACACCCTGCCGGTGCCTCTGCCATAGGTTCAGGGCAGGTGTCATGGGGCTCAGTGCCCGTGGTGGCAGTGGCACTTTGCGACGTGGGCGGCTCGAGCCTGGCCGAACGGTGGCAGGTTGATCCGAGATGCAGTCCGATAATTTCAGGCCCACCCTGTGATGAGGGGAGCTCAACTCGTTACAATGTATGCTCAGAGATAATGAGTGGTTAAGGATGACTCATGTTCTCGGTTCTTCCCTATTCCTTTTTTAAGTTATTGGTGCATGGGGCAGCTGAACATCCAAGTACAGTCGCGCAAGTATCTGCGGATCATCAAAGATATGTCAATCGAACGCAAACTTCATGTACGTGTCCTCATGACATAGAAGAGTGAATGTGGGAGTAGGAAGATCCGTGACGTCCACTCGGCCCAGTTGTACCCCCGAAGTCATATATAAGAGCCCTACTCTGAAGCATGCTCAAGACTATCGACGGCTCTAAATTGCCTACCACGCACAGACATGCGCCTCTTGGAAACAATTCTATTCGCAGTGATCTTTCTCGCGGCCAGCGTGACTCCCGCCATACCTCCCGCGCCGAGTGCGACGCCTTGTGGGGGCAGGGGCGCCTCGTGCACCGGAGGCGCAGATTGCTGTTTCCAAGCCTGTGATATCAATACCCACGTACGTGTTCCGGCGCGTCCGCCGAATGCAGGACTGATCTGGCGTAGGTTTGTGTGTTTGGCGTGTAGACTCGAGAAGGAATGGATTGAATTGCAGTGGTACGAGGGGAGTGACCTGCATTGGTCCATGACGGTGTTGCTGTCCTGAATTTGAAAGTGTTGTTGGATGAGGGAGCGAGCTTCGAGATGTATGAAGCGGAGAATAAGAGCTACGTGGATACAGTGTTTGAATATTAGTGATCGATGGGGAGCCCCATGTTGTACAGCTGGGACGTAAATCTAGCAAAAATGAGAGTCTTGGCCATAGCCAGCAGGAAAAAAATGTGGAACCCGTGAGTCACGAGGCGCAGGGCCAGTTCATGCCGACGACGTTTCTTGGTCCACGGCGGCTTACCTTTTGCAAATGTGAGTGACTGAGTGGGTAGGACGTACTAGGTGAGTAAGCGAAGAGTGTGAGTTGAGCGTGCATATGGATGGGGTGCGCGCCGGAGAATGGCCACGGAAGTCAGAGACCTCATACAGGGTACGAGCACGGACGGAATAACGAGCCGGGATATCCCGGATTGAAGATGTGGGCCGACAATATTCTCAAAATAAAAGGCATTGAATCCCTGGAGGATTTTGTAACTCCGTATTTTGAGGGATGTCGTGAAACTATGTTGGCGGCGCTGTGAATCATGCTGATATAAGGACAGTGCGCGGTGAGGAGAATGGTACGCACAGATTTATGTCGGGTGGGCGAAGGACTTCCGTCGTACTTGTGGGCGAAGTTAGACAAAGTGGGATTGAGGTAAATGCAGTGCGGACGCACGAAGATGCTGGCCAGGAGGAAGCGCGAGGGGGCGCGATACGACACGCACTGGAGTGTTGATATTAATATTGTCGTTGAGCATGTTTCGACGTCGACACAGGGATTGCATGGACAGTAGTAGCGCTTCGGCGGCACTTGGGAGAATGTGTTGTACGACCGCGTCAGGAGTACTTGTACATGGAAGAAGAATGTTCTGGGACAGATCGTATGCGAGAACGAGTATGAGTAGAAGTGTAATGACGGTACTGTAAGAATGTAAGGTGAACTGGTGGGGCGGGGAATAGTGGCGTGACGCACCGCGACACTGGACGGACATATGTCGTACTTGCGGGGCAATTAAGGCAAGGGGGATTGAGGTAGAGCGTCGACGCAGATGGATGCCGAGTCAGAGGAGACACGATAGCATATCGGTGCCACACCAGTGTGCACACATGTAACAGCCAAACTAAGAGAATCCCAACGCGACGTGGTTCAGCATTGGAGGATTCCCGGATCAACGACTCAGACACCTACCTAGCGCCTGACCTTCGCGCACGGCGCGTTCAGAAACAGTTTTCGTCTAATAAGTGCCGGGCGCGAGATTCGAGTGGTGGAAAGGCGGGATCTTCGTGTGTATCGTTTCCTGACTTCGATTGCGAGATCCTACTGTCGTGAACGCGGCATCCAGAGTAGTGGGAGTTTGAAGGAGGAGTAGATAGAGTGAAGAGGAAGGGAGGAAGGGAAGACGGGGAAAGAAAGGGAGGCGGGCGATGGACCATCGCCCGATGGTGGTGGTAGGAAGCAACACAAAGTGTTTCAAACTCCGCTTGATCCCCAACATGAGCTGGCCCGTGCGCCGGGGCAGCGAGGCAGGGTCGGATCGAAGGTAGGAGACCGAGGGAGGTCAGAAGAAAGCTGAGTGCGATATGACACAATTTCTAACCGATTCTGAGGTTGGGCAGGGTTGGGCAGATGTCGGCATAAGTCAGATTTGGGCGGATCACGGCAGATCCCGGCATACGGGCTTTTCACTGGGGATTTACGCTGGTCCTTAGGCCACTAGGACCCGACGTCGCGAGCCCACTGAGGTGCACTGAAACATTCATTTTCTGCCAACTCCGCGATTTGGTTAATGGAACATGTTCCATTAACCGTTTGATGGCGCATCAATGCTCCTGAGCGCGCTCAAAACGGCCACTGACCACTCATGCGCGAACTTGCCATCAAACGGGTAATTCTATTTACCTAATTGCGGACTTCGAAAAAACCAGCTCGCCAAGTCGCGGGTGCGCCGGCGTTGACCTGTTTGTGCGCGCGTCCCATCAATCTCCGCGTTCTTTTCGCACCACTAGCCACGTCCCCGCCTTTCGTCGCCGTGCCGCGCCTGATTTATGCCTAGTCTCTTTCAAGCGCTTGACTCGGCCCAGCTGGTGCACCGACACTCCGCTGCACCGAATTCACCCTTCGCATCTGGCCGTGCACCAGCCCCCCCATCTGTCCAGTTCTACGACTATGCTACCCTGAATCTATTCATGCCGGCACGCCTCTGCCTTTGTGTCCTCGGCTCCCTCCTGCCCCTGTTCCGTCCTCGACCCGCCTGCCCAATTCGTGTGCGTCCCGTCGCTTCTCTCGTCTCGCCGAGCTCGGCCATGGCAACATTGGCTCGTGAACGAGATCCTCGCAGTCGAGAGAGCACTTGCAGCACTGCATTGACAGTTCTGTCGTTTCGCTGACGTCTGCTCGCCCGTCGCCTTTCCCAATCCCCCGCGGTCCCCGTCATCGAGTCCCGTCGCACTCTCTCTGCGGATTGGACATCGACGCGCGTCCTACTTGCGTCATTCCTCCCTAAGCCCCTGCTCACATGCCCCCCTATACCGTTTTATGACTGATATCCGCCATCGTTGTGCACCAGCCCATGCGACGTGTTTCGTTCAATGCATGCATCAACAACCTCGCGCGCCAATGGGACCAAGGCCATTGCGAGACTCTCTCAGCTGCATTCTCCCGCACGGTCTTCCATCTTCTCACATATCCAGCTCTACACGCGTAGATCGTCCCTCCGCGCCACCGACCCCACCTCTGCACACTCGAGAACGCGAACGAGCGCCTTGAAATCGAGGGCATGGCTACATGACTGCACTCGCAGGCCTGGTGCATCCCTCTATTACTCGGGATCGGGATCCTTGTTCCCACTCGCAACTACCCCCTCGCCAACGCCGCGCTCCTCCAACACCATCGCTATAATGGACTGAGTATATTGCATGACCCCGATTCAGTCTCGGGTAAGCTCTAGTCCACCACGAGCGTCCAACGCCGACGGAATCAGGTGTCTCTAATGCGGCAGAAATGCCCGCTCTGCATAACGACCCACCGCGTCTATTATTTATCTGAATACTTCAAGACGCTCCTCAAGTCCGTCGCGGCTTGGTAGGTATTGAGAACGATAATATTTCTCCCGAGGGAGTGTAGTGGAGGTCAGTATTACTCGAGGAAACGTGCTCAGGATTCGGACTTTGAAGCGGCTGATTCATTTATATAAACATTCCCTTCCCCCTTTGTCCCCCTGCCGCCGAGTCGCCCTCCGCCAAGTCTCCTGTCCGGAGCCAGAACCTCGCAGCTTTATACCTCTCAGTGCACGCACGGACCTCAAATGGCAGATAGAGTACGCTGGGTCACGGGAAAAATTGCAGGATTTCGGTGCGCAGGGAGGCGGTTTGGTGCTATCTAAGGGCTACTACTGAGTAAAATAGAAAGCTAATGAACTCAGTAGTAGTCTAATGGATTTGGACGCGTCTAAAACCCAAGTAAACTGAAATTCAGCAAGGCAAGCGGGCGCGAACAAGGAGATTGAAGGAAAAGAACTCACTCATTCAACTCAAGTTCAACTGCCGCGGAGTGGAAACGGTTGCATGCGCTGTCTTATAGTCCAAGCTAAGCCACAAATCACATCTGAAACAAATCAACAACTGAGCTGAGAGGATAAGTGCGCAGCAAGACATCGCCGCGCAGCGGAAGGAAATGATCGTGAGGGTAGCCTTCGAGCTGGCTTGATAGGAGCTGCACAGCGAGAGAAAGAGAAAGAATAATTTCTGCTGGGGAGGGATTTGAGCATGTTCACAGAGAATACTAAGACACATGGAAGCTTCCAAGCCTTGAGCTCGCGCGCCGCGCAGCGGGAAGAAAAGTTAGAAGGCTGGTGGGCAGGACACTCAATAAGAGTTGAAAGGACGTCAATGGAGCGCGGGAGGACTACTATAAGCCGTCCCAGGGTACTTGCACGCGGAGCAGCGGAGGAATAAATTGAAAGGCGCTGGTTCATGCGGGAAGCTGGCATGCTGGATGAATGAATCGACTGACTCCTACTAGCGCACCTTAAGCCCGCACAGCGGGATTTTGAGGATTTGAAGGGCGCGAGGGGCGGGACTTGATGCGCTCCTGGGGTGGTAAATGGCGCGCTCGCAGGGGTTCGACACTTCGTGTCGCGAGTTGGGAGTTGGGCGCTCGGCGGGAGTTGGTGGGGATGCCGCGCAGCGGCGATTTTGGCGATTTGAAGGGCGGAGAGAAGGGAATGGTCGCTCGCCGGACGTCGGCACATCGTGTCTGTTGGAAGCTCAACCGCAGTTGAACCGAAGCAAGCCGAGAGGCTTGGCAAACCGCGCATCAACGCGTAGTCGCATGCGGCCGCAAGCTCGTAGCTGACGCGTAGCCGAATCGCAGTGCGCAGGCACTGCGTCCCCAGTTCTCTTTTGTCTTGACTCATATGTAAATGACTCGTAGTGTATATGACTCGTAATTAGTGACTCACCTTCTAGTATAAAAGCCTGTAGTATATTCCGAGTAAAAACACCAATTGACTTCTGCCTCATACTCAAATTTGCGCGCAGCGGGGACTTTTACGATTTTTGAGGCTTGATCGCGGGGGGGATGGACCGCTCGCGGGACGGCAATATGTCATTTCGAAGCTTGCCGCCGGGAGTCGGAGTATTGAATAAGGACTTGCGGGCCTTGGCGTGCGAGGTGAGGTCGCGGGAAATCCATACGTGGTTTCGGAAGCCGGAGTAGGGGTCAAGGGCCGCCCCGCGAAGAAAAATGGGATGTAATCTAGAAACAGATGAATAAATGAACGAAGTTACACAAGGAAGGGAATTTAAACTCACTAAGAGTCCGCGCAGCGGCGAGTTTGAGGGGCGGGATGGGTGTGGATGGGTGGATGGTGAGTGCGGTGAGTGTGATAGCAGGAGGATACGAGTATGAATGTTGAAGGCGGGGCGTTGGTGAGTTGCGGGACGTCCAAACGTTGATTCGGAGTGCTGGGCGCGCGGGTGCTGTAAGGTCGGTCACGAGGTGTCGATACATCGTGTCGGGAGGATGATGAGGTCGTTCGCGGGACCTCCAAATCTGCAGTCGCAATTTTCAAGGCATCAAGTGGGTCTGCAGGCGTCAGAAGCGGAGAGGCAAAGTTGAGGACTCACCACGGTTGATGCGATGGAATGGGAGCGCGTAGAGATTGCTGGGACGCGTGGCTGGGCTCGCGGGAGGCTTGGTCAATATATAGCAAGCACCTCCCCGAGTTATTGAAGGGAAGTTGCGAGTCTATGGGATTAGCGTTAAGTGAAGTTGGAAGGAGTAGAGAGAATGAATAAAACTTATCCAAGACACGGCGAGCTGGTCCGCGGGACCTTCAAAAATGGAAAAAAAAAACTTGGGAGCGGCGCGCAGCGCCGCAAACACTCGGATGGTGCGGGGACGCTCGGACATCGAATTTAAAAAAATAGAGGTGGTGACTGCGCGTCAGAGGTGCGGCGGGACTCTAGGGGAGCAGTATTAGTTGAAGAATCTTCTGACGCGGCGTACTGAGGGCAACTGACACGTCGAGTGGACCGCGGGCTGTCCAAAAATTGAACCGAAATTCGGGGAGATGAATCATCTCGGCGCTCACAGGGAGTCGAAAAATCGAAAAAGGAAACAATTGTGGGGTCTGGCGTGCGAGGTGATGGTGGATAGCGAGTTTGCGGAAAGCCGATACGTCATGTGGGAGGTCGGAGTGAGGGGGATAAGGGCCCCGCAGAGATGAAAGGCGGAGGACTGAGCTAGTAGTTAGCCCGGTGAATAAAGAGATCGGGCCGTGACACACCTCGAGCCCGCGCAGCGGAGACTTTTACGATTTTTGAGGCTTGATCGCGGCGGGGATGGACCGCTCGCGGGACGGCGAAGTGTTGTGTCGTGGCTCGCGGGGGGCAAATATCGAATAAGGAATTGCGGGCCTTGGCATGCGAGATTGCGGGAAGTAGATACGTGGGGCGTCGATGTGTCGTGTCGGGCGATGGTGAGGTCGTTCGTGGGACCTCCAGATCTGCGGTCGGAATTGTCAGGCGGCTAGTACATCTGCAAGTGTCAGAATGGGCTTGAGGAATCACCACAGATGGAATGGGAACGAGAGGGAGAGGGGAGGAGAGGCGGATTTAGTTAGGGATGGTGGTGGTTTCCAAAAATCTGCACAAATGCAGCAGGTTGACGCCATGGCAGAAGCCAGAGGATTGGAACAAGAAAGCCTCGGGTGGATTTGGCGCCAAGAAACAGAGAAAATCGGCGGAATCGCGCGCCGGGTCGACGCGAGGAAGAGACGAAGCTAGAGATCACGTGACCGGCCCGATGATTACCGCTCGGTCGAATTCGGCGCCAGGACTTCAACATCCCAAGGCGGAAGGCCCCTCCTGCGGAGAACCGCCATGTCGATTTCTGCGGTATCTGCGACCCGGGGCTCCTACAGCCCAAACTCTTACGTAAATGCGCTCTGGCGCTCTGCTTCGTCTCTGACTGCATTTCCCGCCTCTCCCGCCTTCGATTGCTCGGACCGCAAATGCAATTCTTTCGACAAACGGCTCTCTGCGCACCAGCGAGGTCCTCGGGAAGCCTGACGGTCTCATCGCTTATGTAATCGTTCCAACCAGGATCTTCGGTGCTCCCTGCAACTCCGTACCTGCCCGAATAGCGCAGAACGCCGGGAAATTTAGGCGGAGGACAGAGATGTGGACGGTGTGTGGGAGGAGGGGTGACATACGTACCTAGCGTTTTGATAGAAGCACGAATTGATCGGGGCGTTGTCTTGGCTCACGTACACATCCTATCGCCTCCAATGAACTCAGCATCCCTGAAGATATGCTCGACAGCCAAAATTTCCTCATATACAACCGCGGAATCATCGATTTAGATCGAGTTGGTTGAAAATGTCACGCGTCACCCCCCATGTTGAATTGAACGAAAAAATACATTAGACCAGACCGAGGTCTCTAAAGCCCAGTGCACCACAACAGTTGTCCCCCTGATATACACCGACTTCACTCAAGTTGGTGCACATTGAGGCGCATGAGCGACGACATAAGGGTGGAAAGCGAGGAAACAGAAAGGAAGAAAGGCTGTGCCGTGTTTGTATCGGCTTGGACCCTCGGCAGCCACCCCGACAGAAGCCGAACATCCACGCAGGCGCGCACAAACGCGTCGCGTCAATCTAGAACAGTCGATAACGCTGAGATACAAATAAATGGGGGCCAGTATTTCAGTTCAAGAAACATACTCTGACCGGAAAATAGATCTGCACCGTCGACGAGCATTGAATAATTTGAGGGTCTAGTCGAGCTCGAGCTATCTTTATTACCGGTCACTCGAGCTTTAGGATTCCGGTTGCAAGTTATAGATTATTATTATACGTATGTGTATGAAGGGCGTGTATATACAAAGTTTGTAGCCAATTAGAACCATCTCTGGGTAAAGAGTAATTAAATAGATTGTATTCTAGTGATGATTAGTTAGAATCTATGCTTCCGGACGATGTTCTCATATCAGAACGAATCGGCCGAACGAACTTTAGCCCGGTAACATGCGAGGATGCTTGTCCCATTCATGTTGAGCTTGAGCGAGACAATGGGCTGCCCGACAGGTCAATTATCGTTACCACCACTGATCAATTGGGGCACGTACCGAGTATTGGACTGAATGGGGCGGCGGAGCTCATCATCCACATCAACTCATCGAAACTCGTATTCAACTCTTGGTGTTCCATTATCGCAGTGAAATCACCCGCAATGGAACGATTCCACAGTATCGCCATCCGGTGCGAGTAAAAACTGCACAAAGTTGAGTAGATCGGCTGCCAGGATGAATCAGCTGACAGATCATTTTACAGGGGCGTGGGACATACCCCAAGCATCGGTTCCGCAGCCAGAATTGATCTGCCCTCACGAATATTTGCGACAAGGCGCGCGGCGGCGGCGCGACACTTGCGGGCCGCTATATCAGAGTTCCCCACGTGTGGCGCGTGTAGGCGGAGGATGGCCGAATCTGTAAGAGCGTGTGCAAGTATCAATCGGATATCCCCAGAGAGTGACGGAAGCAACCCTTGAAAACGGTCCAATCGCGCCCCAAGGCGAGCCAGCGTATCTGGAGCGGGGTAGCCCGAGTATTTGAATCAGTAGGATGCGAGGTCTGCAACAATCGAGGTACTCACCAGGAATATGCGAGCTCAGTGTGATGACCCGCTCCAACATAATGGAGGCCTTTACCAGCAGCGCTATGGGAGAACTTTCCAAATCATCGCCGTTCAGAAAGGATAAGATTGTCGTCCCGCGCTATTTATCTTCAATATGAGACCAATATCTTCTGGATAACCTGCCACTCACCGGAAGTCCAGATCCTGACGGAAACGCGATCTGTGTGAGATCCCATTGAATGGATGACGGGGCACCGTCTACCGCAACCCAAATATTGTTCAGGATAACCACGGCCCAGAATGCGTGGGTCAAATCTGCCTCTGCTGCGGTATCCACTCCTTGGGGAACCGGACCACGCACTGGAAATGATGTATATTGGGCGTAGGTATTGCGAGAGGGTCCAGTTAGATGGAGCCGCGCACCTAGCGCGATTGAGACGGCCGCTGAGCTATGATAGCGGCCTTGCACGGGGAGCGCAGTGTGCATATAATACAGTGAAAGCAGGATCTGTGCTTGGATTGTCTCGACAACGAGGTTCGGACGATAGATAATCTCGTCGAGGTCCTGGGGAATATTTTGCAGGCAGCATACGAGTAATGCTTCTGGGGTGTACGGATTTGCGGGGGGCATGTTGGCGAAAACGCTTCCCCACAAGTAGACAGCGCAGAGGAGTGCTGGTGCTGGCCGATTTGGGTCCCCGAATGGAAGCGGCCGTAGCACCGACTGTCGGAATAAAATCGGGTCGAGAAAGAACTGCCAGCTTCCAGCAAAACGGGCCAGAAAAGTGTCTACACTGGATGTGGGGAATGAAAGTGTGCTTCGACATACGTGGGCAAAAACTCACAGGGTAGCCATGAGATCGGACGGAGGCTCCTGTAAAATTGTCACAACATTATTACAACGAGCAGGATTCATACCATGAGACAAATAGGCTGGGAAGTCTGGAGTCCCGAAGAGTCCAAGTCTGCGAAGGTGACCTGATAAATCTTGAAACAAAGGATGGCGGCCATGCATACCGGCAGAGCCAGAGATACGACTGGATGAAGGGCTTGGATACGGGGGAGTGAGGTAAACGCTCGCTGAATCTGGGGGAAGGAGCGACTCCAATTCGTCAACCCGATCCTTCAAAAGACGGATGTTCACCAGCATTTGATCTGGTGTTTGCTCGCTTCCGTTTCCATGGGCGGGGTATGAGCAAGGGGCCCATTTCCTGGGAGGTCGCAGACGACATTGGTTGCAGGTCGGACGAGCACTGTTGCATTTCTGATCCCATGTCAGAGCGACTCCACGAACGAAAATGTCTATCGACTCACGATCTTCCTTCGTCTGTTCGTTGTGTGAGTCAGATCCTTGAATGACTGCCAACTCTCAGCTCACATACCTGCAATTCGTGCATGCTATGCGGCCCTGGATGCGGGACAGCGAAGGTGCCGAGGGGGTGCGACTCAGCATTGTACCCTCGACATCCTCGCCGATGGTATTTATGCTCCTCCTCGTTGAAGGATTTGGACCATCGATGAGAGTTGGAGGAGGATTTGAGGAGGATGACTCACACTCGGGCGCCAATTACCCCGATTACTCATTGTGCCCGAGATGGCGTCTTCGGGCCGGACAAGCACAGCATTGGTGGGCTTCGAATCGGAGCTCAGAATACCACCGTGAAATTGAGGTTTAAACTCTCCAGTAAGTCAGGGTTTCTCGGCAAACCCTTCCTTAATCCAGCGTCGCATTCTCAGGCAGGTGTTGGCTCTAATATCCAAGATACTGCCAGTTTCTAACTATAGACTCAGAGATGGATTTTTCAAGACGGGGATCTATGTATAAGTTGTACCGCCCGATCCGCGAGGAAAGTGGGCAAACGAACCGGTCGATCTATCCAGCAGCCGATCCACGAGGAAAGTGAGCATTCTTAAATCAGCAATCACCGCGCTTCCGCTCATCCGTCGTGTCTCTGTTCCGGGCCCGCACTGTTCTGCAGCTCCGATGAGTTATCCATACACATGATGGAAAGTGAGCAAACAAACCCGTCGATCTATCCAGCAGCCGATCCACGAGGAAAGTGAGCATTCTTGAATCAGCAATCACCGCGCTTCCGCTCATCCGTCGTGTCTCTGTTCCGGGTCCGCACTGTTCTGCAGCTCCGATGAGCTATCCATACACATGATCTGCATCCCCGGGGATGTACAAGGCAGCCAACGTAAACTAAGCCGAGGCCGAGGCTCAATTCCCAGAAGCCACCACGGGGACATTCCCCTCTCGTGTGCTAAGAAGCCCGAGCTTTACCGTGCATCTGCTCAGACAGGAAGAAATTCCTTGACGACTTGGGTCCTACTGACCTGTTGAGCACGCAGCTGACCTCCCGGGGAGCGGACAGATGGTTGAACTTGCTCCATTCCACGGCCTACAGGATGAAGAATTCAAGGTTGGATATTTACCAAATTTGCGGAAATATTATGGCGATTTACTGGGGGACCGAGAATTGAATCAACACGGCCTTGTTGTCAGCTCTGAGTTGGGGCCGTCTTCGGAGCGATGAATACAAGTCACGTGCAGAACGCGTTCGCATAGCAGCTGCCAAGCAAAGACAAATAATTGATCAACTGCATGCGCTAGCGGGCTCGGAGATTACCTGCGGAGTTTAAAATGGCTTCGGACAGGCAGACACACGTATTTTCATAAAGAGGGTGATACATTGCGCCAAGCTAGCAGCAGTGGTCCAAACTGGGGTAGATCTGAGCAGGTACTGGCATACCCCGACATAGGGGATTCTCACTTGGTACACATAAAGATCTACTTAATCTGAACGAGAAGAACACGAGTTGTACGCGGCACAAGGTTTGAATCAGGAGAGACAAATTGAGGGGCCGCGGTGCGGATAATACTGAAAAATTGTTTCAGCTTGGTGTAGAGCACAAGTATAATGAAACGAAACCGTCATACGGCAATAGTTTCGGCATACTGTATTTTTTCATTCAATTCGACAGAGGGGGTGAAACGTGCCATTTTGAACCAATTCGACAGTTCAACAACCGCCCGAGTTGACCGTGACATGGGACCAAATTTCGACAGCCAAGACCAAAATATTGAAGGGAACTTGATGTGCCTCTTTTGAGTAGAGAGGGACCTCGGGAGTGGTTTTAGCCATTTTTCAGAGCGAAATGAGTGTTTTTGAGTGATTTTCGAATCGGAAATGCAATTCGACACCAGGCCCCGGTGACGCGGGACACTTGTCCAAGTTCACATTCGATAAGCACCCCGCTGACGGGTGACTGTCGAATTGAACGAAAAAATACAGTACGAGGGAGTCGACATGTTTCCATCTCGCTTCAAATTCCTCTGTTCGATCCGGTGCCCATCCTGGGCGGCACAGTTTAGGTTTTGAAACGCCACAGATCATACCATGTGCATGCCGATCACTTGCCGACCCTGCCCCTCCACAGAGTCTGTCGGCGCTTTCAAACAAACTCCATCAGCATCGGCGATTCTATCTCCGCCTTTAATTCCCGCTTCACTCTGTTGATTTGCAGTTCCACCTCACTGGATGACTTTCCATAAGCATAGAATAATCCCCGAGCTTGTTTGAGAGTGCCAACGATGGGATCAACCGACGGAATATTCAACTAGTCTGTAAACGGCCGACGTCCCCATAAGACAGAATATATAAATCAGTGTGGTCCTCATTCGTGAACAAGGGCCGGAACGAACTCCGGCAGGCAATGGGAGTGCACCAGACTTTTCTCGAGACAAATGGGTAGCTTGATGGTTCGGGAGGAAGGCGAAGAGTGCCCATCACCACCAAGAGAGTTTATTCCATCTAACAAAATCTGTAGGGGGGGTCCCTACCCCCTCTACAGACTTTCATAGATTCCGACTTAATCTTGTACGTATTCTTGTCTCCGAGCTGATGGGGTCCTGACAGCTGCCTCGGCAATGGCGGCGGAAAGTGTGTAAATATTCTGGGGAATTTATCTATGCTTATGGAAAGTCATCCACTGAACTATTACAGCTGATAACAGTACCGAGGGCGCGGCCGCAGATTTTCCCACTTGGGATATTTTCAAAGAATTGTCAGTAGCTCGGTCAGTTCTAAACAAATGTCGGTGTGAATTAGCCATAAATCCCAGGCTATTTAGTGTGCAATTAATCATAGAAAGAAACCAACGAGAATACTCTATGTTACATTAGGTCATCTAAGGTTTGGGGGTGATCGGGGCAAGAATCGGGTCTAGTATGCCCATACCATTTTTAAATGAGCTGAAATTCTTGCTGGACTATCATGAATACATTGGGAAAGATGTCACAGAGGCAGAAGTACGTGAAATCTGTTGGTTGGTTGGTTCAATACTCGCAATATTCCCCGAGTCGAGGTCATTGTCGACCACCAATCACAAGGAGCATGACTACACTTTGGAGACTTTTGGCTCTATGAAATGTTTCTAATCATGGTTAAGTACTCCATCCCGGAAAAGCAACTTGTTTAGACATAATGCGGGGACGATATCCACGATTCTTACCTGATCACCTGAAAATCTTAGATCACCCAATATAACAACTTTTTGCGGGTTTCTTTCTATGAGTAATTGTGCATGGATTAGCCTGGAAGATCTGGATAGGTCCCGCCTAGATACATGTAGAACTGACCGAGCTATCGACAATTCTTTGAAAACATCCCAAACAGGAAAATCTTCCGCCGCGCCCTCCGTACTGTTATCGGCTGTAACATCAAGTTGAAGTGCTTGGGGCGAGCGTCCGCGTAAAACGGCTTTCCGCAAACAGTCCTGTCGTTTCGCTCTATTCCTCGCGGACGTCTGCTCGCCCGGTGCCTTTCTCCCGCGGTTCCCGTTAGCGAGTGCTACAGCTGCCGGCGCACTCACATTCTTTCTGCGGATTGGACATTCCTGCGCCATTCTCCAGCTCACATGCACCCCTATACCATTTTATGATCGATATCCGCCATCGCTGGACACCAGCCCATGCTAAACTTGTTTTTACTTGATCGCTGCTCCAAGGTGCTAGATTGCAATCGAATTCAATCTCAGCGTACACTCTACATCGCGTGATAGATTTTCATTCAAACTCGCGATATCTGTCACACTCACCATGTATTTGTCCTCGCAACTTCGAAATATGATGTGCAATCCAAAATATGAATATTTTACAAACGGGACATCATAGAGAATACCAGATCGAGAGCAAAAGACCGACAGATACACGCGGTGTCGGCGATTTAAGGGGGCAAGAGGAAGAAATAATCAAGGACCGGTTACTCGGCTTTCTTAGTCTGCGAGGAAAATAATTGAGCGACTACCAATACTTTCTATCATCACAGGTGAATGTCGTTCCCAAGGGAGCGTTGAATAAAAATTCATCATTGAAGTATACCTTTAGAGGCATAGTGAGTTTGGGGAGCGGTGAGTTAGGGGAATCAACGTGCGTCGTTGTATGCCACATCAATACACTTCCCGCCGCCTGTAGGACCGACATGCGGGCAATGGACCTGAACCGGAGTCAGAACAAAAAAAATACAGTGAAAGATCACCGGCCTCTGGTCGAATCTTCGTCAAGAGGACATGAATGCCCCGACCTGTTAGTGTTGGGGTTAGGTTGACGTTAGTTAGTGAGGTTCAAAGAGCAAAAAGCGGCGTACAGACGACATTATCTCCCCACGCCTCATCCTCTCTTCCATACTGTTTCGCAGAGAGCGTCTGAACACAATCAGAGACACCGTTGTACACAGTATTGTTTCCGACGCAGGTCGTCGCTTGCAATGCGCAAATCCCCTGGATGGTAGTGTTCATTCCGGCGAGAGTGTATTGATCATAGCCACGGCTCAAGGGACTGAAGAGATCGAGATCAGGAATCCAGGCATCATAATTAAGAACCGCGCCTTCAGCGTCAAAGCGCCAGAAAGCAATCTGCGGAGAAAGCATCAAAGACGCGCACATGATGAATGATGGATGGTGCTGCGGACCTGCTTCAACGCACTGATAAATGGCCCCGTCGAATTATCCGGATTGATGGTGCTGACGCTTAGATATACAGTGCTAGCGGCGATTTCGGGGCACCCGGAGGTAAACTCAACAAGCTTCGCGTTGCTGATAGCGCCGTTGGGTGGGGCACCCGACGGGAGTGGCGCAAGTCCAAAGAAGTATTCAAAAGAGTCCTGGAACCCGAAGAATTCCCCGACTGGTGTGACGCGGCCTGTGGCATTTTCGTTAAACAAACCAGCTGGGACCGCTGGTGCGCCTTTGGCGATAATATCCGCGTTGGCCGGAAATACAGTGACTGCCTGCGAATGAGATTGAACGAGTACCGGGCTGAGGGCGCGATCGCGTACGGTTATATATCTTCTGTATGGTTTCGAAGTTTCGCTTGTACCAGAATGGCTGAGAAGCGCTGGACAGCACCGCAGACGCGAGGATGGTCACTGGTAGGAGCGACAGCATGAGCATGGTGTGATTTTTTTGCGTCGTCCTCCCTTTATAAGAGGGATTTGCGACCGGACCGAATGTTCCGCATGTCATTTTGGGCTCATGTGAGACAGTTCCATACGTCTCACATTGACAACAGGAATGATCTGACAGAAGAAGGCGCGCTCCGGCGATATCCGTGTCCCGGACTGGACTGTCCGTGAGGTAGACCTTCACTCGATCATCGCAGAGGAAATATGTTCATTGGGTGGATTCACAGTTGGAGGCGCTGAATCACCTTTCTTGGAAAGGTCCCACACCCTCGAAATTATCTAAGCTTTTCGGGCCGATCTGCCTGATTCTGCGACACCTAACAGTGAACACGAACAAATAACTGGGTGACGCTGAACCTCGAAAATGACTGTCTGCCATCCCTAAACTTAAGAACAGCAAAGAACTGGAATCGTGGCCTGCCACCCCTCAACATAACAACGGCAAATAAACGGTCCTCTGATCCGCTGTCCCGTTGTCGTCGCTAACTACTGTATTTATTCGTTCAATTCGACAGTCACCCGTCACCGGGGCGCTTGTCGAATGCGAACTTTGGCAAGTGTCACACGTCACCGCGGTCGGTTGTCGAATTACTTTTCTAATTCAAAAAATTGCTCAGAAATGGTTATTTCGCTGGGAAAGTTCGCCAAAAGTGCTCCGGAGGACGTTCTACACTCGAAAGAAGCAGATCAAGTTTGGTTCCATATTGGGGACCTCGTTGTCGCAATTTCGCCCCATGTCACGGTCAACTCGGGGGGGTTGTCGAAGTGTCAAATTGGTTGAAATTGTCACGCGTCACCCCCCTTGTCGAATTGAACGAAAAAATACAGTAATCACACTTCCCCAATGCTGTATATGTATGTCCCCGTGCACTGAACGAGAACTCAGGCCACCGCCCTGTCAGGCGACTCGAGCGAGAACTTGCCAGTCGATGACCGTAAGCCGCTTTGCGTCTGACAAGCCCCGTCCAGGGGGTTCAGAACGTGGTCTGCATTCCCGGAATGGGGCTAAGAAGGGCGGAGAGAACTCACTTTGAGTAGGCCTGAAGCGGAGTTTCAAAAGGTTAAATTCACCATGTGTGGGAAGATCTAAGTAACTTACAGCACGTCAAGCCGAAGGGGTAAGTAAAGTCAAAGTTACTTCAGATAAGTTACCTTTCACCCACTCACTTGGAATGACTGATTTTTCAAGCAGTTCCACTACACATTTAAGAGTGATTCAGAAATACCTCCAGATCCTCCCATTCCGCATTTAACGCCATCTCCAGATCCCTCCAGTCCCAATATTTCCGAACAGAACCACCGAGTTGCACCTCTCCAGCCCTTGGTTCAAATTCCGTGCCTATCTTCTGTCCCAGAGCATCATCCACAAACTCGCGGGACAGTGCGACCAAGGTTATTGCGAGGCTCTCTCAGCTGCATATGTTCGTTCCTCTATTCTCCCACGCGGTCTTCCATCGTCTCACATATCCCGCGTAGATCGTCCCTCCGCGTCACCGACTCCATCTCTGCACATTCATTCGAGAACGCGAACAAGCCCCTTGAAATCGAGGGCATGACTACAGTACTGCACTCGCAGGCCTGTTGCATCCCTCTGTTACTCGGGATCCTTACCCCCTCGCAACTTCCCCCTCGCCAGCGCCGCACTCGTCCAACACCATCGCTATAATGGACTGCGTATATTGTATGACCACCCTACGCCCCGTTCAGCCTCGGGTAAGCTCTAGTGCACCACGAGCGTACAACGCCGACGGAATCAGGCGTCTCTTTATGCGGCAGAAACACCCAACGCGTCCATCTCGCGCGCGGTTCCCGCTCTGCATAACAAACCAGCGCGTCCATCATGTCTCTGAATAGTTCAAGACGCTCCTCAAGTCCGTCGCGGCTTAGTGGCTATTGAGAACGATAATATTTCGCCCGAGGGAGTGTAAATGGATGACATCGCCTGCGGTGGTACTCAGGATTCGGACTTTGACGCGGCTCATTCATTAATATTAAACATTCCAGTTCCCCCTTTGTCCTCCAACAAGTCTCCTACCCGGAGCCAGGACCTGGTAACTATATTCCTTTGCTCGTGCGCACGGACCTCGAGAGCTAAACAGAGCATGCTGGTCTCGGGGGAAAAACGCGATCTCGGGGTTCGCGAGGCCGGTTTCTCGTCTATCTAAGGCCTACTACCAAGTACAATGGGAAGCTAATGAAGTAAGTAGTAATCTAATGGATTTGGACGCGTCTAAAAGTCAAATCAACTGAAATTCAGCAAGGCAACCGAGGGCGAACAAGGAGATTGAAGGAAAAGAACTCACTCGTTCAAATGCCGCGGACTGGAAACGGTTGCACGCGTTGTCTTATAGTCCAAGCTAAACCACGAATCGCTTCTGAAACAAATCAGCCGAGGATAAGTGCGGCTCAAGACATCGCCGCGCAGCAGAAGAAAATGATCTTGAGGGTGGCCTTCGAACTGACTTGATAGGAGTGCTGCACAGCGAGAGAAAGAGAAGGGTTAATTTCTGCTGGGGAGGAAATTGAGCGTGTTCACAGAGCATACGAAGACACACCTAAGCTTCCAAGCCTTGAGCTCGAGCGCCACGCAGCGGGAAGAAAGATTGAAAGGCCGGTGGCCAGGAAACGCAATAAGACTGGAAAGGGATGTCAATAGAGCGCGGGAGGACTTGCCTGTAAGCCCCCCAAGGCTGAACGCATTAGACTTATGCGCCGAGCAGCGGAGGAATAAATTGAAAGGCGCTGGTTCATGCGGGAAGTTAGCATGCTGGATGAATTGATGTACTGAATCCTACCAGCTCACTTTAAGCCCGCACAGCGGGATTTTGAGGATTTGAAGAGCGCGAGGGGCGGGACTTGATGCGCTCCTGGGGTGGTAAATGGCGCGCTCGCGGGGGTTCGACACTCCGTGTCGGGAGTTGGGAGTTGGGCGCTCGGCGGGAGTTGGTGGGGATACCGCGCAGCGGAGATTTTGGCGATTTGAAGGGCGGAGAGAAGGGAATGGTCGCTCGCCGGACGTCGGCACATCGTGTCTGTTGGAAGCTCAACCGCAGTTGAACCGAAGCAAGCCGAGAGGCTTGGCAAACCGCGCATCAACGCGTAGTCGCATGCGGCCGCAAGCTCGTAGCTGACGCGTAGCCGAATCGCAGTGCGCAGGCACTGCGTCCCCAGTTCTCTTTTGTCTTGACTCATATGTAAATGACTCGTAGTGTATATGACTCGTAATTAGTGACTCACCTTCTTAGTATAAAAGCCTGTAGTATATTCCGAGTAAAAACACCAATTGACTTCTGCCTCATACTCAAATTTGCGCGCAGCGGGGACTTTTACGATTTTTGAGGCTTGATCGCGGGGGGGATGGACCGCTCGCGGGACGGCAATATGTCATTTCGAAGCTTGCCGCCGGGAGTCGGAGTATTGAATAAGGACTTGCGGGCCTTGGCGTGCGAGGTGAGGTCGCGGGAAATCCATACGTGGTTTCGGAAGCCGGAGTAGGGGTCAAGGGCCGCCCCGCGAAGAAAAATGGGATGTAATCTAGAAACAGATGAATAAATGAACGAAGTTACACAAGGAAGGGAATTTAAACTCACTAAGAGTCCGCGCAGCGGCGAGTTTGAGGGGCGGGATGGGTGTGGATGGGTGGATGGTGAGTGCGGTGAGTGTGATAGCAGGAGGATACGAGTATGAATGTTGAAGGCGGGGCGTTGGTGAGTTGCGGGACGTCCAAACGTTGATTCGGAGTGCTGGGCGCGCGGGTGCTGTAAGGTCGGTCACGAGGTGTCGATACATCGTGTCGGGAGGATGATGAGGTTGTTCGCGGGACCTCCAAATCTGCAGTCGCAATTTTCAAGGCATCAAGTGGGTCTGCAGGCGTCAGAAGCGGAGAGGCAAAGTTGAGGACTCACCACGGTTGATGCGATGGAATGGGAGCGCGTAGAGATTGCTGGGACGCGTGGCTGGGCTCGCGGGAGGCTTGGTCAATATATAGCAAGCACCTCCCCGAGTTATTGAAGGGAAGTTGCGAGTCTATGGGATTAGCGTTAAGTGAAGTTGGAAGGAGCAGAGAGAATGAATAAAACTTATCCAAGACACGGCGAGCTGGTCCGCGGGACCTTCAAAAATGGAGGGGGGGAATGGTCACTCGCGGGACGTCGATACCTCGTCTCGAGAGTTGGCGCAGGTTTTCGCGATTTTGAAGGACTGAGAGGGTGGGAACATAAGTAGAATAGTAATTTAATAGAGTCGGTGGTAATCTAACGAATTCGGGGTGTCTGCGAGGAAACCGTCCAAGTCAGTACGAGGAATTGAACAGCTTTTAAATTGAACTCACGGGTTCAACACCCCTCTCTGCTGCCTGATACCACATGCGCGCCGTGAGATATTTTGAAAAATGAGCAATATGGGATAGCAGAATAAGACAGCGCCGCGCAGGGGAAGAAAATGACCCAACTTCCTTTGCGCCCGGGATGGAGGGGACTCGCTGGGACGCAGTGCGCTGAAATGAATCGCGCACTGGGAGGTGAGCATGCAAGATAAATCGAGCGCGAAGCGACCACGCCGATTTGAGCTACCCCGAGATGCCCGGACACGGCCTCAACGCGCCATACAGGACGGGACGAGCTGAATTAGATTAATTTTAATCCTATATTACAGCTGTTTCCGAATACCTTGAGACTCGTGAAAGATTTTTACACACGCAAAGTTTTGATGGAATGCTAAGGATTGCCGGATTGGGTTCGGATCAGCTGGAATTTCGGGAAAGGCCATGTCCGCCAAATCAGTTCACCTCTCAAAAGGTCTTCCAAAATGTACACCACAGTGCACTGCACCAGAAATCTCAGATTCAATGTTATTTGACCCACAACCCCTACAATTGAGGTCAGCATAAATATTCGGACGAAAATTCCAGTGGGAAGCGTCTGAGCTCGGCAGGACTCGGCTACGCTCGGGAACACCCAAAATGGCAATCCTTATCATTCCATCAAAAGTTGCACGGGCGAAACAAAATTGTCCTGTCTCAAGGTTTTCGGAAACAGCTGTAAAGAGTCAGCGACGAGATAGAGATGGCGCGAGAGTGGAACGTACGTACATGGTGCCCCGCTCGTGGGGACTCGAAATCCTGAATTTGAATGGTGAGGGCGGCGGCGCGAGGACGGCGCGATGACGCGATGATGGCGCAGCGGCGGCGGGTGCGGAAGCGAACTGAAGGCAGAGGGGTAAAATTGAATTTGAGTGTGGGTCGTTGATGACGGCGCTGGCGTGTCCCGACGTGTCGAAGGCGTTCGCGGAAAAAAGCTCAAATATGTAATTTGAGTTCGCGGGGCGCGCGTGAAGCAGCGCGGGAGCGTTCTGAGATGCGTGTAAGAACATGACGCGTGGGAGTCAATTAGATATACCGAAGTCGCGCCAGGTACTTCAAGGGAAGACCCATGACAATTAGCGCGCCGCTGACGCGCTTGAACTCTATGGGAGTGGGCTGAGTCAGGTGTCCCTGGGCAAAGTCTAATAAAGGAGCTTACCGAGACTGCGTACACTCTCCGAAAATTTGAGAAAGATTGCAGGGGCGGCGTTACGCGTCGTTGGGCTCGCGGGAGGCCTGGATAACAAATACAAAGCCAGGGCGGCGCGTAGCGCCGCCGCCGCCGCGCGCTATTGAAGGAAGGACGAAAGTCTGTGAGTAGTTTGAGTTAGACATATAGGGAGAAAAGATGATGGATTGAACGCACCAAAAACGCGTACAGTGGTCCGTTGAGGCTCCAAAAATGGAATTAAAACTTGGGTGGCAGCGCGCAGACACGTGAAGAAAACAATTATGGGGTTTGGCGTGCGAGGTGATGGTGGAGAGAGAGTTTGCGGAAAGCCAATACGTCGTGTGGGAGGTCGGAGTGAGGGGTGTAAGGGCCGCGCAGAGACGAAGAATGGCGGAGGACTGAGGTAGTAGCTGGCACGCCGAATAAAGAGATCGGGCCGTGACGCACCTCGAGCCCGCGCAGCGGGGACTGTTCCGATTTTGAGGTTTGATCGCGGCGGGGATGGACCGTTCGCGGGACGGTGAAGTGTCTTGTCGAAGCTCGCGGGGGGTCGAAATATCGAATGAGGAACTGCGGCCCGTGGCGTGCGAGGTCGCGGGAAATAATATGTGGGGCGTCGATGTGTCATGTCGGGCGATGGTGAGGTCGTTCGTGGGACCTCCAGATCTGCGGTCGGAATTGTCAGGCGGCTAGTACATCTGCAAGCGTCAGAATGGGCTTGAGGAATCACAACGGATGAAATGGGAGCGAGAGGGAGGGAGGGAAGTGAGGTGGATGTAAGTGGGGACAGTGGTGGTGGGTGAAGAGATAAAGGTAACTTGTTTGTGCGTGCGGTGGGGGGGAGGCTCCGTAGTCCAATCAATGATTAATCAGGAAGCGAACTTGCCTCGCACCTTCATTCAGAAGCGGAATGAAAATTGAGCTAGCTGAATTAGACTGTGCGCCAGTGTCGGCATCGCGGAAGTGCATCCAGAAATCTACACAAATGCAGCGGGCTCATGCCATGGCAGAAGCCATGAGAGGATCGAAACAAGAGGGCCTCGGGTGGATTTGGTGGCAAGAAACAGAGAAAATGGGCGGAATCGCGCCCCAAGCCGACACGACATGAGCGCGACGAAGAGACGATGCAACAGATCACGTGAACGGTCCGATGATTACCGCTCGGCCGAATTCGGCGCCAGGACTTCAACATCCCAATGCGGAAGGCGCCTCCTGCGGAGAACCGCCATGTCGATTTCTGCGGTATCTGCGACCTGAGGCTCCTGCAGCCGAACCTCTTACTTAAATACGCTCTGGCGCTCCCCTGCTTCGTCTCTGACTGCATTTCCCGCCTCTCGCGCCTTCGATTGCTCGGACCGCAATTCTTTCGACAAATGGCTTTCTGCGTACCAGCGAGGTCCTCGGACAGCCTGACGGTCTCATTATATACGTGATCGCTCCAAGCAGGATCTGGGGTGCTCCCTGCAACTCAGCACGCTGCCCGAATAGCGCAGAGGGCCGCGAAATCGAATTTAGGCGGAGGACGGAGATGTGGACGGTGTGCGGGAGGAAGGGTGACACACATACCTAGCGTCTTGATGGAAAAACGAGTTGATCGGGGTGTTTTCTTCCTCGCAAGGTGCATGGCCGAGCTCGCCGCGCTTGCACGGAATTAACACTTTTCTCCCCAGATGCAATTGTGCATACCCACCCATCGTCTTCGCTCGCGCACACATTTTATCGCCTTCAATGCACTCAGAATCCCTGACGATATGCTCGACAGCGTAAACATACTCATATAAAACCACGGAATCATCGATTTGGACGATGGTCGTTTCGTCCGAATCGAGAATGCATGCCACGACCCTATCCCACGTCCAGCCCTTGAGACACCAACCAAATTTGGCCGAAAGAAGTCCCCCAAATCTTGTACGACTCAAATTCGTGCCCAGAAGGCCCTTCCCGTGAATTCCGCGGTGAGGCCACATTCGGAGAATGTCACCTCGCGGCGGATTCTCCACGCAGGGTACGCCCGCTGATTTACCTTCCGTCTGGCATGGGAACGACCTTCTAATTCATTTTTCAGTCTATATGAACCCTGCACCGCGCGCGTTCTTCCTTCATTCCTCCCCCGATCTCACTCCCCACTTGTCCTTGTCTATCTACCCTATGGCCTCCGCAAGCACAACTCGCTCACTGGCCGACCTTCACGACGATCCGAAGCCGCTTCCCTTGCCCTACCATCAGCATGTCCTCAGCATCACCTCCGAGACCCATTTAATGATCTATTTCAGACATTCGCCGCCGCTTCCTCGCGCCTTCAAACACTTTGCTGCTGCACGCCATCTGCAGCGCTTCCACTCGTTCAAAACTCCCTCATCATGCCAGTTCGATTTGCCATTCCACGACCGCCCTGTGTCACGAAACTACGCCAGTACGTTCTAATCCATCATCATTGTGATGCCTGTCATGGTCTATTTCAGATTCTCGCCATCGCGCTCTATCTAACTTCCTTCCTAGCGCTCTCCGGATCACTACCATTTTTATGCCCACGCCCTACACTGAAATTATGCTGGGACGAACTCACCTTCCGCGCTACGCCCCCTGGTACGTGTTAAACTCTATCCCTTTAACGCTTTGAAGATCGTTCGCAGAACCCGCCCGAGATCGTTGAACCGACTCAACTCCCCGTCCGCGTCCGTCGCAGGGCAAAGCTACGGCAGGTATGTCGACTTCGGTCCTCGCTACAGCCATTATCGACTGACTTGATTCTGCGTCTCAATAGGCCGGCATACTTACTTGCTCAGGTCACAACCTCCTGTATGCCGAAATTATTGCTGTATGACGGCTTCGTTTCATTATACTTGTGCTCGGCGTTGTAATCTGTATTAACGTTCGCTTCATTCAGGGCTTTCAATGCTCTATCTGACCGGTCCTCATCCTCATCACACTCCAAGTTCACGTTGTCCGCATTGCATTTGAGGTCAGTATTCTCTTTATACTTTAGACGTATGCCTCTGACTTGCTTGGACTCGTGCGCACTCCAGGTTAACTCGACTTGAGACGGAGTCTGAACTCGTCTGGTACGTACGCAGCTAGGCCTTGGGCTCAATATTCACTGACTCTGTACACAGCGCGTTCGACGGTTGAACTTGAATCGAGTCCTAATTCAAAACGAGGCAAGTTCAGTTCCATGTACTTTCAATCTGTTTCCGTGCGCCCATCGCCCCCGCACCCTGCGCATCGCAGCTGCGCCCGCGCGACTCGTCCCGCCCGAATGCAGCGCGGAATGACGAGAGCGCGCCCGTCTGCATGACCCACGCGCGACTCGCAAGGCACGCAGCGCGGTCTTGCACCTCTCCTCAGAGCGCAGGTACTCGCGGCTGACAGTTGCGAACGAGTGCTGAATCGGGGGCTCACCTCGTGTGTTCCACGCTCTGCGCCTCCTGCACGCTCTTGCGCTGCCACTCCCCGCGCTGGCGGACACTGCTGGCTCGAGCGAGTACGGCCTGCGCTCTGCTGCTGCGCCGCTGCATCGGACGGCACGCGACCCTCGCTCGCTCGCAGCGCCGCGTCGACCTCGCCCTTAGTGGCGCGAGTACGGGGTCGTGCCTCCCGCGGTTCGCCTCGGTCAGCGCAGGTGTGAGGATGAGTGCTATAAGTACAGGTGAGTAAGGTGATAAGGATGAGTGAGTAGCATTACACACCCGACCACATCTCTGCACACTCGAGAACGCGAACAAGACCCTTGAAATCGAGGGCATGACTACAGTACTGCACTCGCAGGCCGATTGCATCCCTCTTTTACTCGGGATCCTTGTTCCCGCACTTACCCCCTCGCAACTACCCCCTCGCCAACGTCGCGCTCGTCCAACACCATCGCTTTAATGAACTGCATATATTGTATGACTGCCCTATGCCCCGTTCAGTCTCGGGTAAGCTCTAGTTCGCCACGAGCATCCCGCCCACGGAATCAGTCGTCTTTTTATGCGGCAGGAACACCCAACGCGCCCATCTCGCGGGCGGTACCCGCGTACACCATTTCTCTGAATATTTCGAGACACTCCTTTTCTCGACTATCCATGCAATCTTCCAGTGGTGTATCCTACCAACTCCTCTCCCATGCATGCTCACATTTATTTGACTACACGTCTCATCTGTCCGACATGCCCCAGGACGAGATCAGCGGGCCGCGCCAAGGATTACTGTAAAGTTGATAACATCCATTGATTCAGAGTGGTCAGTTTCCGTGTAAGAAGAGAAGCAGCCGCAGTCCGTCGCGAGCAGCGCGGAGAACTTGGTCGCACTGGGCTCGCCGTTCGTGATCATGATGAGCGCGAAGACGCCCGCAACGGTGATGAGGAGAGGTAGGTTGCGCCGAGAATGGTGCGGTTGAAGACGCAGACGTCGTCCGTGGAGGGAACGGAGGCGGGCACGGTGGTAAAGCCCGTGTTGGATTGGATGAAGCCTGGATAGAGTGTTAGCTGGTGTTGACTTGTGTACGTATGGAGGGTTGTACCGAGTGTGGCGTTGGCGACGTCGGACGAGGTCTTGGAGCGCTTGGAACTGAATTAGGGATGGACTTGCCCGGTAGTAGCAAGCGAACACACCTTTCGAGAAATTGTGACTTCAGTGGAGAGATTGAGACCGGGATATTGAAGCCCACTTACGCAGACTGATATGATTGCTGCTCCAGTCTTCCCTTACCTTTGTTGGCCGCCGCCGTATTCTTTGGTTGGTAGAATATTCTCCTATGTTGCCAATTGTTTTCTGTATTTCTACGTCGGAGGCTCGGATGCGCAAAGCGAGCGGACTCCTCCGCCCCTTCACACCATTATCCGGCCGCGGGGATATGAGCGTACAAGCAGGGGTATGCACTACGAATTATCACAAACTAATATAATACATGCGGGCCGTCGTCTGGAACTACAATGGAATGGGTAAGTGAAAAAAAAAAAACGGGGAATGAATTTTACGTGGGGAGGGTATAGCTCAGGGTACTGAAATCCAACGGGCTCTGGTCGCGCTCGGCGGTGATCGTGGGCGGGAGGTCCCTCCGCGGCGTCCTGGTACTGGGCGTCCTCATCCTCGCCCTCGGCGTCGTCTTCCGCGACGTCCTCAAGATGTGTCGGCGCCGCTCATCCAGCCCCGAAGACCGCCATCATCCCGCACCAGTGACTGCGTTCCTGCATCTCCTCCCAGCTCCCGCAGCCCGCGCACGAATCACAGACTACAGTCCCCACGACTGCATAAGAAACGGCCAGCGCAAGCGAAGATGGCGGCGAGTGCGTACCATCCGTCCCTGCACTATACATCTCCACCATCGCATAGATATTCCGTCGCAGAAGACGCGAGGTCCGCCACCCGAAGGAATCACAAACGACCGCCCGCAAATCGCACGAATCGCACGAGCGCGGAGGGGCTACACAAGGAAAGGAAGACGTGAACGGATGAGTGGGTGAGAAAGAGGAAGCGCGTACCACAGGCGGAGAGAGCGAGTACGCGCTACCGATTGGCCGGCGCGGGATTCTATGGTCCAAGGAGAAGGGCAATGACTGCAAGGACGTCAGCGCCGACAAGGTGCGGAAGGGGGGCGACGTACCTGGAGGAAGAAGCTCATGGTCGAGCTGGGACTGAAGTAGGAACAAGGTCGTCAGCGTCCAGCAAGTGCGGGAGGTGGGAGGCGCGTACCTTGGTTGCGATGACGAGGACGAGGAAGGGGCGCATATCCCGCAGACGAGGAGTCGTGTCCAGCGCGGAACGGGACGTCCGTTATAGTACCTGTGGAGTTCGTGGCGGGGGCGCGAGTCGGCGCACCGAGCTCTGGCTACTCTACGGCTGCAAGAGGTGTTAGGGCCGGCAGCGCGAGTCCGCGCAAGACTGAACACGCGTGGACCGCAGCAACGCAGCCGCAATGACGACGCGCGCGGAGGACCACGGGAATTCCCTCCCCGCGGACGTCGATGTGATGTGTTTGTTCGCAAAGGCGGGGCGGGCGGCGCGAGGTCAGCTCGGGCCTCGGCGTTGCGCGCAGCGGGGCCGGGGTACCGGGATGAAGCTGCTGTAGAGATTAGATTAGAAATAAGGAGGCTGTCAGGGACGCACCTAGATTGCGGACAGTCGCTGAGGCGCACCCCCCTCCCGCGCTGCACTCGCGAATCACGAACTCTATCGACGACGGGCAGGGACAATCAGAGGCGGCTGGAGGCGCTCTCGCGTTTGTGGACTGTTGCGGAGTCAGTAAGAAGAAGCAGGCAAGCGGGCAGAAAAATGAGACACACCTCGCCACGGAGAATGCACGAGCACAGGAATTGCCGCCTCGCGGAAGTCGAGAGGCGGCGCGAGGTCGACTCGATGCACAGCTCTTTGAGCGTGCGATCCTGGTGGTGAGCGGGCGATGAGGAGGGCCTCGACGTGGCACAAGGGTAAGAGGTGCATGCACAGCGCGTCGAAGGCGGGGTGGGTGCGGGCGAGGGCGACACTGCCGGCGTCCGAGTGACTCCGAGTCGACTTGCTGGGGGTACTCGACGTCGTGGTCGATGTCGACCTCGGTGAGCTCTGCCTCGCGGGGGACGGCGCTGGGGCCAGCGAGGGCGAACCGTCTTGTCGGCCTGCCCACGCGTGCGCTCGTCGAAAGGGCGTGATTACAAAGGGATGGCACCCGGCGTGACCACGTCACACTTACGACAGTGTGACTGTCCGCCACGTCGTCTTCCGCGCCCTCCATCGCAGCAATACGTCGTCCCTGATCCTTCCTCGGTCAGTCCTAGCTCTTGTGGAAACCTCAGCAGTGATTGATACACCTCTCAGCCAAGATCCACGCTCTTAATCTCCAACAATCCACGCCACCATGCTTGGCCGAGGTACCAATCCCCAAACACATAACACCTACATCTCCGGTACAAGGGCAGTTTGTTGGAATGTCAAATGATTATTCATTTTGCCTAGGAGGTGTAGGAGGTGCTGGTGGGGGCAGCCGTGAACAGGGTGGCCAGGGGGGGGATGGGGAGGGTCCTACTGTCCATCTCCATATCAAGACTGAACATTTCAACCTCCATGCCAGGTCAGCTGTGGTACAAGCATCCCAAATTTTCAACCATTGTCCTCCTCCGTCAAGAATCTTTCATGGCAGACGGAATATCCTTGACAAAATGCATCATTTTTTCACTTCTAACCCAGGAATCCAACATATTTACGTGCTACATGGACTCGGAGGTGCCGGAAAGACACAGATTTCTCTGAAATTCATAAACGAGTCATCATCTCGGTGAGATTGATCATCCAAGCGGGAAATGTCTGTTGATACAGTTTTATGCTCCAGCTTCTCGGACATCTTTCTCATCGACACCAGCAGCACCATTGCAACAATTGACACAGGTCTCCAGAACATAGCTGTTGTTAAAGACTTTGGAAATTCCTCACAAGATGGCTTACTATGGCTGACCAGCAAAGTTGAAGAATGGCTTGTTTTCTTGACAATGCAGATGATCCAAGCATGGATCTGAATAATTTTATTCCTCAGTGCAACCATGGGAATATCATTATCACCTCTCGAAATCCTGGACTGCGTGTTTATGCTGGGTCATACTCTCTTGTGTCAGATATGGAAGAGGAAGATGCAGTAGCATTGTTACTGAAGAGTGCTGCTCAAAAGGCCACAATCAGTGCTGAACAAATTGCAACAGAAATTGTAAAGGTCAGACAGTTGAGCCTGGGAACTTGTTCAATTTTGACGCAAATACTTCCTTAGGCAATGCACTACCTACCCCTCGCAATTGTGCAGGCTGGTGCATTCATACTGAAATCTCAAGATCTCGACAGCTATTTGA
>JARGYA010000089.1:0-472017 GCA_029204335.1 Mycena vulgaris
GAAGAAAGTGACCTCGGCAGGCGGGAACATCTCAAAGGCCATAGTACTTCCGTGGCCGTGAAGGTGCAGCCCCGTGAGTTCCGGTTGCTACACGAGGACGTGCTCCTCGAAGGAGTCGTCGCAGGCCTGGTACGCGGGGGTAGCAGCTGGGGAGTGAAAGGAAGGATGTCGCGCACCTCCGGAACAACGGTCAAGTCTGCGTCTGTGAGCGAGCCCCTTCTGCTCGAGGTAGCGCAAAAGCTATGGCTTGCCTGCGTCCGCGTAGTTGAGCTTCGGTTGGCGCCCGCAGGTCCCAGTGGCAGCGAGCGCTTCGATGTGGTGGGCAGCATCGACGGTATGCTCTTGAACGAGAGTGTGTGCGAGAGGCACAGATGTGAGTGCCTTCGAAAAGTAGCATGTTCTGATTGAACATCTGGATGAGCTTCTGCGTGTTGACATGGCTAGGGATGCCGACCCCGCGTCCCGAGAACAGCTTTCTGTGGCGCCGTGATTTTTGTCCAGAATCACCTAGGGATCTGAGGTCTTCATCGCGAGATTGTGCCTGAGAGGGAAAACAAGCGCAGGGAAGCGAGAGGAGTGTGCTAAGACAGCCATAGGTTTCAGAGTGAGAAATTAAAGGGAAGAAAAAACTCACTGGGTTGAAGCGCCCACAGAGTGCATGGAAGCGCTCCAACGAAGAAGGCGGACCGGTAGAGCGACATGTCCACCTCGCTGACTCGCGGCGGCGACAGTGGTCGAGGACGGAGGCAGATTATGTTTGCACATGTTTCACTAACGCGCACATGTGATGAAAGTCAACTTCGCTTTCCAAGTCGGTTCCGTTTAAGTTCACTCACGCCGTCCGCCGCTCGCAAGAATATTCTACCCAGTTCACAGCCCTTCTCTGGACTAGCAGTTCCTTGTCATGCCCCCCAAACCCGCCTGTCAGCACTGTGGTGGTGCCTACGACAAAAGGGGCATCGATAAACATGAAGCTGCGTGTGCCTCCAAAAAAGCTATCAAGGGAAAAGACACGAATTTTATCATGAAATTGAAGGCCCAACAACGTATGTTCATGCTTTACTCTTGCCATAACCAATCGTCGAAAATATTGACGTAGGTCAAGCTCAATACGCCCAACTTGATGTCCATTTAAGAGGTAAAAGTATATCCTCTGTTCCGATGCAAGGGAGTTTATATTTTTAAGCCGGCCACCCAGTCCAACCACCGGGAAGACATTCTCCGCCGCGAGTGCGGATACCCGAAAGAAATGATCTTCCGGGTACGCAGTACTAAATCGTTGTGGATAACCACAGTCTGACATTCAAACGCTCTAGATTATCTCGTTGACGACTTTCCAGAAGATCCTGGCCTTGAACAAGATCTTCTGCCCGATGATGATCCTGAACGCCCCCAAATTCCTCCGCCACCTGAAGAAATCAAACATGTTTTTCATCCTCATAGCAAACGCTCGCCCACCTTCGAATCTTCTAATAAATATGCGAAAGCTACCGTGGCAGAGCAACCGGCAGCCTCCGACGACCAACCATGGCTGCCATTTCGATCCCAACTGGATTTTGAAGTGGCCGAATTTTGCGAGAATAATATGTTGAACAAGAATGCGATTGAGACATTGATCTCCCTTATCCGACGTTGTGGATCCCATCCGAACGAGTTCACGTTGGCAAACCAACGAGAATTGGATGAGCTCTGGGGGTTGGCCTCGCATAAATGCACTGCGGTAAGACATCGCATCCGCAGTTCGTGCTTCTCGTACTTATTTTGTACTTCCAGTTCCGGAAAGACACAATAAAAATTCAGTACAAGACCGAGGACAAGGAGTTTGATACATACACTCGTCCACTGTGGGACTGGGTCTTAAGTCTTGTTCAGGACCCTCGCCTCTCTGATTGTTTCGTTTGGGACGCCGAAAAGGCTTATAAATTCAACGGTGAAACTTATGCTCGCTTCTACCATGAACCTTGGACCGCCGACGCATTTTGGGCTGCACAGATGAGTAGAAAACTATGTCTTCATGCACCAGCTCATGGTTATTCAGTCGGCCTTGCCCAATGATCCAGCTGCGAAGCCCGTCTGTCTTGTCGTGACAGTCGTGTATGCAGACAAGTCAAAACTCTCTTCCTTTGGCACCCAAAAGGTGTACGCGGTAGTAGCCAGAGTCGCAAACATTCCGATTGCGATCCAAAACAGTACTCGGTTTGGTGGTGGTCAGCTCGTGGGTCATCAACCAATAGTATGTTCCATTTCCTGCGGTGTTTGCTTCACTTATACTTTCGATGTGTAGGTGAAAGACGACCCTCAGGAGAATGGTAAACCAGCGTTCAGCAATTTCAAAAATATAGTCTGGCACACTGCGTTCTCCAAATTACTGGAATCCCTTGTACATCCCTCCAAAGTTGGTAATTGGACGAAGTGTGGAGATGAAATTATCCGTTGGCTTTGGCCCATGATTTCGATTTTAGCTGCAGACTACGAAGAAGCGTACGTTCCTCCTTGGATTTTCTCTCCAATTTATTGAAAATAGGTTTAGATCTGTAATGGCACTCATTCGTGGTTTGCAGGGACTCTATCCTTACCCGATATGTTTTGTTCCTTGGGATCAACAGTCAGATCTTTCCACAGCACATCCACTGCGCACGGGAATTGAATCTCAGCGCATTCTGGAGGAGGCTAGAGAAACAAGAACCGTAGCCAAGCGGGAGGAAATTCTTAAAGACCACGGATTGCGGGATGTCAAGGTGTGCCATTTTCTGCTTCGTCACTCTGGTTCATCTAATTATGACTAGAATGCATTCTGGGAACTCGGAAATACAGACCCCCATCAGGCTATCTCGTACGACCCGCTGCACGCAGACGATGGTGGATTTTGGGGTGATCACCTGTTTGGTCAATTTAAGGCACGAATTACGGAGTTGGGCCGCCCAGCCATTGTGAAGATAGATGCACAGTATGTTTTTTTTTTTCCTGTGCATGCACCATCATCTTCTGAGAATACTCAGGATGTCCAAATTTCCACGGTGGAGAGGATTAAACCATTTCGAAACGGTTATGAATACCTCCTTTAACGACGGTTCGAAACACGAAGACATTGCTAAATTGATGCTTTTCGTGGCTCACAATGTTCTCGCTGATGAACCTGGCCTTCTCCTGCTGCAATCCCTTCGAAGTTACCTCGAGTTGCGCACTTCCATCGGGTTCCAAGTCCACACCTCGGAGACTATTGCCGCCGGGCGCCGCGAGGTTCTGATCCTTGACTCAGCAATGAAGGTATGGTTAAGCATTCGAGCCAATAACGTACTGAATACGGCCAGAAATATATCACCGCTTGCGAGGGAACAGACCACGGCGAGAAGAATTGGAATTTGCCCAAATTCCACGCGCGCTATCATATATTCGACGACATCGAAAAGAAAGGAGCAAGTCGAAATTTTGGAACGAAACCCAGTGAGTCCATGCACGGTGCGATCAGGAACACCTACCACCGGTTGACAAATTTTAAAGATGTGACTCCGCAGGTATGTTCGAGCGTTTCACACTGGGCACACACGCCAAATTGAACACTCTCAGCTGGTCAAACATGATCACCGTCGTACTGTGGCTACATTTATTCGGGAACAAATTGATGTGCTCGATGAAGACGCAGATGAGATTCCGGAGGATATAGAGACGCGGAAATTTTCCGCACTGTCCAATGTCGATATTGGTTCGAGCCTCAAGCCTGTTTCTTCCTCGACTTTGGAGCAAACATCCCACGACCTCGCCTTTGATAAATTCCGCGTGAAGTTCGGGAATTTCATTACCAAACTCCTTCCCGCATTCAAGTATCCTTTGCCGAATGGAAAGCCATTGAGATTTGATGGTAAAGAGGAGGTACATGTTTTGTCTTGCCCAAGAACATCTCAACTGACTGTTAATGCAATAGGTTGTGCCGTTTCAATTCCTCAAGGTACACTATGACTCCCTCAGCACCTGGAACTCATCTTCGGACTATCTACGATGCAACCCGAAATTCCACGGCCACCCTCGTTACGACGGTGTATTGGTGAAAACAGAAAAGGAGCCTCTCTTTGCTCAACTCCTCTATCTATTTTCTATCACAGTGGAGGAGACCGCGCATTCATTCGCACTCATCTTGCCTTTGGACGCTCTGACAGGACGTTTGAGCAAAAAGGACAAGGCCCTACGGTTCCATCGAGTTCGCGCACAGCCTAGAAAGAACTCAGAGTTCATTTCCGTACCCTAGCAGGGTTCTGGTTTAAACTGCATCGTGTCCAACGATGCCCCTGGGTTCAAACCGGTTCGAACCAACCTGGTTCGAACCATGAGTGTTTCTCCTACAGAACTTGCCTCTGGCTGTGGTTTGCGGTTTGAACCATGGTTTAAACCGATGTGGTTCGAACCGCGGTTTGAACCATGATGGTTCGAACCATGGTTTAAGCCGTGATGGTTCGAACCACGGTTTAAACCGTGATGGTTTGAACTCAGAGTCAAGATGTTCCAACTGCAGATTCTTTTTGTTGACACAAAAGGGGCTGCTCAGCTGCTTCAGCATCAAATTCTCTTGAGAGCAAACAGGCTTAATTTCCATTTCGCTAGCTTTGAACTTGCCTGAGTTTCCTGAACTTTTCCCATAATCCGAGGTTAAGTATGTATCTGACATAAGATGTGATGGAACGGTGAAATGAAGTGAAATCACCAAAACAGGAAGATGATGGCATTTGGCGGAAATTCAAAACTGACAACAGAGGTTGAAAAGACTTCAGACAGATGGACAGACAAAAGCAATTTTATAAATAGACTGATGAAAACAAATGTTTATACAATCACGACAAAAATGGTGATTTCACTTCATTTCACCGTTCCATCACATCTTATGTCAGATACTTAACCTCGGATTATGGGAAAAGTTCAAGAAACTCAGGCAAGTTCAAAGCTAGCGAAATGGAAATTAAGCCTGTTTGCTCTCAAGAGAAGTTGATGCTGAAGCAGCTGAGCAGCCCCTTTTGTGTCAACAAAAAGAATCTGCAGTTTGAACATCTTGACTCTGAGTTCAAACCATCACGGTTTAAAACCGTGGTTCGAACCATCACGGCTTAACCGCGGTTCAAACCACATCGGTTTAAACCATGGTTCAAACCGCAAACTACAGCCAGAGGCAAGTTCTGTAGGAGAAACACTCATGGTTTGAACCAGGTTGGTTCGAACCGGTTTGAACCCAGGGGCATCGTTGGGTACGATGCGGTTTAAACTCGAACCCTGCTGTTGCTGCATTTCCGTACATTCCATCATCTGTGGAGCGCTCCTAGCACCCGACTTCGACAAACCTGGAGAGTTTATTGTGGTTGACATGGTTGACGGTGATATGTCCCTTCGACTAAAGACCTCGTACCCAGACCATCATGGAACGTAGCATTGAGATAATGGTTATTCAAGCAACATACATCACATCAAGACATCTGTACGTCCTCTAATGTGTTGGGTGCAAAGCGCCGTGCTTCCAGAATCGCGATGCGCAGCCTGAGTGCGAGCCGCATGCGGGACTTCTATCCGGGATTCATATGACCTGGATTCCGGTATCGAGATACACACGCATTTTGCAATACCTGAGCTCTTCATTTCCTCGCGCGATCTCTGGTGGGTTTGGTGCATACTGCTCGAGCGGTTGAGCGGTTGAGCGGCAGTGTCTGGGCGAGATCGTGGATGTGCCCTATGAATAGGGTTTTGATATTACGACGCAGTGAGGCGAGTGGAGGCAAGGCGCAAAGAGACGTTTTGGGGAAGAATATCGTGCCAAATCAGCAGGCTGGCTCCCGGATAACTGCCGGATAACGTGCACGGCTACCTTATTGGGCCCTGATTATGACATTATAAGGCCGGCGCCTGATAAGGCTATTTTTATTTTTCCGACACACCGCCACTGATGGTAATCCGATCAACACTTGCTTCCAGTGACCACGCCCAGCAGTACTGTGGTCTTCCACCTCCTGTGAGGTTGCCCCCGCTGAGCTCTAGGAAACTGGGAAAAACAGTCATTATTCCGATTCACGACGTTCACTACGTCGGCCACGCTTTGCCACTGAATCCCGGTTCTGAGATCTGCGCTTGATCAAGTTTTGAAGCTTCAGTCGATCTATGGGTCGCCAATGCGTCTCTTTGGGAGGTCATGTGGCTCCGATTTTTTTTGGGCTCTCAGGCCAGATTTCTTTCCATTGTTCCTCTGGACAAAAAAAAATCATTTTGATGATCATGCGTTACCATCTTTGGCTTTGGGTCGCATATTGTTTCTTGGGGCTTGAATAAAAAGGCCCTCTTGTCCTTTGCACCTTCGTGTCTTCCCCTCACTCAAAACATATCCCCGCCCCTCATGTCCCATTCTCGCCGTTCAAACCGCTCGGTTAGTCGGTATGCCCCCCCCACCCCACTCATACATCTCTGCAGCATGGCGAGTCTTCTTGGGTGGACGAGACGAAGTGCATCAGGAGGATAGGAATGCCTTCAGGGATGGACCCTGATCCGCAATGCGCTGTCCTTCCCTCCGGCAATCCCGCGCAACAGTAATGCAGCCAGTACTAGACAGATGCCATCTTCTTGTACGAGGGCGCTAAGATTCTGGGTCGCGTTCCCGCTGCAGTCTAGGCCGACGGCACCACTTCCCCCATAGGAACTGGCCCCACCGCCGTCGTGTTCGAATTCACAACGCCCGGCCCCGGCGGTGTCCTCGTCACAGACATCCTCGCATTCCGTGACTGCCTGACACACCTCAGCGCGCACGTGCTGCGCCACCCTCCGGGAACCGTCTTCGTGGCTCTCACCGTGCGCCCTTCGTCTCCCATATTCATATCTCCTTGGTCACCCTCTCCCGGAAAACTGCGCGCACCGCCCCATCACATGCTTCAACCTCGGGTGGTGGTTCGCAATATATCTCAAGAACAACCTCGAGGTCCGTCTACCTCATCGGTTCCTTGTTCGTTTTTCTCATAAAGCCGTGGTAGAATGACGTGCGAGGGTTGTATCTATCAAGCCTCAAAGCGCCCACCTGTTTAACCTCATGAGAACATGTACGTTCCTCATTTCTGGTTTCACCTGGCTTTATGGGAAGATTTCCTCTGTCGCGCGCGCCACCAGATCCAAGCGCTTGAAGGCAAGCCCTTAAAGGCGCTGGAGGGCAAGTAAAGGCGCTTAAAGGCGCTTAAAGGTGCTTGGAGGCGCTTAAAGGCTGAGAATACTTGCCTCATTCTGGATGCGACTGTATTGAACTTTACCTCGTGGGAAGATTCTCCCTGCAAGCCGTGGACAGACGGATAAGAATACTTCATTTTGGATGTCGTTCTCAGTATGAGAACGCTCCATTCTGGATGTCGTTCATTCGATACTCAATGAGAATACTTCATTCTGTATGTCGGTCATTGGAGAATCAATATGGAGCACGGAACTAGCGCTCAGAACTTGCCTCCCTAAAAGTAAGCTGCGACCCTCTGAATCTTTCTTGCATCGTCCCCTCTCACAACTGCTACTCACATCTCCTCAAAGACGTCATGGTTGATTACGCCGCTCTTGCTCAAGATCGCCTTGATACGGACATGGGCGATTATCATATGATTACAGTTGTCACTCAACGCGGTGCGTTTTCCGATGCTGTCTCTCCTTCTACAACTGATCGTATAACGACCCCCACAGCCGTCAACGAACAGCTCAAGAGACTTTGGAACGACCCAACGAACAAGCTCCACCTTATCAATCTTGTCGTGGGGGGGAGGATCGTCATAACATCCGCCATGGGTCCTCCGAAGGTCCAGTTTCAACTCGGTACCAGGACCCTCCGCGTTGTGTTCTTCCTGGAATTCAAAAACGGCTACTTCGCATACTTAAATATGAAGAAGCTGCAGTTCGAGTGAGCGCAAGATACAAAATCATTTTTCTGTCCCTCACGCAAAACAACCGCAGAAATGTCACTCTCGACAATTGCACCTTGGCCTTCAACGTGAGCGGTTCCTTCATCTCCCTTCGATTCGATGATGGATCTCTCGACTTGTTTCCCAGGTCGATATGAGCATGGAAGTCCTTACGAACCCGGCGACCGATTCAAAGCTAGTTCAAGCGCTGAGGGACTACGGCCTTGGCGAGCCGGGTAATTACCAGGTCATGCAGTTGGTCATTGACTTCACAAGTAAGTGACGACTCTCGCTTCACTCATCGTGACGGTAGTTACGAAATCATCTCGGTAACAATTAGCGGCGAACCTGATGCATTACCGGAATGATTTGAGCGATTTACCGCAGCTGGCCGCAGCTAGCGGCAAACCACCTACAGAGCTTGTGGAAATGCGCACAGCGTTCACTGGCTGGGTCAGACAGTATCTCGACGGTAGCTGTCCGGCATCCAGCACCATCGGATGCTAGTTCTGACACCCTCTCCGCCTCAGACATCAACCTCTCGACTTCCATGGGGGTTCAGCCCGCATTCAATCTACAACATTCCAAAATTCGTGAAACCCCTCCTACAGGGCGGCACCCCGCCGCTACGTTGGCTCCGACGGACCTGACGTTCCAATGCTATCCGTATTTGGTTTCCTCTGACGACGATTTCACTCCGGGCGACGACAACAACATGCTTTTGTATCTCGAAATGACGAATGACGCCAAATTACCCAGGAAGTCACTCGATACCAGTAAAAACTGGGTCGTCCGACTCGTCCCCCAGGCCATCAACACCTTTTTTGACGGCACCGTCGCTTTGTCGCGCAAGATTTTCCTCGAAGATTGGCTTTTGGTCAATCTTGAGGTTTTGAACAGAGCCACCTGGATCTCTGCCACTGCTTCTAACAAGCCCACCCAACATAGCGACGGTACCTGGAAGTTTTCGAACAACCCCGATCCGAACATGAATTACCGTTTCATGGACTATGAGGAGGACGATGGCTCGCGTTATTGGGAATTCAACGAAGGAACAAACGACTCGGCAGAGAATCATGTGTTTGAGATCAAGCCAAAGAGTGAGCTTCCTGGGTGTCCTTTCGTGGCTAGAATTTAATATGCATTTTGCTTAGCGAGCGTCGTCAGTAGGGTTGACGTAAAGCCGGGGAAGGCTAAAATAGTCATCAAGGGACATTCGGAAGCGGAGGCGTGGTTTCGATACAAAGCTGATTACAAGGGTTCAAAGTGAGCGAGAGCCACACGGACAGTACTATCGACTCACTTTTTGTCGTCAGCTTCTGGGCAACGATGGATTGGACTATTACCATCACGTTGGATGTTGACAGTAATGGTCAGCTGAAAGTCACGGTGACGGCACCCGACCCCTCGCTGGACCACGCGAGAGACGAGCTTCCCGCGGGAGGGAACGAAATAGGGATCTGGAATAGAACAGAGTACCAGCCTCACTATAGCGTCCAGGGTAACCTGTCCAAGGACACGCTCACTGATCTCGAGCAGAAGCTGAATAACATGTTTCAATCCAACTGGGTGAGTACTTTATATTCGAGCTTTGAGTCCGCGTGGTATGTACTTATTTTGATCGTCGTAGCCTTTTGTCTTCGCCGGGAATGATGTCTTTACCTTCTCTGGGGCGGTATTCAATAAAAATTTGGACCTGCTGCTCGATCTTCGCTATCAGTGACGGGTTTCGACGGTGGTGCTATTGCCAGACCCAAAGGCAGAACTCATGGTCCCTAGGCTCTCGAAAAGGGAGGGAATTTGACTGACCCGCAGTCTTTATCAGTAATGATTACAACGAATTATAAATTGTTAAACATGCAATGCCACCCATCATATAGTAACGCTTGGAGGAGCGGGGCAGCCTGCCACATCAAGTGGTGGGAGAGTACATTTTTTTTCTGGCTCCTGATCCAGGTCTGATTGGGTTATTTCCGAGTCGGTTGCAAACCTGAGTTGGTGTGTGGAATCGGCAGACCCCGAAGATTCCCTTTCTCCCGTAAGATCCCAGTAGAGTCGGATCTGAACCAAAAGGTTCGAGATTCCGATAATCGCAGGAATGCAGTCGGCAGCAATGAATTGGAGGTTGGAGCCGCATTGGTAGCTGATGATGTGGAAAGTACTCCATCCGCTGTAGTGGGGTCAATTGGGACTCAAGGATATGAAGGGAAGCAACGAACGTCAGTAGGGCGGCGCTATCCATGAATATTCTGATGATAGTCTGCGGGAGTTAGATGGAGAGGGCTACAACCATGACAACCCAACTGGCGTACGCTTGAGCCGGTAACTCCGAGCGACTTGAGCATCCGATTTTTAGTCCACAGTTTATACCATATCAATCCTAGAATGCTGGTGAGCTGGGGGTGCCCTGAGGAGATGAATTGCCTACCCGTTGTGTACATCGCGGTACTGAAAAATGATTGGGGGAAGCAGAATAAGGATGGTCGAGGGACATACCAAAAGCAGAAAGAGCAAACACTCGTCGTCCAACGCCGGAATGCCCCTTGGAAGATATTGTCATCGGAACGATACTTGGAGAGCTGATATAGCAGGCCAACTCCAAACGCTGCGTATCGGACGCGTCAGACTAAGCCGAGAGAATGATAGATAGATATACCAAGGAGGCCCATGAGCGAGATAGCGGGGAATATTATGATTCGGGTGCGAAATGCCCAGACCACCCAGAGACGATGAATCTGGCAGGCATACAGATTTGAGTAAAAAGATAGAGCCGACTTGGTTTGATAACGCACTAGAAACCAATCTCCGATGACCAAGGATACGACAAGAAATCCATATTTAGCAAGCTCCGTCCAGTGTGAAGCCTCGGCATAGAAAATTCGGGGCCCAGCACCATCCTCTTGGAAGGCAAGAAAGAGCCGTACAACATTGAAAATCCAGTGCTGAACTCCAGTGTTTAGGAACTGGAGTAAACGTATGGAAAGGCCACGCACACATGTGATCGCCACGAAAAGGAGAAGAGCGCCAAGCACGACAGGCGAAAGAACCTTCCAGCGAGGAACAGCAGGTGGATTGTTGAGCTGCTGACGGCGGCGCCGCGTCAGGTTCAGGTACAGAGCGAGCAATGAGAGGAGGACATATCCGCCGTATAGCAGATTTTGCAGCACTGCGGTGGCGAGAGATGCGCTGAGGAGTGAGACAGCCATGACGGGGTGAGATGGCCGAGGCCGATTACGGTTGAAAGGCGAGAAGTCGGTGCGTGCGTGAAATCTGAACAACACAACCAAAATCAAATCCTAGTCTTGTGTTCGGGGGTTCGCGTGGCAGGAGACCACGAATGCGAAGATGGAATGAGGATGGTGAAGGTGGTGGATAGATTTGATAGCCTGAAATAAAATCTGTAACAAAATTCCGTTCCTGTTAACTTGTCCCGAAATTCCCGTATAGTTCCCGTATTGTTCCTGGCAAGTTCCTGGCAAGTTCCTGGCGAGTTCCTTGAAGCGAAAGCGAAAAGACAAAAGATGTGTGAAGTGCCCGGGGGCGGTAGATTGCTGTCTACCACAATCCTGCGCTCCTTATATACCCCTGTTGTTTACTTTTGCCAAATAAACCCCCACTAGCGCAAACTGGGCTGTGGGGAGCTACATTTGCCTAGTTCCCATTTTCCTACGTGTTCCAGCATCTCGAAACATGTTTCGATCCCAGCCAAAACATGTCTCTGTCGCTCCAAAACCCCCCTATTTGCCATTCCTATGACAATCCAGCTTCTCTTCTTCTTTCAACCCAGTCTACCATTGTCTGTTGGGCAACCATTGTCCCTCAACAGCTCCTGACACGTCGAAACACGTACTGTACTATTACGACCAAGTATTCAGTCACTGGTCACAGGGCCGGCTGAATTGAATGCTTTCCAAATATGTCACAGGTCACTCAGGGCCTTGAATACTTGACCGTTTTATCTGGTTGCAGGGCCGAAAAATCGAAAAATTTCTCCAGCCACCGGTGATCCTTTTGAAGCCCCTTTGTTGGAAGATGCAGCGCAATCGGGTCTATTTCTGCGGGAAATTCATGTCTCTGAGCAGTTTTAGCGGTCTTTCGAGCCGAATTTTGAGCCGGATACTTGGGAAATGAATGCCGAAAATAGTGGTCACAGGTCTCAACCACGCGTGAATTGATGGGAAATGAATACTTATGGTCACTGGTCACACCCCCTGAATACTTGGTCGAAATAGTACAGTAGTAAGAAGCGTTTGGAGACGTGTTTGAAGTTGAAACACGTGTCATGTTTGTGTCACGTGATCAAGCACTGCCCCGTTTTGGCATATTTTGATCCCGCGCCGCCACCACCAACTTTTGCATTGTTGCCGGCATGACAATGGGTTCTTCCCATTGCCGTGTTCCTCCTCGGCCCTTGCCATTCATCTCCCTGGAGCTAAGGCAATTAATTACTAATTGCCTTAGTCGTTCTCTCTTCCCTCGTGCCCTCCTTATTCCGTCGATTCTACTGGTTTTATAGGTGCACAAATTCCACCCGCTCTTCATCTCTCTCTTTCATAAATCTGGACTGCCCCCAGTCCATCCCAGCTTTCCATCTTTATGTCCTTTTTGAACCACCCATCACGGATCAAACCTCCGTGGCTGAGTTTCAATATATATATATATTTCTTTTTTGAGCGGTTCCGTGGGCGCGGGGCCCGTTTTTCCGCTCTTTCCTTCCTTCCACCGCCTCCCCTTCGTATTCTTTGTTTGCCCGTTTTCTGGCCACGCTGTTCTCGCCCCTGCCCGCGTTTACGCGGGCAGCGGTGTTGGTTCTTCCTTCAGTCCATCCCCGCTGTCACTCAGACTTATTGTTCGCGTCCTATTCGGTCGCCGCAGCCCTACGTCTTCGACAGTATATCGAGGCCTAGACAACTCGACGTTGCACTTCCACGCCTGGGTTCTAGAACTGCCGCCTTGATGCCCCATTGTTTAAATCCCGGGCTGCGTCTACTTCCCCGCCGTCCCTCTCTTTTCTTCCTTCTTTTTCATACCTTGTCCTGCCTGGTGGTGCGTGCACCATTATTCCCCTTCCCTCCTCTGCTCCAAGACTGATTTCCATTGTCTGTTCAACACAGCCCCACATTCCTCCGTGCATAAAAGCCGCGCCACCGCCGCCGCCTCTCATCATTTCTTCTGCATGGCCTTCAACCCTACTTCTAGCTTTTCTCCATGGCGCTACCCTCTTCTTCCGCGTCCGCTCCGTCCGCATCGTCTTTCAGCCCATCTCGTTCGGTCCCGCTGCTTCCGTCGCCTCCAACTTCATCCACTTCCTCTCATTCCACTCCGGAAGGGTTTGTCCTCCCCGAAATCCCTCCTAATCCCGATCCTCTGTGTGTCACTGTCAACATTCATGGCCACCACATCTTGCCGATTGTGTCCTCCACCCCACTTCCCGTCACCGACGGTTGAGTAACGAAGCTGGTCCAGAACTCTTCCCACGTGTGTCTTCCCTCCGCTAATTTATCTTGTTCGTGTTGCTCACGCCGCTTGCCAGATCGTCCCTAAATGCTCCAACTGCATGGAGATGGGTGTGGTCTGCGCGTTTTACAAGCGGGGTGTTCCTTGCTCAGGCTGCACTGTTCTCCCCTTTCTCTTTATTGATAGCCTCCGGCGGGACCGTGAGCGTTATCTCCACGACGAACACGATGATCTCCTTCGGTCCGTGCAGGCCAACCTCCTTCCCCATTCCCGTTTTGGTATGTCATTTTTCCCCTCCTGTTTTTGTACTGCGCTAACTTGTTTGCAGAGCGCAAATATGCGCGCACCCAACATTGGTTTTATGACAGCGCGCAGGGCGCGATTTCCCGATTTTTGGTGTGTTTTCGGTGTCTTCCTTTTCGTCTTCATTCGCTGACCCTGGAATACCCATCCCGCTTCGGCTCCATCACCTGGAACGAGCACGAATCTCGCTATTCCCAAGCAAAGATCGAGTTGTACGGATTATTCCGTGTGCTCAAAGCTTGCCGCCTCTACCTCGTCGGAGCCACGAATCTCTTGGTCCGCATGGACGCGAAGTACATCAAGGGCATGTTGAAGAATCCCGATATACACCCCAATGCGACCATGAACCATTGGGTTGCGGCAATTCTGCTCTTCGACTTCGAACTCAAGCACGTCCCAGGAGCCAGGCACGCTCCCGACGGACTCTCATGCAGAAAATGCGCAGAAGAAGATCCAGAGGAGGAAGACGACGTTGATGAGTGGATTGACAACGCCTGCGGATTCGCCATACAAGTTATGAACTGGGGACGAAAGTGCTGCGCTTCGCTTCTTGAAGCATTGCCAGCTTCGATGCTTCGTTCCTCAGGGATCCAACCAGCAATGGACCAGCTAAAAGAGAGGGAAATCACCCCAGCTCAAGCAATACACATGCCGCCCGTCAGTGTATTCATCTCGCAGATCGACAACACGACATGCGAACTCCCGACCTCGGACAGAGCGGAGGCCATGGAGAAGAATCTTGTCGAGATAAAGAAATTCCTCCTGGATCCCGCACGGCCAGAGGAAATGAGTGACTACTACTACGCCAGAGTCATCCGCAAAGCCAAGCGCTATTTCGTTGATATGATGGTACTCGGGGTGCGGTGGAACGATAACTATGAAGCTGAGATAGGAGGTCAAAACCAATATAACTAACTAAACAATCAATCAAACAACAACTCCTCCTCTTTATGAGTAATGATAATGGTGGGTGTTCAGGGGTAAAGACCAAGTATTAGGTCAATAGATCGTTTACTGTTCAGAGAACAGGGGAGTGGGATAGACAAGGGTTGTGAAACCAAAGTCGAGCAATACGCGCTATGTTCGAGACTTCGTACAAGCGGTGGGTTCATGGGTTTTTAAGGCAATAACGGCCAGTAGCCGGCGAGTTTATGTCAATTAAGACGGGTTTGTTGGATTTCTCCAGGTTTGGGACACGATACACTCCTGCAGGACCGCAGTATACAACACAACACAGAACACAAATCACAGAACACAAAACACACACACAACACACACACAATACGACCCGCAGTGCTGGACAGAGTCCACACAATTCACAATTCAGTCACACAGTCAATCACAGATACAATCCAATCCAATCCAATCGTTGCCAAAGGTACAGTACTCGGTTCGAGATAACAGTCACTTGGGTCTTAAAGCTAAACGACAACTCCGAGCCACAACGCCGATGTGTATGTGAACAAGGTAAACCGAGTGATGTCACTGCACCGTTGTGCGCGAAACCCCAAGGTAGTCTGCTCCAGAACCTCTCTAAACTACGTGCTTTTATACTACTGGGATCTCGGCTTTACAACACATCTACTACTACATCTCGGAAAGCACTCCGTCCCAGCGTGGAGCCGCGGGACGATCTTATGGAATCCCCTGACTCCTATTGGCCACGCGCCAACTCTATGAGTCAGAGCTTTCCTTGGTACTCGATCGGTTTGAGAGTTTATTGGTTAATCGAACGGAAGCTTCCGAGTTGTCGTCTTCTTTGTCTAGTGCTCGTCCTGAGCGTCAGTCTTCCTCGTCTATGATATGGCTACCTGTGGAAACCTTCCCTGTGTCCATAGGTAGTCTGGTTGTTGTGATAGACCAAAGTTCCACTTGTCTCGGTAAGTGCCGGTGCCATTGCAATTTGATGTTTAACCGGCACAGCTATTCTGATGCGTAGGCACCCTCGGCCGTCGGCAACTCACTTTGTCCGTGTCTATTTACAGAAGTCTCGCCCCATCCAAGGGTCTGGACTCGTCATGTGCCTTGTCGCGCTGTTCTCGATAAGAGACACAATGGTAAACAATCTCGAAGTCGGCCAGTTTTGGAAGGCCCCAGTCTGCCTGCATGCAATGTCATGTAGTCCTTCCCATCTCCCTGATACTAGTCCTAGCACTCAGCTCATCCGTACGCACACGGGTGATATAAGGTAGTTAGTCCTGTTCTCGGTAAGCCGTACTTTGGCCCCAAGTCGAGGTACCGCCATAGGATCATGCCAATAGAGAACCTAAGCTACGTGACTGTTAAGCTACTCGTTCGGAGCTCCCGATAGCTTCTTATAGAATAGAGAGAGCGTGCTTTATAAGTATAAAGTCGCGAAATGCGAAAATACACCTGTGGTTTGTACACGGCTTATCATCGTTTTGAACGACGTCCTTTGGAAAATCGACCCGCAGGGAGAGCACAAATTAGTGCTAGAAAGGGAACAGAGGGTAGGGATGCTTCGAAAAGTTCACAACGAACTCGGGCACAAAGGCTACTTCATCACGAGGAAGTGCCTGCTCGATCGCTTTTGGTGGCCCTTACTGGACAAGGACCTTAGATGGTACCTGCGTACATGCCATGAATGCCAGCTTCGCTCGATGCACAAAATCAATATTTCTCCGACAGTCGCTGTTCCCCTTCCCTTGTTCCACAAAGTCTACGTGGACACCATGCTCCTACCCACTTCGAACAGGTACAGCTACCTCGGTGTTGTTCACTTATAGCCTGGCCGGAATGGAGAATGCTCCAGGCAGAGGACACATATTCTCTCGGATGCTTCATCTTCGAGGAAATACTATGCTGCTGGGGAGCCATCGCAGAGATTGTCATGGACAACGGTTCGGCATGGGTCAAAGCAGTGGATTGGTTGTCAAAATGATACAACATCAACCACATAAAGATCTCCGGCTATAATTCCCGAGCCAACGGACCAGTGGAAAGACACCACTACGACGTGCGCGAAGCCATATCGAAAGCTTGCGAGGGAGAACTCTCTCTCTGAATGGACGGGAGCTGGACAACCTCAAAAAGATAATTGACTACAATTTTTCCCCATGGACTTTGGTCCTCCTCAGAAACTCAGCCATCGAAAATGAATGGTCACGAAAAGCGAAGCCTCGGTACTCCGGACCGATGATTGTGATACGGAAACAATCAGACGGGTCCTACATTCTGGCAGAGCTAGATGAATCAGTCTCGAAAGCCACGACAGCGGCGTTTCGCGTTATACCCTACCAGGCGAGGTCTAAAATTCGTATCCCGGTTACGAAGTTTGTGGAACAGACCCCTGCGCGAAAAAGGAAGGAAGCAGAACCCCAATGGGGAGATACAGGAAGCAGATGGTTCGAAGGACAATCGGCAGCGCCCGGATCCTAGAAGAAATCTTGCCTCACTCTAAAAACGGACCTTTACAACACGATAAAAAAATGATCAGCATCTATCAAATTTTCATTTCCCTCGACTACGACTACGACAAATACAATGTAACACCTATTTATCGACATCTGCAATACGAATTCCCTCGGGATTTTGCCTACTTCACTCGAATCCCGCCGGAGAGAAGACTTGCGATAGCTGGATGAGCCCTAGCCCAAGAATTACCTCGATTCCCGCGAGATTTCGAGTTGGGAAACCACATACGAGCTGGATAGGACCAAACGGAGGCAAAATTTCTCGGGAAGAGGAGGTTTCAACGGACCATGTTCGAAAAACGCGGACTTAATAAAAGTCGCGAAAGGACGAATCACGTGGTGGCGTCTGCCAAGTTTCCGATCAGGGAAAGTCCGGCCGAACAGAGGGTGCTACCTTAGGCGCTAAATCCTTAGGCCAACGCTCTGGACCCATCACGAGTTCCCACGTGACTCAGCGCGTCGCGTCGAGACTTTGCAAACACTCCTCGACTTCAAGCCCAATTCCTGGAAGATTTCTTAAACAAATCACACGAAAATCAGCACGAAATCAGAATTTATGGGCCCCTCGTTACAATTTTTCTGATAGAAAGAAAAACTACTGTTACAATGAGTAACGAGGGCGCGACGATTAGCGAAGGGGATTTTCCCCCGGACAGCGGACAAAAGCAAAAGAAAAGCGGATTTTAGCAGCCCTACTCGACTCAGCCGCTACTGAGGAGTTCGGGCGACAGCGGGACAAAACGAAACAACAAGAAAAAGCCTGCGCAATGCGACTTACGGCGGTGGGGCGGACGGCTTCGGGCCCGACGACTTGGGCGCTCGCGATGTTGATGGAGGCGCTTGGGAGGCCGCGATCCCGATGGAGCGGAACCACCGAGGAGCACGGGAGCTCCGAACTTGAGCCCCTGCGACGCGCCAGCCGACGGCGGCAGACACGCCAAATCCATGCGAGAGCTGCGCAGGCAGGCGAGGCATTTGGCCGAGGCTCCCAAGTTGATTTGCGAAACGAATCTGAGGGAAAAAGGAATGGTTAGAAGAAGAGAAGGAAAGAAATAAAATAAGGCGCACCCTGCTGGGCAAGCTGCCTGTAAGTGCCTCCAGGGCCACTGACCTCTGCCTCCGACCATCATCACATCTCCGTCCCCGTCCATCCCCGTGCTCCCAGTCCCAGGTGCCACGCACGCCCGACGAGGTTCGCTTCCGCGAAGGACGATCCAAGCTGTCGATCGTGCCGCGAATGAAATCACTGAATTCATCCACGGTGTCGAGCATAGCCCGCGAAGACGGCGCGCAGGGAGTCTTGCGACGATCCCGCAGGGCCCATTCTCTCGATGCCGAGAAGGACAGCGGGAAGCACCTCCAACGCCTCGGTCTTGACGACCTCGCTCACTTCCTCAGGCGTTCCGTCGAGAACGAGCGGAACGGTGCGGGCTTCTCCTTGACGTCCGAGGGGGGACCGTAGCGGCAAACTTGAAGGGCTGCACAGAGCATCAACTCGAAGGTGTTCTGGGTCCAGGACTTGGGTGTAGACCAGCCCTGGGTAACGAGGAGGCTCGACGAAAAGCTTCAAATTAATTTCGAGGGAGCACCAATCGTAATAAAAGGAAGAAAGAAACAAGTTAGCAAGTGAAGGAAGGGAAAAGAAAAAGGAGACACACCGACGACCTGGAAATTATAGCCATCAGCTGGGTGCACGCCTTTCGAAGCGCTAGACAAACAAATGCATTTTGGCATTCATGTCGTACCCCTGGCGAGGATGGAGGCACCACCAGCCGGGGGTCCGACATTCAGCACACCCTATGGAGTTATTAGCAAAAGTATAAAGGAAGAAAGAGGAAAATAAACGAAAAGAAACGCACCTTTCCACGCGTAACATACACAACGGCCCAACCATGGACGGGCTAAGCCCCGCATCCTCAAACCCAGCAATACAGTGCTCCAGCCCGGGAAGCGTCGATAGGGTGTATCCTCCTCCGTTGAAGGGTGACAGCCCGCAGGGAGCGTTGTCGGCGGTGTATAGACCGTGTGATATCGCGGAGGGGGTGCCCTCGCCAAAAAACTCGCGCTCATGGAATTCGCGGTTGTAGGGAAGAGGAGGAGGGGGAGCACCTCAACTCAGGGTCGATAGGGGCTCAGCAACGAGGTCGGCCTTGGTCTTCACCTTGGCCTTCGACTTCTTCGCCTTCTTGCTGCTGCCGCCTCTTGTCGTGCGGGGAGGAAGCTCCTCCTCGCCCAGGACGCTAGATGGAACCACCTCCAGCTCACTTTCGCCACCTTCGTCGCCGCCAGCACCGAGCTCGCGCCCCTTACCCTTGTCGACGGGCGTGGAGCCATCGAATTTGTCACCGGAGAATTGACCGTCGGATTCCTGCTCGTCCTCGGGATCAAGGTACGGCCCCACGGGGTCGGGCTGGGCTGTCAATACTACCAAGCGTGCAAGAATGCGCTGCAAAAGACGCCGATCCAGCAAGGATCTGCGGGGGAAAACAAGGCGAGCTTACCAGATTCAGCGGGCGATGCCGCACGACGACTAGGTGGTGCACAGAAAGGCGAGGGCGAGGCCGGCTGTTGCGGCGCGACCATGCGACGATGGGCTGCCCTTCAGCCTGCGACACTGCTCGGAGTCAGAGATGACGACGACGCAGGCGCAGCGCTCGGCTGCGAGAAATCCGCCGGGAGTGACGAGGGAGGAAGGCGGTGCGGTGTGCGCTCGGAGAAAAAGTGTTCCGGCCCAACACTCAGGATATAGCCGTACTCGCCTAGGGATTGAATGATGGAAAGGTGCCGGGAAATCGTGAAATTGCGGCGGTCGATGTACGTGTGGACTTGCTCTGCGCGCAACGAGATGTGCTTCGTCGTGTGGTCCACCCAAGCCTGCCTCCGTGCCGTCCACGCCGCGAGATCCGCCAAGAATGTGCGCTCGAGGCGCGCTCCCTCCGCGGACCACCAAGCAACGTATTCAGACGCCTCGACCTGGAAGTTCTCTGTGTCGGCGCTGACGTCGGCATCGGAGCGAGCAGGGTCGAGCTTGGGCACGGGTGGGTTATACAGAGACGCGACGCGCGCGGGCTTCGGATCGTTGGCGTCATCAAACGAGGGGTCGTCGAAGGAAAGAGGCTGCGTGGAGTAAGGGTTGACGACGAGATAGAGCGCGAGGAACTCCTCGAGGCACTCAAGGCGAAAACAGACAGCGTTGTATGCAGCCGCCGCGGAATCGGCCTCGGGCGCGCCATCCACGATCATCCCCATCTCTGAGGAGTGCCAGTCGCTTGCGAAATCTGCGACTGGGATAGCGCGGTTGGTCTTGGACGAATCGATGGAGGCCGCGTAGAACTCCTCGAGCTCCTCGTTGCTGCGATGGCCTCGGACGAGTCGCGCCGTGACAGTCCCCGGCACGACGTCAATTTCGAAGTTAATGGCCCCGTCGTTGGCCCCTTGAAGCACGAACGACGGCGGGAAAGCATCGCGATCTGGAAAAAGATAACAAGATCAGATAAGGGAAACAGGACGCAAGAGAAGGGCGAAGGAACTCACCAGAAGGAATCGCCCTGCAGAGAAACGAACGAGAAGGGTCCAAAGGCTACAGAGGGGCGTGTTTGGCCTTTGCAGGCGCGCGGGGGACGGTGATGGTGCCGGTTGGCGGCGTAATGGTGCGCTTCGCAGGGTGTTTGACTTTTTAGATGCAGCAGGAGGCGCAGCCGGGTTCGACGACGAAGAAGCTCCAGGGATAGAAGGGAGGGCGTCGGTCCGCTTCAACCCATGTGGAGGCCCGACCTTGGGGGTCGAAGGCGAAGCCGCCGGGGTACCAGGTTCAGCCGCCGCGCCCGTGTTTGGTCGTTTCCGGGGCTTGGGCTTGGGTTTCGAGGGAGTGGAGCTGGCAGACGGTGCGCCGCTAGTCGCGGTACGCATTGAACGATGACTTCCAGGGGTGCCGCGCGTCGTGGTGGCGCGTGAATCGACAGACCCCGCAACGGACCCCTCGGACTCGGACTCGGGCTCTGGCCTGCAAGAAAAACACGTCAGAAACCAAGTAAAAACGATGAGGTGTTTGTGTGACTCACAGCTCAGCCTTGCGCTTACCCGTAACCCTCGGGGATCCACCGGATTTTTGCTTGGCCATCGTTGAAAGGTCGAATTGCGGCAGCGGGTCGAAGAAAAAGGACGAGGAGGGAAGAGTGAAGACGCTGGGAGGAAAAGGGAACACGCTCTGGGAGCGGAAGGTGGTGGAAAGAGAGAGAGAGAGAGCGAGTCAGCGCTGTGGGAAGACGAAAAAATGTGCCCGCCCTGACACCAACAAGAAGCGCAGAGAAATATATGGACGCAACTGAATCGGGAGGACCTTCAAAAATATCCAAGGCCATCAAATCAAAAAGAAGCCTGTGGCGCAGCACCAGCTGATGGCGCCGCGGAGGCAGTCAGAGGCGCGGGAAAGATGATTCGAGGTGGCGTGCAGAGAACAGAGAATAGACAGGGGGGAAATCCGGGCGGATTTCCAGCCCCTGATGATATAGGATCTACATAAGTCACGTGTCCTCCACATCAGGAAACAAGCGCCGAAGAACAAAATCCCGCCGGACTCAATCAGGTGACATCGCTTACAGCCACGGATGAAAGGGGATTCCCGCGAGATTTAGATACCCAGAAGAGCCAAACAAAGACCTCAGGAGCACCGCACGAGAACTTGCAGAGTTTAGGCGAAGACGAGATGGTGGACGAAGGAAACAGCGAAAAGGGACCCATGATGGTCCACAACCGGAGACAGCGGCACGACGCTCGGCTCGGCAACACCCGAGATTCGAATCACCAGCAATAATCCCACGGGATTATGATTAATTGACACCGCCACAGCCGAAGAAGCTGTTCCGAAGAACGAAATCCCACGGGAGTTGCACCCAAATTGAGCCCAACAAACAGATAGGACGCGCCACAGCACAAGATTCGATCGAACCATTAGCAGAGAATAACCGAGTCAGCCGCAGCTCCCAGCCAGCCAACCAGATATCCGGGAATCCGCAGAGAAAATACATTTTTTTACCAACACACAAACGGTGGTGTCTGCAGCGACCACTGACGACGAAAATATTGACGTCCCACGTGCGTCCAATCATTTTCCATAACGAAACACCGAAAAGCAGGCCCCGATAAACTTGGCATTTGCACACAACGGATTGATCACCCGTTGTCTGCGAATACCAAAGGAGCACAGATATGAAGAGAGGAATTTCACGTGTGGAAACTAGCAGACAAACGAGGAAATGGTTCCGCTGAAAAAATGCGATAATCACAAAAGACAAAAAGGACATGATACACAAGGAAATACACGCTCCCCGGCGCCAAATCGAACCCGAATCCCCCAGGATTTCTACCATCATTCGCTTCTCCAACGCTTGTTGACACCCAGCCACCGAAATAGGGGAGACAGCACTCCTACCACCCCTCGAGCATCAGGAAACTCAGGTCATCGAGGCCGCTGAAACTGTTGTAGGGCTGGAAATCCGCAGGCGTTTTGAAATGCGCCCGAGTGCGCCGTGCCTCGCAGATAAACGGGAGCAGCGTGTGCCGATTAATTGGGAGCTCCATGCCTTGGATATCGGGAAAACCAACGGAGAGGCAGAGATGATATAAAATCTCGAACATCGCGGTCGCCTTGCCAGGAATCTCGCACGCAGAGGGGAAAGGAAGCCCCCACTCGCCGGAGTACTGCGACGACATGTCGCAGTGACTCAACAAGAGGAGGCGCTACCCAAAGAATTTTAGGATCCCAGCGGAAGATTAAAAAACACGGCGAAAAAAATACCAAGTGGAGGAAAACCCGCTCCATCCAATACCAGATCTCAGCAAATTCCTCGCGACCATAGTACCCCTTGCGCCCGACAAGGGTGAAGTCGTGTGTAACACCAGCGTGAAGAAAATAAATCATCGGGTGCACGCGCTTTTCGAGGAACTCCAGCCATGACCCTTGGGGTTGAAGAGTGTAACACTCGAGTTCCTGAGGATGGAGGGATAATTTTGCCAGGCGTGAGCTGTACTCGAAGATGGTACCACGAGACGAGGAATTTTCCGGCTCAGGAGTGGAGCTGGAATCAGACATGCAGGAAATGATGAAGGAAGGGCAAAAGGATGCCCTCCTTTTATGTCTACAAACGAACATGGACCACAACAGTACCGACTGACCACCGGAGTCATCTCCAATTGGTGTACTCCCGGCGGATCGTTCCTGCAAATCTATTCATTCTTCACCAAACGTGGCGGCTGACAGCCTGCCAACAAGAATCTCGCCGGATTCAGCCTTGTATCCAGGAATTCCCGCCGGATTTTCGTCATTCTCCTTTTCGTCATCACAGGGCGTGTCCATTTCCGGAATCTCGTCATCTTCATCGTCTCCAGGACCACCAACAAGGGAAAATCCACCAGGATTATGGCCGCAAACACTCAAATCCCCTTCCTCTTCCTCAATAATCACGCTGAGCTCGCCGAGTTTGGGAGTATTCAGTTGTGTCGGGGCATAATCTTCATCGCCGAGCGCCAGAACGAAACGACCAGCTTCACCCAGCTCAGGATGGTAGCACAGGAGGTTGTCGCCGAAATTATGCTTCGCCGCGCGGAAGCCTGGAAGGACTCGCGCAAGTTGCGAGGGTTTTATCCAAGGAGTCACGCCGAAAAGGACGAGTGTGCGAATATCCACGTCGAAGCCAGGGAAATCGATGCCTGTGCCCGCGTAAAGAGGATTGAGGAGCATGCAGGAATATAGGAACTCGAGGTTGCCGAAGATTGCCCGTCGGCGGGCAGCATCTTCATCCCCCTCGAACCCGAATAAATCCACAAAGCGAACAGGGTTGTGGCTTCGCTCGGGACAAAGAAGTCGGGCTGGATGCGGTCGCGATATGGGCCATATTTCACGCTGGCCTTGGCAAGAGTGACCTACAAACGACAAAAGCATCAGCAAAACGACATGTTCCCGCGGGATTACGGTTCCCTACCATATTGTCCAGCAACAACCTCACGGATTTACGTGTTAGAACCGTTATATCCGGCGGGAGCTCGTCGAAGCGCCGTATTATGGAAACACGCAAGAGGGCTTGGGCAAGCTGTCTCGCACGGTTCACCCAGAGGATGGTGAGGCCGGGCAACTTCAAGCGGAAAGGAGGGAGGTTTCGCGCATCAGAGGACATGCACGGATAAAACGCGCAACGGAGGATCAGCAGAAAAGAAACCAGGGTGCCTTTATAGGCTCGGCCAGAAAAACACGCGACCACAGGGGGATAGGAGGGAAACACGGAAGTTTAATTGGCACCACAAGCGATTAGGTCATATAATTCGACAAATCCGGACCCAACCCAATCAGACAGTGGTCCTCCCGCTCGTTCCCAATCCGAACCTCTGATACGCGTACAAATGTGCCCTTTCGAGCTTTTCTATGAGCCGGTCGGATGTGTCATGCTCAGTTTGAAGCAGATACCGCTCCATTCCCCAGAAATTGTACTCCGCGACGTTCGCCAACGTTTCGATCTCGGACGCGGTCCAAGGAGGTGTGCATGGGAGGCAGATAACGTCGAGAGGAATGGCCACGTCCAGGTCGTACTTGCTCGAAGGACGATCATTAGCGAGACGCAACGCGGAGGTCACGTGCCCGATCTGGTGCGTGCGCGAGCTGGGACCGTACCCATCGGTCGGGGAGCCCATAACCAGGTCGAAGTCAAGAGCATATTGAAGACAACACATAGTGCGTGAATCAACTATGTACCGGACCCGTGTTTTCCGGAAGGCAAAGCCGAGCAATGTCATAAACAACGGCCTAGGAAACACGTCAGGACGCTGTAAAGGATGAATAACTCAAGATAACGCAGAAAATACGCACAGCTTGCGTGACATATTCCGTAACAAAGGGAATAAGCTGCTGGAAACGAACAGCGGGGAGATCCTCGAAGGACGGAGCGTCGGCTGGAATGCATAGCCGCAGAATGTGCGCAAACCCACGCAGAATCGTAATCACATAGCGAAGGAGGCCATCGGGGGTACCCAGTGAATTCCACAGCATCGCGACGAAAAGCGCAGTATTGCTCGAGCCGCGAAATGAGTACAGGTGGTACGGCGACATAATCAGTGGACGCTCTGTGAGCCTGAGAAACCTGTTGGCGGTGAGGGCGGAATCCATCGAGATGGAACGACGAAGCACCACAGGAAGTAACAACAGAGGTGCTCGGACAAGGGCGACAAAACACCACTGAATCAACTTTTGGACGACAAGCAGGTGCTTTATATAACGAGCTTGGGTACCTCGAGGCTCGGCACTCCTTCCAAAAACGGATAAACGAAGTCGCCCGCCGGCGCATCACCAACAAATTGCCTATCGACCGCGCCCTTTCGAAGATCCGCAGAATAACGAGATAACGAAGCGATTTTCCCCCTCATAATCGCCTTAAACACTGTATCCTCGTCGCCATCGAACCCATATACGTTCTCAGCACGCATAACAACATTTATCCAACGGATTCCAGGGCAGGGAATCCGCCGGGACACGGCCAGTTCTACGCAACGAATAATCATGTCGGACAAATGTTCCTGGAAAATCCCATCGGATTCAGAATCAATCCATCAATCCCGCGGAAGCGGAGGGATAATTTCAAACTCACAGCATGCTCGAAGTAGGCACGGACAAATTGGTTAATGTCAAGACGTTCCCGCTCCGTTTTTGTGTGCGGCTCCCAGGAGAATTCCTCACGGATACGCAGGAAATATTTGACCATGGGCTCGAGATGCTCGCTGGATAACCGGTGCATGGAAGGACGGTTGGCGTAGGCATGCGTCGCTGCAATGGAAGGAAAGTCTAGGTCGAGGAATTCGTCACGGACGGCGAAGGGAATGGCGCGTCTGGGCTTGGACATGGCGCTCGACGCTCAGGATTACTCCTCCAGGACGACAATTTCCCTCATTTTATACCCAATGCGCCCACCAGAATCTACGCGACAAGCTACAACTGTTTAGGCAGACCCTTATGGGGTTTACCCAAATAGGACGCTCCCCCCGCCTATCACGACAACCAAGTTCATCATTCCCACACGCCGAAACTCTAAAGATCCCCCGGGATTTTGATCAGCGCGCGCAGTAGAGCTTCCAGAAGCTGGTCTCACCACTCGACAAACACCATGATCAATTTAGATCAGCGGGAAAACGATGCCGCCAGACATTTCTGATAAATTCCCCCGGGAATCATACTCCGGAAAGTCCCGCGGACCAGATCCTTCCGAAAGGGACACGGTGCGCGAAACAAACAGTAGACCTTGAACCATGGGGCGTATCATATCCTGCTGCAAGGAGCTCTTCGCGGCCTTCCACCGGGAAACGCGCCAGGATTCGAGAGTGTATTCGAAAGCGCGAGTCGCGCGGCCAGGAATGGTATAATTGGCACGTCCTGCATATCCCTCCCATTCCATCATACCTTGTCCTTCCTCCGCCTTCCCTCTCGTTGTACCTCCATTGCCTCGCCTTCCCCTCCTCTCCCTTCTTGCCTCGTCTCCCTTCCTCCCTCCCCTCGCTCCTCTCTCTCTCGCTCCTCATAACTGATTCATTTCCGCAGGCACGCGTCCACGCCGACCCAACGCTTCCCTGCGCGCGCTGCTGGACCAAGTACGTGCGGCCGTACGCCGGCGCGCCTTATGCCTCGGTGGCGCGCTGTGCTGGTTCTGTAATGGGCGGGGAGAGTGGCCCTCGCACCATTGCTGCGCGACTTTTACACGACGACAAGCTTCTCGCCCGGCGCATTGCGGACGTCTCTGGCGCCGCCGCGGCTGCTGGACCACGGCGGCCCCTTACCCGCCTCTACCGTAGCAGGCCTCGCGACTAAGTGGCTTCCTCGAAGAGGAACACCTTCTCCGTGATGCGACATGCTTGCGCATCCTGCGTATCAAGTGTTCACACTATTCTTTCTCTCATTCCGCAATGCCGAGATTCACGTTGGAGATGCATACATGCGAGCCTCGACTCGAGTCAAACATCCAGGCTGATATCTGCCTCCCATCCGCGCACAAGCATTCGCACTCTCGCTTCCTTGCAGCCGATTCGACGCTCATCTTTCTTTGAGCATGCAATGGGTGTGCGGGCGAAGTGAATATATTATTATGTATGACCATCGTCCGAAGGCGATAACTTGTCAAGCATCGCTTTCGGAGTCACTCTTTCCGTCGAGCTTCGAGACTCGCTCGTCCACGAAGGGCACCAGAACGATCGCTTCTCGTCGCAATCTGCACAACAGAAGCGTTGACGCCTTTGAGGACGTATTAGAGGTCACTGCGAGATGCAGGAATTGACAGACGTACGCATCCCGCAATGACGGCCAGATTCGGTAGGATCCCGATGAAATCTGCGGCAACGGAGCGTCAGCTGCATGTGCTGCATACTGGGCATCACACCTGCACCGATCAGACATCCTGGGTTGCCATGTCTCAGCAGGATTCGTGCGACTATATAGACATACCGAAAGGAGGATTTCCGGGCATGACAGCACGGACGGATGGGAGTGCGAATAGCCCAGCGAATGGTAGCGCGGTGCTATCCATGCCACCGGGGCAGTTTACGCCTTCCGAAGACCGAAAGAACGGTCATGTACAGCAAAGCCAACGCAACATACCCTGATTGTACAGCTCTTGAGTATCTTTGCCCGCAGTCTTGAAGGAGGAAATCCACCTACAATTGAGCAGCAAGATCAAGAATGCGGAAATCTTGACGACGACATGACGTTGAATGGTCACAAAAACGGCGAGCTTCGCAGCCTGGCCTGGAAGGTCGAGATAGGTGTAGTTAGTGGACAAACACCACTGGCAGGGTTGAAGATACTGGCTCCGGCCATCGGAACGTTAACTGTTTCCAGTGTTTCGGGGGAGAGTGCGGCTATCAGAAACTCAATGCGATACCTGCAGTTGAACACGTCAAGACGAGATAGCCAGAGTTGTTAAACGCAAACATGTCAGTCGAAGGGGTACAGGACGTCCGATTCTAACCCGCGCAGGTCGATTTGCCCTGAGCGCGTTGCCTCTTCGATATTCATCTCGATGACCTGTTCGAATCCATACCGCAGGAATCCCTGGCGGTCACTGTCGAAATTCAGGACCGCATTTGGTTGATTGAACGACGGAATGCCAAGTGCGTCTCTAAGCAACGGTCGGTGAGAAACTACGGCCGCGAGGTCTAGCGCACCCGTCCGTGAAGAAAAGCGTGTCGGATTGCAGTCCAATGCAGTTCGCCGGAAGCGGTGCACCAAATGACGCTCTGCATTGATGTGATACCCAGCGCACGGCTGAATTGATTTAGAAGCTACATCGCAAGGAAACGGACGGACGCACACAACACTTTATTATTCATGTCCCACTCGCGCACTCCACCATACAGGAGCAACTGTGCATTGACAAATGAGAATGATCACGATGCTGCATTGGGGAAACTCACCCCGTCTCGTGGTAGGTTGCCACCGACAGGCCGTACGTACAGAGGCTCATGTTGCCCAATCCCCACGAGCGTTGGGATGCCTATACCGATTGTAGGGCCCACCGCCAGAACAATGATCGCCACAAATGCCACCATGAGCCACCTCCGCGAGACAAATCTCTGGCTGAGGGAATGCCATGTCCAGAGCCCGGGGATGATCGACTGGCCGTCATTGATTCCTTGGTGACCATCCCCTCTGGAAATTGTCGCGGGCAAAGCTTGCATGTGTGGCGGAATGCTCGGTGGAGGTTGTGGAACTGGTGAGAGATTGTGAGAAGATCTAGAGTCCAGCTACACAGCCATGTCACGAATGTTGGGTTTAGAGCCTAGGGACGAAGCGGTGCTCAGTGACCCTCTGCAAACGCGCAGAATAACAGCGGTACTTATACAAAAAGGTGAGTAATTCGACGCAGAAGGGGATAGGTACGAAAAGGGATAGGAAGTACGAGGCAGACATTGAGCGCGAGATGAATGGCGAACTGAAACTCCGAATCATATCAGAAGCATCCTGCGATGCCGGCACCGCCTGACAGTTGTACCGATCCGGCATTGAAACCGAACCTTGGATTGATCAAGTGTTCCTAGGCTTTGATTGACGCCTGGCGCCAAACATGAATTGAATTGCAATGTACAGTATTTAATCGTGAAGCGAAAAAGATTAAGGAATCGAGCCAAGTGTGCCGGAATTTGGATGGGGTTTTTGCCTAGGGGGATAGTATGTATGTGCCATCCCCAGAAAGAGATCATGTTGCTATGTGATGTCTCTGTGGAGAACGAGCCGCTTCTTTCTCAGGCGCGCGCCAGTTGAGATCACTAGGAAGCGAACCACACCCTGTTCTCGTGCGGCGATAGATTTTTGGACTCTGGAATGTTGATATTCGGAATCCTCAACATCAAAAACCCCCCAAGGGTGCCGCCAGAGTCACAGTCAGCGGTTAAGAACCGAGAACAAAGCAATACTTCCAACAAATGCAGTAAATAATAGCTGATGGACATGATTGCACGTTTACAGAGTCCGACTGATACCCTTGGATAGTTCCTCTTGTCAGTAAGCATTATATACCAACAAGATATGCCGTCGCTTCGCTCCGGCGGGACTGTCCTCAGTTCTAGAGAAGCCTAAGGAAGCGAATGGATACCCAACCCCCTTTGACCTCCCCCACTATCACCTTCCTAAAAAGGAAGTGATTACAAATAAGATAAGATACCGCGTGGAAAGTAAATACTAGCCTTTCCGCTGACGTTCTGGCCGAAATAATATTGTCTGAGGCGTCTCAGATACAGATATTCTCTCATCCCACACTTATATTGCATCTGACCTTTTCGGGGCTATTTTCTCGACCTGATTTACTTGTTTTTGATGTGTTTGATCCTAAAACCTGGGGGAAAATGCCTTCTCCTCAATTTAAAGCGGCAAAATCAGGGTAGTCAGACAAAAATGCGACAGGGGATGTATCCCTCCAAGGCTAAGATTTACTCTAAATTATTAATAAAGAAAAAAAAGTAAATAGGCTGCAGCTTCCCTACTCCGGTCCCGCCGGGTCCGCCATTCAATCTCTGCTTAAAAATGGTTGTTTTCGAAACCTATGACATAATAGACGACAAACTGGAAGGTAAACCACTAGGCCAGCGTTCCGACGCCGGCTATGGAACCCATAGCCTCTAATTGTAGCGGTGGTCCTCAGGACGCATCAGTTCTCCATCGCACGTGCTGATGAGATATGCCTTTTAAGGAAGGTGATAGTTGGGGATGCGTGCGTGGGCTTGGATACCCTGCCTTTTGAGCGGACATGAGACGGCTGATCGGGGAGGTTAAAAATAAACTGAGGCGCCTAGATATGATTGTTTGGGTTTGTGCTTGCACAATGTATTTTTGCCAACCGGCCCAACCCCACACCCGATACAATCCTGAAACTGCCATCAGCTTCTCTTTAACCGATGTCGTTGCCCCACTTCCCCGTCGGGCCATTATTGACACCCTTGGCCTGCCCACCTGCACGCCCCGCCCTCGAATCTCTCGACATCGACCTTCATTCTCCCACGCGACATCGTTGCGCTCCTCCCGCTGGGGTTTCCCTGGCCCTCTCATGCGGACCCGGGTTACTTACCCACCGTAACCTCAAGCTCCTATCTCCGCCGCAAGACAGGTGATGCTGGTAGACGATTAAAATCATTAGTTACTGGGTACGCCGACAGCGATCCTCAATTAGCTAGAGTGCTCCGTATCCGATAGCGTATCACTGCCGGACCTTCACCTTCTCGACCATAGAGAGAACACAAAGCCTCTGCTTTTGTCGAAAATAAGAACATCTCAGCGTCGCCTTCCCTTGGGCGCCTGCTATATTTGCTGCTCTGTCCTGTACCACAGCCACCTAACAGCCACCGTTACAGGACGGAGCAGCAACTATACAGGGATTTTTCCTATTGGCCCGGGAGATGCCGAACCAACAGGAAAAATCGCGGTTGACTTCCAGATTAAAAAGCGGACGGTCCTGAACGGTCCGAAACTTCATTATTTCGCTGTCTTTGAAGAGTGACGTGCTGCGCAATATAACCATATAGACATACGGCTTCAGACAGACAGAGAGGCTCAATTTTATAGAGAGAGCGAAGTGAGGTGAAGGGGGAAAGTACACCTCAGGCACCCTAGTAGCTCAATCTCGAATTGATGAGTTGTGTATCCCCAAAAGCAAATCTCCAGTATAAATGAGCTCCAGCATCAGTGCCGAAGCGGAGCTTGTGAAAGGCCCAGCCTCTGATTGGGTGGCATGATTGGTTACCCTTAGGGTGGATCCGGTCCGTTAATGCGGAGCAGCTGACTGCATCCCTCCTCTCTTAAAAGCTCCCTACACCAACCACGCTTTGCTCTCAGCCTGTCCACCAAGCGCACTCAGATACCGTCCGCACGCACCACCGCTGCAAACATGATGTACACCAGCACCACTCCCGTCGACACTCACAGCAGCTCGTGCCCCAAATGCGGCGCCGCAAGCGACGGCAGCAAAAAGTCGTGCAGCTCCTGCGGAGCCGTAAGTGTCCCCGCATAAGACTGGCGACAGAACTCTCTGCTTACCTAGGCCCCTTCGCAGAGTTGCCCCAACTAAGCGTGCGGATCGCACTGCATCTTTCGCCAACACGATGATAGGATGGAAGGGGGATAATGGGTTTCAAGCATTGCAGTGGGTGGCTCGGGGTTGATAGTTCTGGAGGAGCATTTTTCATTCTTCACAGCGCTTGCGGGCGCTTCGCACCGGCTCCTACTTTCTAAATAAGCGATGTCTGCCATTTAACTTTGAAGAACGTCGGCATATTCCACGCCGCTCCATTCACATCAGTCAGACGATCGACGGTCGAGCGCTCAAGATCCGCTCAAAAGGAAGGCCTCCCGGATCTTCCTTCGCTCTTTCCCCCCACCATCATCTCACCATCCTGAAGCGCGCTTTCCGGCTCAATACGTAGACTCGAACCAGTATCTATCGATGTTGCGAAAATCAAAGATAGTCGTTTGATCAGTCGCCGATAGGGACTGGAAGATAATACGGGTTTTAGTACAGTCGGAAGTTGCCGAAATCTTTTAAAAACTTAGACGAAATTTCACAAAGCTCGAGGACCAACTTCCTCGTTCCACAAATCGTAAGAGACAGTTTTGCAGAGAATCTAATTCTAAGGCTCTGTATGTTTTCAGATTTCCGATTAAGCCGGAACTGAGCGGTATACAAGACTTTTACTTTTGGCTGGAGTTCCCGTCGGTAGGCGGGCTGCAAGCTCGACAATCTTTCGGTACTCCGGCCTGAAATCGTCTCCTCCCCACTCGCAGATGCAATGGGCCTCGTCGATAACCAAGGTGATTATGTTGGCCGTGAATAAAATATTGTTCAGAACCTTCTCGTGGAATTGCGTGGTGAGTGCCATTTCTGGGCCTACAAGACCAACGCGGAACTTGTTGTTGCCGAGGTCCTGAGAGCAGCACAGTAAGGTTATGCTTGATATCCTGTCTGGGTACGTACCGTCAGAAGTTGGTCTACATTCGTGCTTCTCGATGTGATGGCCACTGCAGGTATGTGTTTCTGATTCAGAGTCTTCGCTTGGGCCTCCAGCAGGCCCACCAACGGTCCAATGACCAGAATTATCTTCTGGGTTTCTTTTGCGGTACTTCCGGGCTGCCAATGATAAAATAGAGCGTACCAGAAGGCAATTGTCTTGCCCCCGCCAGTCGGTACATCTAGAAAGGTGCTAATCCCTCTGAGGATGTTCTGCCCAGCTTCCTCTTGATGTGGGTGAAGCGCAGCGATTCCAAAGACATCACACAGGTTCTGCGCCGCGATTTTGAGCCGCTCGGGGTCCAACGTCGCGACGGGAGAGAAAGGCATGGATTACCCCTGTACCCCTGAGCCAAACAAAGATAAGGCCATTGTAAAGTCAGTTCTCCAAGTCTCAAAATTCGGAGAACATCGGAATCCTTAGATTTTCCAGCACTAAAAGACTATCTCTTACGATTTGTGGAACAAGGAAGTTGGTCCTCGAGCATCGTCGAAATTTCACTAAGACATTAGAAATCTTCGGCAACTTCCGACTGTGCTAAAACCCGTGATATTATTCCAGTCGCTATTTAGCCGTGCTGTTGATCGATTGTCATCAATTTCACGATCCCCCCCGTAGCGACTGGTTCGAGTCTACTCAATACGGTGCTTAACGCTTATTCAATGTATCAATCGAACCCGCAAGATGCTGCTGCTAGCATGGTTCAATACTTCGAATTCTCTGGATGCGCAAAGTTCTCGGGTTTCAAAGCACTCAGCGGCCGCAAGATTGCAAGTTGAATGAACCTGGCACTCCTGGCACGATTTTTAAAGTCTCTCAAGCCTCTCAAGCCGTACGATAAGCTCTTGCGCTTCTACGTTCAAGTCACCAAGCAACAATTTCAGACTCAATGTTGGGTCATTCGCTTCTGTGTATTCGCAGATGCAAACCACTTCACGTTCACTGTGTTCCGTGGCCCCGGAGACAGGGCCTGCGGCCCTTGACTGACGTGTGCCGAGGTGCCGATACAGACCCCGTGGCCATCACGTCAGCACAGCTGTGCCGCCCTTGACTGACACCTCGCCGCCGTCGCCTCGACGGACCCCTCCTCCCTGTGCCTAGCCCTCACGACGCATCGCGGCAGACCTCGGTTATCCCTCCCTTCTTCATCCCTTCTTACACTGTCTTTTGTGCTACCAAGAGGCTGCGTGTAATATGTTTATGATATATATATCACAAAAGCTTAAACTTGATTATTACGGCTCGAAGCCGCCGACCCTGCACAGTGCGCTCCCATGCCACTCGACGCCCACCCCACGCCCCGCCGGACCGGAAGACGTGGGATGTTCACCGATATCTTTGTTTAAGGCTTTAAGCGCCTGCTACCTTCGTCTTTGTGTCTTCGCGCCACGGAGGGAGGAACGTAGCACAAGCAGCGAGCAACACAGCGAAAGCCGAAGGATTTTTGGGACCCAAACAGGGCATCCAAACATGTCTTCCTGTTTGGGAATATGTTTCACGTGTGCGTAAAATTAACTCCAAAAGATTCCTTCTTAGGCCTATTTTCTACACCAAATTCGACGTAAAACATGATGCCTATTTGCATCCCAAAAATACATCCAAAAATGGATTATTTTTGACAAGAGTTTTCGACGCCGAAACAGGGAGAGAACAAAGCAAATTTCGCTGTTTGGGTCCCAAACTAAGGTCTTTTCTTGCGTGAAAAACGCCACTAAAAACAATGCATATTCCTGCTGGACTTCGGACGCGAAGAGGCATCATTTTAAGACTACCAAAAGAGAACTGAAAAGCCATCGGTTTCGATTCAAGTTCCAAGGGGGCCTAAAAACTGGCCAGAGAGAGAGACATGTTTGGATGTCATGTTCTTGGTCCCAAAAATCCTTCGGCCACCGCAGTGCAAGCAAAGTGTCGGCCGATTGATGTGTTGATCGATGGTACTGCTTTCGCCAAATATATGCAAAGCACCATTTGGAAACGCCTTTTGAGCACGTAGATCCCCGGTCGGCGCGGTAGATAGCCGGTCACGAGGTAGGTCCCGATAGAGCCCATGCCTCACTGTAGTGCACTGTAGATTCCTTTCGTCTACCGTCGCATATCGTCCCCAGCTATATTTATGTGCCTCTACATCGCACTGTGAGAAGGATTCGTCATGAAATTCAAGACTATTCTCGTGAATTTCAAGTTTCATGGTGTTTTGTTAGGATCCGCGTATTGAATTTCAGTATGCACTTCATGATGCTTCAAACCACAGTATTTCGAGCATCGTGAATTCATGATGTTTCTTTTTGAATTCACGATTCTCACGAAGAGAGTCCAGATTTATATTCTAAGCACCTTGAACATGTCGCTGCCTATGATTACGGGGTACCACGGCTTCTTCGGGGTCATCGTGCTCTTCCATTACGTTGGCGCAGCCGGCTCCAGTTCAACCAATGTCAGATCAAAGGTGATATAACACTCTTATGGCCGGTAAATCCGACTATTTCTGGTCCTAAATTGTTCAAGTAATAGACAGATGCACAATACAACTCATCTGGGCCTCAGAACCTCAAGAACTGCTGCGCGAAAATTTTCCGCTCAAGCCCTGGCTTAAGCCACTGGCTCTGGCCTGGCCTGGCTTGCTGCTGGCTTTGGCCCTGGCTTGGAAAATGCTGAGCCAGAGCCAGACAAAGCCAAGCCAAAGCCATGGCTTCCGGGCCAAGCCAAGCCAGCAAAACACTAAGGAGGAGTGGGCTGCGCGCTACGGGCCCGTGTATGAGGTTCCCGTCGCCTTCGGCCACACGCAAGTGATGCTCGCCGACCCGAAGGCCCTCGCGCACGCCTACGCCTATGACCGCGCGGTGTACATCAAGCCTGCTGGCCAACGGTTTTTTATCGGAAGAATCGTAAGCACAGATCCCTGAGCCCTGACCCAATGGGGCTGATGCCGAGGCAGTTTGGACGCGGTTTTTTGTGGGCAGAGGGCGATGAACATAAGAGGTGCGACGCGACCATTTCGACTGATTGGTGTTGAATGAATATTTCAGGCAGCGGAAGGGACTCACGCCCGCATTCAGCAATGCTGCGATCCGGAGGCTAACGAGCGTTTTCTACGACTCTGCATACAAAGTAAGATTTTTGTGGCCGTCCGCGACCATTGGATTAACTCCGAAATTTGTATATTCAGCTCAAATCGTTCTGGGACGCGAAACTGGATTCCGCCCCAGACGGCGCCATCATCGAGGTCCAGGAGTGGTGAGTCCCTGAGCATATCGCTCTTCTTCCGATGCTATGATCCTCCGCAGGATGAACCGCGTCGCGTATATCGTCCTTCTCCTCATTAGAACACATTTGCTGACGCCGACCGGTAGCCTCGACAGCATCGGGATCGCCGGATTTTCTCATGATTTCGGGTATCTCGAGCAGAAGCAGTCGCCCGTGACGAGGGCGTTCGAGTCCCTCGGGGTGACTGAGCAGACGTTTGCGACGAACCTCGTTTTCATGTTAAGCTTTGCATTTCCGTTCCTGCTGAGCGTGCCAACGGAGCGCATGCGCGTCTTCTGGGAGTTGCGCCGGAGTCTGAATGGCATCGCACAGCGCCTTCTCGCGAATGCGCGCCGGGAGAGGCAGGGGCTCGTGAAGGAGGAGCTGATTGACAAATCCGTAATTGGCCTGCTCCGTACGTCCTGTTTCGCCTATACTTGGGACTCCTTCTCAAGTCGTCGACAGTCAAGGACGAGGCTCCGAACGAGGAAGAAGTGGTGGCTCAGGTTCGCCAATTTAATTGTAGATGCCGACAGATACTAACATTGATTCCAGATGGTAAGCCATTCAATGCGCGTTAATTTCGGGTTCATGTATCAATTCCACAGAATGTGTTACTGTTAGCTGGTGCGTCCTGTCCTCTTGGTCCATTTGTACTCGCCTGAATGATCACAGGGTATGAGACGACCTCGAGTACGTGACCTCTTTCTCGGATTTTGTAACCACCTTACTGAGCCACATCCCAGTCAGCCTCACGGTATGGGTGATACTGTCCAGTATACGCTGCGCTTACAACGGTACGGATAGTGGGCGCTCATCGAACTTGCCAAGCACCCAGACAAGCAGGATAAGCTGCGCAGCGAGCTCTCCCGCTTTGGAGCTATCGATCCGACGTGGGACCAACTGGGATCGGACCTCCCTTATCTCGATGCCACCGTTTCTGAGATCCTGCGATTACATCCCGCCGTGATTGAAACGATGCGTGAGGTATGTCTCTTTCGAATCAATGTGCCATAAAACCTCAGACACAGTGGTAGGCCATCCACGACGACGTCGTTCCCCTCGGCGCGCCCATAGTCACACCCTCGGGCGAAACCATATCGAGTATCATAGTCGCGAAGGGAAGTGTCGTTGTGGTGCCCATTCGAAGCATAAATCGATCCGAGGTACTGTGGGGCCCGGACGCGAAGGAGTTCAAGCCGGAGCGCTGGTTAGATGGCGACATCACCGTCCGAGCACAGGAGCTTCAGGGCTATAGGCATCTGCTCACCTTCCACGACGGACCGCGAACCTGTCTGGGGAAATCATTCGCACTGGCGGAATTCAAGGCATGTTATTCTACCCTTGATTCGGATCCCCATTAACTGTGGCCAACGCGCAGGCGGTGCTGCAAAGGCCAGGCCACCCGGACTAATTACTAATCCCAGGATCGTATGAAGCGGAAGGGCATTGTTCGTCGGCCAAGTGGAAAGAAGTCGGGACTAGGTGGCTAGACGGGCTTGCCCGTGGGGAAGGCAATCTGAGTTACCCGATTGGCTTGGCAGATCAACTTGCCCACCAAGCGGAGTTTAAATTTGGCTGGGTTAACTTGTTTAACTTGCGCGTGGATTAGCTTGTGCTTGTGCCCGTTTACACCCACCTTCCCCACCATAAATCAACATGCCAGAACACTTCCCCCACCCCCTCAATCATCCTCAAACTCCCCTAGAGCTCCCCGGGGCCATCCCGGGCGGCCTTCGGCATGGTTTGATGCCATCGCCAACGTTGATGGCACCGTTGACATCGCCGATGTCGGTGACCAGCGTCCGAATAGATCAACTTTACGATGCTCGCTGTCCAATTGACGAATGATTAGTCGGACATGGAAGTCTAAGGGCCATGCAATTTCTTATCCAAGCCTCACGGCGTCGACAACTCCATCACGAAGTGAACACACAGCCTCCGTCCGACTTTCAAACCACTCCTGGAGCCCATCTAACTGCCGCAACTATACAAGTCAACTTGTGTCCCAAGTTGATGGCCACAAGTTGACTTGTTCCTCTTATGGACAAGTTAACTTGGTCAACTTGCGTCTAATACAATTGACATGTGCAAGTTAAAGATTGACTTGTCTCCTCGGGGCTCAACTTTCAATTCTCACTCACAGCTCCCTAAGTCCCCAACATTTCGCTCTGTCCTGAACTCTCTAAGTCATCAATGCACTCTGATCTCTAGCCAAATCGTCTTGTAAAATGCTCCTCGGTTTACTTCTTGCTGAGCAACGGAAACAGAAAACCAACCAGTACTTCTCGCATTTAATTTCCTTCTATATGTATTGTCCACTCCTCAGCTTTCTCGCTCTTCATAGTCTCTTACCCAGCATTAAGTCACGGTGTATAAATAGAACAAGACTTAAGGACGGGATGCACACCAATTCAAGTTCATCCCATTTGTTTTCTGTATTTTAACCGTGCCCGCAATATTCTCGGCGCTAAAAGCTTCCCTCCAGAGTCATGCCTCGTCTCTGCTGTGCCTGTGAATCCTGGGCTCATTTGTTCTCATTCAGGCTTCTGGGCTCCTTTTGACTGTGTCTCCTCCCTTTCGGGGCCGATTGGCTTCATGCTTCCCCCTGTACTCAATGAGGTTTTTGTGCTATAAGCATGTTTGAGTGTTCCTCAACTTACTCCTTCGAAGTCCAGTCCTATTCAAGCTTCCGTTTGTTCGCGGCTGATCTCTCACACCGCGCAGACGGCCATCTCGGTGAGGCCGAAGGCAGAGCGACTTTTTGGTCTGTGCCTATTCTTGATGCTGCCTTCGAAATACATACACACTGCACTGATCTGATTGTTGTCTGAGCCAGAACTACACGAAGTGCGCAGGCATAGTTACTTGTGTACTTGTAAATATATTAAGTCTAAGACTCAATTGAAACACGAACTCGATGCCAGATGGCGAGGCCACCAAAGAAGTCACGCTGAAAAGAATTCCAAAATATTCTCGTTTACGAATCCCTGTTTATGACCCGCCCCTTGCCCGCCACTTGCCCGCCACTTGCCCGCCATTCACTTTCATTGGTAAGCGATGTAGCGCACCCGCCCAGGGTGGATGATTTGGCTGACATAATCTGTGATCGGAGCTCTTAAATCTGGCCTTTTCTGTGGGTCCTACACAGGGAGGCCGCTCTATTCACCCCAAGTTAACCTGTAGCGGTAGAACCTGTGTTTGATAAATAAGAGAACGTGGTGGTAAACAAAGCACACGCGCACAGCGCATCCGTCACCCAAATGTCCCAGGGGCAATCTGGGTCGGCCCAGGTCTATTCCGAATTTTTGCCCTTGGTTTGATAAATAAGAGAACGTGGTGGTAAACAAAGCACACGCGCACAGCGCATCCGTCACCCAAATGTCCCAGGGGCAATCTGGGTCGGCCCAGGTCTATGCCTGGACACTTTAGTGTTCCGGGTTCTTGTGGACGTTTTTTTTTCCATATATAGTAATTTTGGGGACAGCCACCATGGGACATGGATGTGCCGGCGAAATAATAAAGCAACTCAATTCCGTACCGATCACGTGACATATAACGCTTGGACAGCGTCCCGTCCTGGTACTAGGAACAAGGCAGGAGCTATGGTTCATACATCCACAAACCAAAAAAAATGAAGTCGAACGGAGAAAAACTCATGGATGTGGAAGTCTGACAATGTAGATAGGGGTTGCCTGTTTCTTCCATATATAGTAATATAGGATACACTGTACAGCCACTAAGGGTCATAAGCTGTGCTGGCGAAATAATAAAGCAACTCAATTCTGTACCGATCACGTGACAGACTCCGCTTGGCCAGCGTCCCGTCCTGATACTAGGAACAGGGCAGGAGCTATGGTTCATGCATACATAATCCAACAAAAAAGAACTCAAACGGGTAAAAACTCATGGATGTGAAAATTTGATGATATAGATAGGGGTCGATGGGGGCACTGCCACATTAATCCCTATCCTACACCTCGATCGTGGTCACGGCAAGTTCGTCTTTCGTGTGTGTTATCCTTTTTTTGGCACTTTCCTCTTTGCCTTCCGCTTCCTCCCATTTCTGACAACACTCTCTGCCTCAATAGGTTGGTTCTGTTCTCCTTTTTTGTTCTTGGCCGTCCAGCATCCAGTAATGATATGGTCTCCTCCCCTTTGATGGTCGGTCCAATCCCGATTTTATGCATTGGGATGCACATCCTGATCTTTGAAGTCAGGCTCCCATTCCCCCTCTGTGAACCTAGTGCTGGTTTGTCGTTATAATAGGTCACCGCTTAGTGACTACGCTTCGAAGATGGCTGTATCCAAATGGATTAGCCTCTCCTTGTCACATATACTGTTCCTTTCCACATGGCAGCGGTAGCAATACTCCTTCCTGTCAGTCAGATTTTATTTTTGCTTGTTCCAAAGAACAACCTGTCCAGTTGAAAGTAATCTTGTGCTGTCGGTGATGTGTGCAGCACATAAAAGTTGAGGGGGGCAGTGCCACAGGAGGTAAGCCTAAAACTGGTTCTGGCATACTCTGTGAGTTGCTGCACTGGGTCCGCGTTGTATGCTCTAACTCTGGCCAGTGAATCTGCCGATTCTGTCGGAGTACATACAATGTCTTCATCTGACCAAGGCTGCCATGGGACAGCTGCAGTCTCAGACAGTGGAGCCATAGTGGTTCACACACCCAGGCGCTTTCGGTGGAGAACATTACTGTACTATTTCGACCGAATGTTCAGGTCATGTGTGACGGCCGGTCATGAACTGAAAAAATTTGGTACCAGTGACGGTGACGGTGGCCGAATGAACAACTTTTTTTTTGACATATTAGAGGGCGTAAAAACGATTTTTAAGCTCACCTACTTTGGGGGAAAAACGAAAAGAAATTACAATGAAAAAAGATTCTAGTGCTCCTCCCAAACCGGGCCTTGGTAACACCTGGCTACAACTTTCTTGCGCTGACCCCGCCCGAGAACTTGGTCAGATTTTTCGGCAGTGTCAGCATCAGAATCCTCCACGCATCCTGATCAAGCAATCCCACCGCTCTCATCTAGAGCAAAGTTGGCCGCTACAGATAATCCACGGGAGAGAAGATGGTTGGAGAGAACATCAAGAAGAATGTCACAGTCATCGTAGACATCCGACTCCAGATAAGGCTCTTCTTCGATGTCCTCGGCCCCGGCCGCAGGGATGGCGGCGGTTGCACTCATCTAAATAAGAGCGGCGTGAAGGGTCGGATTATTTGTACAGATCGCGCTTAAGGTCGACCACCGATTCCCAGTAGGTCAAAATCCACAACAGGAAGTGGGTTACGACGCCGCCGAGATGGCTGTAGATCACGGACTGAGCTCCATCGAGCCAGCTTTGATGGCTGCTTTTGAGAAGCTTGCGAACCATCTTCGTTTCCGGAATAGGAAGACGCCGGACTCGAAGGAGGGCCTCGTCCATGATATCTGGAGCGACGCTGCTGAAGTATTGGGCAGGTTGGGGAGCAGTGGAAGGTGTACTTTGGAGAGGAAGTGTGAATTGAAGCATTTTTGCGATGGTAGTTCCTGAGGAATGGAAAAGACGGCGGGTGCGAATTTTCGGACCACTGGTGGGGCGGAGGCCCATCCATGCCTTTCCTTGGCCAATCCAGTCGGTTTTTTTTTGAGTATTTTGCTGGTGTCCATTGGTGAAGGAATGGGCGAGGAAGAATAAAATTCAATTTCACAGCCCTATTACTATACTCCGTCCCGCTCTATCGCCTAAATTATATCGCCGGGTTCGTCCTGTTTTACCCTCAATCTGTATAATTTTTCATCGCATATGGGACCAATGAGACACTGAGCTCAGTAAGCGAAGGTGAGCTCACACAAAATCTTGTCTACTGCTATCCACCTGATAGGGCCTGATTCTTTAAATATTGCATCAGCTTCTTCAGCTCCTTCCAGTGCTCGGTTGCAGAGTGCATAGGCTTGCGTAGGCTTGCGGAGGCTGGATAACGGAATGAACACCTGGGAGGGAGGTGACACCGTCGGCCGGGGTTTGAACACCGAAGCCAGTGAACATCTTAGGTGACGGGTGAGGAGCAAGCTATTTGGCCATGAAGATGGGTGTTCAGGCGCCGCCCGTAGGGCAATTAAAAGGGAATTCCGAATTTTTGCCCTTGGTTTGACTCGTCACAGCACGTGATTCGTCTGCTTTGGGCGAGCAGCTCAGAGCAGCTCGCAGCCTTCGGGTTTCCTCCTTTTTTCCCCGATAAGCAATAAAGAAGGGTTTAAAAATTCAATTGAGCAGCTGGGTAACAAGATAGTACCACTATCTACAAAATAGCAGGCCACCCTCCAGTCCCGAGCACTGTGCAGAGCACATGCGATCGCCCAGGCAATCAGGTGAGACCAGCGTGAACCATCAGAGAATGCCGAGGCTGCAGCATGAGAGGAGGGAAAGAAGGAAGGAAGAAGGGAGGAAGACAGCCATAACATTGCAGTATCATCCATCTGCAAGAACGTTCATCAGCATTGTACGACAGCGGTAAATAATCACTCACTGAAACTACAGCCCACAAACACATCCAACTGCTTTCATGCTTGTCCCAACCTCGATTCGAGTCGAACACTTTGCTTGAGCACTTCTTCATGAGTTTTCGGAACTTTTCAAGGGCGTCGTCCCATTTCTTCGGTGCAATACTCTTGATCCTTTGTTGATCCAGTCCAGCTCTTGCAGACAATATAGACAATATGAATACCAGAGAAAGTCTTGAGGAAGGGTCTCCAAGATAGCTGGCTCAAAAGGCTGGCTGCAGCTACGACAGTAGCTTGCGCTTGCATCATTTGCGTCTCTTCCTGGTCGTCTCCAGACTTTCCCATAGTTGCTAGCAGGCAAAATATGGACCCAGTAAGTTGAATGCTTGAATATAGCTAGATCTCTTCAAGTTTGTGATGGAACTTGAGGACGGTGCGGAGAGGAGAGCAGACGACATCAACCAACGTCCTCTGATCCAAACACACACAACATCTTGGGATACAAACACATACAAAATTATCCTCGTCGCCTCAGAAATCCTTGTGAGAACAGAAATTGGAGCAAATAAAATAGAAGGAAATAGCTAGAACATATCTATTTGCTGAGATGCGGACACCGAGGTGTTGAAAGCGTTTCCGAGTCCCCACGCCTCAGCACCACCGAACCCACCGAATGCACCGAATTCACCGCTGCCGAATGTGAATGGAGCAGGAGTCATCCCAGTGCTGGTGTTGGCAACGACCCCTGCGCCGGCATTGCCGTTCCCATTTGCCGGGTCATGAACCATGAGTGCTGATACAGGCACACCGGGTGTCATCCCACGGAATTTGGACTTGTCGTCTGCGATAATCTGGTCGATGTATCTGCAATCATTCAAGTCAGTCTCCGAAGAAGAGGGAATAAAGAAACGGAGGCTCACACTTTCCAGCGCGGGTCTGTGAAGTTACGTCCTCGCTTCCCCACCTCTTCTTTAAGGTAAGCATCCGTCTTACTCCAGAAGTCCTGCCCTTTCGGGATACGACCGCCTTTCTTCGCGGCAGTACGTTTGCGCTTGGCAGGAGAGGGTGTGGCTCCCTCCGAAGTGTCATCGTCCGCTTTGTCAACAACCTCGTCGATGCCAAGTAAGATAGGCGTCACCCGGATCCAGCACCCTTATGTAAGCCACAGCCACAGCACAGCCACCCGCCAAATCTCGAGGGTTGAAAAAATTTCAAGTGTAAATTTGGGCTCGGGATACCATGAATTTTTTGTTTATAACTTCTGATCTGTCTAAATGGGCTGCTTAAGCTATATCAACTCCAGGAGGAGCCAAATACCAACACATATGTTTCATTTTTTCAATTGAAAACGGCTATATCCAGGCTGTTGTGTCAGGACAAATACTATACTTCCCATTAAAAGTTTGAAACCCATTGTATATGGTAAGGGCTTAACAGAAATATTCCGACACCCACATTGGCAGAAACACCACTTAATTACGCTATTCACACTATTTGAGTGTAGCGCGGGACGTCGGAAGTCGCGGGCCGATCCCGTGAATGCTTATGTCATCCGCCAAATCTTCGAGGTATTTTCCGCAACATCGTCCCAAACACGCTGAAAAAGTGTTTGGAAACTTTTGAAGATGGGTTGCCTTTTTTGGAAAGTTCACCTTATAACTTTGTGAGATGAGAATATTAGCCAAATCCCCTACATGGAATCATAGATATGCTTAGTAGCTACAGTTTGGTGTCTCAGAATTGCAGAAATGTTGTTGTGGAAGGAGGAGAAAGGATTTTCGTGACGTGATGTTTTTGATTATATAAGCACGTGCTGGATCGGGGTGACGCCTATCTTAGAGCGGGGTGATCAAACGCGAATCGGCGCTGTCAAATCTCAATCAATAAGACGTGTGGGCAAAATGAGCATGAAACGCACCAGGAGGGCTGCATGCACAGTGAACAACTCTGAGAGCTCCCCCACACCTCCACCGAGTTTGTACTTGGATGCCATAGCGTAGGTGAATTTATCCAAGGTGACAAAATCACCGGGCTCGATGCTGTCGCGTATCTGAAAAAATAAATCAATTAACAGGGGCGAGGGCGAGAGTCAAAGAACGTACATCCTGACGAAATGCATTGCGGACACTGGAGCATGTCTTCTTGAGGGTCGAGACCAGCTTCTTCTCGCGCACTGGGACCCCAAAGATGTTGTCGAGATCCAGCTTCTGTGCCGTTGCCTTGAGAGTACTCTGGAGACACAGGATGAGTGCGGATTGGATAAATGTGTACAGCGACTCACCAAGACATCGACGTGCATCGTAAAAAAGGCTGTCCTCGTCGCCTCATGGATGGTATCTTGAGCGATTCCCCGGATGTTCCGCTGCGATACCGTATCAGCTGGATCAATGCATCCAGATAAAACACACCTTTTGGTCGGAAGTCAATGCAAAGCCGTCATCTAAACGTATCTTCAGATCGCGCATCATTGCACGCAAGTCGGGGAAGGCATTTTGCTGCTCTTGGCGGCGTCGCTCAGCTGCTTCACTGAGAATGATAGCCGTCATATACAGCCTAGATGCAAGGTCCGACTGGGTGATGGTGCCACCAGTAACCGTTACCACCTGGAAAAAACACTGAGAAAACAGTACAACAGCAGAGTAAATCGAACTCACCTGTACCAGGCCACGCAGTTTTCTGAGATCCGGCTCCCCAAGCCCAAATTCCTTGGCGAGATTGTCGACATACAGTGGCGGAATAATAGGAGCGGCCAGAGGAGTCATCCCAGTCGTGTTAGGGGAGGGTGACGGTGACGATGATTGGAGAGACTGTGGCTGCGAGGATGAGGAATCCATTGAAGTAGGCAAGGTTATGGCAGTGGGCTGAAAGCAGGAGCGCAGCACTATGAGAAAGTGGGTGGTCAATGATTTGGGACGGCTGTCTTTATATCTCGGACTCACGTGAACACGGCGCGTCGACGTGTTTGTTGAATGAAACAGACTGGGGCACAACTTCATCGCGGAATTGGAAATGGGAGGAAGGTATAAGAGAGAACGAAGATTTCGGGAGATGGCAAGTCCCTCATCCCATTTCGGACATGCGGGCAAACACAGACAAACTCACGACGCCGTCGCGCTTTGCCCCCCTTCAGCGTTCCAGTGCTCCTGCGACTCCTTCCCGTTCACGTACGACTCGAAATGCTCATCTCAGAAGTACTCAAGAAACCATGAAGTAAGGATTCAGAAACCTATTTTCCTCAACGCTGACTCGGAATACTGCAGATTGTTTGCTGCAGAGCCTGTGCACGGCCAGGGAGCTCTTTCCAGCCAAATATCTGATACACAATACTTTGCTCAATGTAGGTTGGTATGTTTCTATGTTGAATCTTTATTAATATCTTTCAGATGATGTCGATGTTTCTGCTGTTTCTGCCTCTGCCTCTCAAGACTACTCGTCTGGGGACTCTACATCCAGTGAAGACGAATATGCGAACCCTCAAGACGGTGACCTTTTGGGTGGAATCTCCCAGCCTATAGACGACGAAGGCTGGAAACGTTGGGGTTGGGAGCGGCATAGTCCTGAAGCTGGTGCGCCTACAAAAATGAATGTGTCTTCAGCCCGTCCTGTGCTGATATAATTTCAGTAGCTGATGGACTCCCTCGGGATACATCTCCCTCCCCTCCTGGCTCCCTCACCCCAATAAAATTGGAGCCCGATAGTGTCGCGCTTTTTCAAGATATTCAATACGACACTTTGTCCCCTTTCGAGAAATCAGTTATCCGACTAGTCCGCGACTCGAAGCGAGAGGGTGGGTCATTTTCACGGTGGTTAAAAGGAAGGCAGAAGAGAATTGAGTATCTGGAGGGCAGGGAAGCGCACCATTTGCGCCTTCTAGCAGAGATTCATTTGTTGAGCAAAAATCTTGATTAAATAATATACTCCAATGTTCGTTTCATGTACCGGAAACTATGGAGCCTTTATTATCTCTTCTGTGTGCACGAATATTTACAGAATTTTTCATGGGACCCCCCATGTCTATGCGCGTCCGGAATCTGGCCACTCCTGGCCAATTCTTGACACGAGTTGTCACTTCACGTGACTTGTCACTCCTTCCACGACGTTTGGAGTCTGCAGGATTTGGAGCTCCGATACAGAGCTTTAATATTCACTTGGTGTGAGTAGCATGTCCCTGATTCAGCTGAAAAGAATGACCCAATAATTAGGACTTGTACAGAAAATTCACTGCCGACACTGTATTATATTGCCGGTAAACTACTCCGCTGCTCGTACACGCGTTAAGGGACTGGGTTCTACTCTGGCGGATGTCCCTGCTGTCGTGCTCGCACGACTATTCTGGGAACGGGCAGCTGCAGCTGCTTTTTTTGCGGCCTCTAATTCGTTGGCAGCGCTTTGAAGAATTATTGTGTCTCGATCTAGGGTGGGGGTATTGATCCGAAAGTGCTGAACATACACTGCATCGCGCATCTGTGCTGTGTTTAGTACAAGGTCCATGGGATTTTTTGAATGCTGTATTTGAGCTTGTGTGTGGGTGGTGATCTCGCGCTCTTGATAAACAGGTCGGTAAGCGGTGGGCCCACACTTGTTGTCCAGGCAGTTATGTTGAACGTTCACAGTGCAGAGAATATTCTATAGTTTATTTCAGCACAAGGTATCAAATAAGGGGTACATTCAGCTTACCGAGATGTTTTCGTAGATTTGACGCTCCCCAGTCAGGACTACACTGGGCATACCATAACGTGGGCGAGCACGAAGGAGTAGGACTTTCTGCACGAGGATACCATCTGCTAAAGAGGCATGTGAAGCGACCGATCCTACCTGTTGAATTATTTCCTCGACTCGTACTACAAATGTCTCCCCCACATTGACCGGATGCTTGACTATGACGAAGGCGCCGGGTAGACATGTATCGCCGTTGTTCAGAATGATGTTTCCGCATGTGCGGAATAACCCCATTCTGGTCGACCAACCGGGAATATGCTGACCTGTCAGTGTCTCTCGAAGCTGTCGGGGACGGATTTTATCCAGAGTGCATACACCTTTTAAATAGATGAGGAAAATTTCGCATCGTGAGTTTGAGATATATACCTGGAGAAGGTTTCTTCTTGCTATCCAGCCCCAGGTAGCTTGTCACAGTGCTTGGCGCGTTCACGAGGTTGCGAGGTCCCGTGCCAACAGACTTCCACTCGGAAGCATCTTTGGAGAATGCCCGGGGGATGTTGTCACCGGAAGAGGTTAGAAGGAATAGACCACCACTGAGGAGGTGTCGAATGCGATTTCCCTGAGCAAAAGCCTGGGCGATATCACGAGATGGTGCATGTCGATTGGAGTGAACACTTTTTGCCCGAATAATCGAATTAAACGACTCGAAGCCCTCTGTTGCGAACAGAATGGCAGGGCCGAAGCGACGGATGTGAAGTGGGAGGTGTAAGATTATGTGGAATTTCGGTTTATTAAACCAGCGGTTGGTCCACTTTGCAGCACACAGCAGGAAGCTGTCAATTTCCTTGGTCAAAAGTGCCTATTTGGAAACGTCAAATAATTGTCGGCTGCAGAGTGTATGGGTGCTTACAATATGGGGCCCGATATCGTGAATCTCGGGCTGCCAGATCAGAGGGACCAATTTAGAGAGCGCCTGCCAAGTCTCAAAACACTCGGGCGAGACCAGATCGTAAACCACAAATGGCGCCACTTGAGCAATAGATCTGAAGTCCCTTCCGGTGAGAGACCCCGAATACTGGACCAGCGTTCGGCCTGCTAGGGGGGAGATTCCGAGGCCGGAGACATCGAGAGAGGATAGGCGAGTGATCAAAAGCTCCTTCTTGTCGTCCTTGGTTTTCAATTGAACCTGGATCAAGTCTCGCCATAGATATTTTATGAAACCCAAGAGAATAACATGCAGGATTTCGACAGGGGTGTCCTGATGCGGGTCAAGGCCTGATAAAACCAGTTAAGAATATATTCCCACATTCCAAAGTCGTTCCAAGTTCCTACCTTTGATCCGCCATACAGGACTGGTGGTAATTTTCGGGAGTTCAGCCAGTTTGGCATTAAGTGCGGCCTGTTTCGCTTCCCTTCCACGTTTACCCTTGTAAGATGCAAAGAGCTTTTCTAGGAAAAATAGCCGGTACGTGTCTTTCAACCCAGATTCTGTCCGTTGGTTCTGGACTTTGGTTTTTGTGTCAACTGTTGAGGCTTCGGTGAAGAAGGAACGGAGTTTCTCGGTCGTTTCTGACTTGTTCCGAGGGCGGCCAATCTGCAATACAAAATGAAATCAGTTCGGAACTGCAGAAATATTTGACGACTCCGATACCGTAACAAAAGCTTTGATGCGATTGACCATCTGGGTCATCGTTTCCTTTGCTCGCTTCCGTTTCCCCTTCCCAGTCTTTGATCCTGTGTCACTCCCTTGGGCATCAGACAGGTTGGACTGCTCCGAGCCATTCACACTGCCTGCTACGCTCTCAGCATCACTGTCTCCACCTGGACGCGCAAGCGGATCATCAGCCCCTGTCGGATCTAGAGCGTCCGTTCCTTTGACCCAACACGCGCGACAAAACAGCTTCCCGCGAAGCCCTATATGACAGGCAAATTCACTTTGCATCGGATTATCTCCGAGAAGTGCCAAGACCTCCGGAATAACGAGGACAGGTTCATTGAGATGCGCATCCCAAGTCCAAATTCCATGCTCTTGGGCCTCCCTGAAATGTATGGTCAACGAAAAATTGATTGGACGGGGGAGACAGACGTACTCCAGCTGTTCCACAATGCCATCCAGCATTTCGAGAGGCGGGGCGATATTGGAGGTGCAAAGGAAGTGAATATTGTACTCTTTTTGCAATTCTTCGCGTGGAAGCCCTGCGAGTGCGACCAAAAAGCTGTTATGCTCGTTCCATTTCTTGGACACATTCCCAGAAGTATCGTCACAATACATCCACAAAGGGAGTATCACAACGCGAGAACCTGCTGCTCTAGCACACCATTTATTACCCACTTTCGGATCTGTGTGTGTCCATGGACTACTTGTCTGTGAGCCTTCATCAAAGATTTCTGTGCAAGAGAATCAGCAATAGGTCATGCGAATAAACAGGGGCAGACCGATGATATTCGTGGGATCGGGAACACTGTAATAGCCTGCATCACGTTTGAAGTCGGGAAAATTTTTGAGAAAGTCGGTGGCGGGTACAACATATGGTTGGGATCGGACTATTACACGCCATCCGGAGTGCTCGTCCGAGACGACAGGAAGCATTTCCCAGCAGCGGGCAAAGTATTGGCCTCCTTTCATAAACCAGCGCGTCGGAATGCAGCATTTGCCATCACTAAGCATAGCAGGCTCGTGAATAAAATAATCCTGCTGTCCAATTCGAAACATAGGAGTGGTTTGTGCGTCAGGCAGTTCATTGAGCCATCGCTGGCCTTGACGTGCCTCCGACAGCTTTGGTCCACTGTCTTCTGGGTAAAACGATACATGTGGCCGCACGTTAGGATTTGCCATCTCCTGTAGCTGGTTTCAGAGCGTGGACCGCAAATCTATTCAAGACTCACCTGCGCGATAATCTGAGGCAAGCTGTTTACATAATATTTATGTCCGAGAGCTCCGTTGTATGGAATGCTGTCAATACCGCACATTTTTTGGAGCGCGGCATTCAGGCTTTGCATAGCTTTCACCGAAGGGACATCGTCGACCTGGTTGACTTTTAAAAGCCAGAGGAACAAGTCGAGTTGGCGTTGAGAAAAGACCGAGCGCGGAAGGTGCATGAGGACGTCTAATGTGCAAGTCTGGAAGGAGAAAATTAGGACACTGGCGACGAGATTACTAACCCTTACGATTCTATCGTGCCACGGAAACCAGAACCTGGACCGTTCTTGCTCATCACCCTGGGTGCGAGCACGTTTCCGACCGTGTGCCTCTGCATTTCCGGAGGATCCTGTCTATTTTGAGGAATTACTGGCAGGATGAGTGGTAATTATTCGTACCTGGGCCTGCTGGAGCCTCGGGAACAACAGGCTCCGGAATATCTGCATCTTCGGCATCGCTGCGTTCCTCAAACTCGTCATCTGAAGCTGGCAATTCATCGTAACGATGTAACATAGCACTGGCAATATTTGCAATCCCCTGCTGCTCAGCTGTTAAAGGAATCTCGACGTCGTCGTTCATTTCAATTAAATTCCATGAGATTCCGAAGTCGGGAGGCGGCGCATGTTGTGACGGATATGGGTCCACAAGATTTCCGGTAAGAGAAGAGAGTAGGTGGCGGAGTCCATCATCAGCAATTTGGCCGTCAGAGACAGCTGAATTCCTGGCCTGCTGACTTTGACGATGGTCAAGGAGGGAACGGTGAGACGCGGTTCTTTCGTGAGCGGGGCAGTTTGAGAGAAGACGGGAACGGCCATCTTCGCACACACGACAGATTGCAGTCTTGTTATCGGCTTGAATATTCCAGACTTTAAGTTCCGAGCATATATTTTAGCGCGGTCAAAGCGTAGAGAAGGCAAGATGACGTACTTGTTTGGTCGAGATGATCAGGCGCCGTGGACATTTCGGCTTGATTTGGTTACCTTCCGAAGTGATGAGAATCACTGTTGGACGCGGGCAGTTATAGGCCGGATTGAAGTCTTGAAATGGTCCTGGGGCGGAAAGTAGGCCAAGATAGCCCCTGTCTGAGTCTCAATTCGTGCTCCGCACATATCCAATGAAATAAGTCTGGGTTGAAATTAAATAGATCGGGTACATCATTCGGATCAAACACGGGTTGGCACTCTCGGCTTCGGCCCACACTCATCTGAAGGTCTGGCTGTGTATGTGCTTTATACGTCTATCAATTATAAATAGGACATAGACATACATTTCTAGGTGCACACGTCAATGATCGGTGGTACGGGTGCGACGAGGACACCGCTGCAGCCCGTGTGACCATACCGATGGTTGGCTTAAGTGGTGAGAAAAATGATTTGGCTTCGCCAGTGGCTTCTCAGGATGCTATTCCTGGGTAGAAAGAAAATTGGCGCCGCTGGGCATCGGTATTGTGCCCAAGTTGGCGGCGACAAGTTAACTTGCGCACGTCACATTTGTGACTTGCAAGTCACTCTGTTGACTTGTGGCGTCGACAGATTAACTTGCACACCCAAATCCCAGTGTTGGCCTTAAGGTTAAGGCCTTAAAGTCTTTAAGGCTTATCAAGGCCTTAACATAAGCCTTAAAGATTCTCGAGGTGGAGGTTAAGGCCTCAACCGGCCCTTAAACCTCGCTTAAAGTCGGACCGGAGTCACCGGACCTTGCTGAATCGCCAGTCCCCGAAAATAATTGGTCTCAGCTGGTCTAGTACTTTCTTGTGGGCTGGTAGATCCACACAAAATAAATGACGGCTTAACTTCTGTGTTAAACAATGCATCTTGCGCCCTAATTTCTGTGAAAAAATAGAGCCGTTCAACCACAATATCCGGGATAGTGAGGGGGAAATCACCCTCTTGAGAATATATCCTCAGCCAGAGGACCCAGTGAACGGTGGGGAGAAATAAATGGTGTGAACCGCTGAAACGGTGCACCTGCGTACGGCTGTGACCTAACTGACTGACTCGAGGGATGCTATGAACACCACTCAAACAACCAACACACACACACCACACAACCAATACACAGTGCCAATGATTTGAGTTCAGGTCTACGCCGAAATATACGACTAAGATTGAATCCTCTCAGGTAATGTTGAAGAAACCGTTCGTAGGGAGTCTTATTAGGACGTCCTCGGAACTACAGATAGTTTAGAACTACCTAAAGATAGGCCTCGGAGATACCAGGATATGGTTTTAAAGGGTGTAAATGAGTCCGAGGACACCAACTGTATGGGCTCGGCTCGACAATACTCGCTGCACAGCCGTCTGCAGTTCGAGGGGACAATGACTAGGCAACTGTATGCGCTAGTAGGACAATACTCGCTGCACAACCGTCTGCAGTTCGAGGGGACAATGATCAGGCAACTGTATGCACTGATAGGACAATACTCGCTGCACAACCGTCTGCAGTTCGAGGGGACAATGATCAGGCAACTGTATGCGCTGATAGGACAATACTTGGTGCACAACCGTCTGCAACCAAGGGGACAATGACTAGGCAACTGTATGCACTAGTAGGAATGGCTTAGATGAACCTTAAAGCTTAGATGTAGCCAACAATCGAACTTTCTTGTTGATGAATCTACAACAACAGATGTGTTTATTACAACAAATCTCCGCGGATGATACAGAGTCACAAATGCCTTGGGAATAAGCCTTCGACGTGAGTCTAGGTGAACTGGGCTATAATGTGCTGCCTGAACATCGCGTTCTGGCTGGTCTTTTATACTAATTTTACTACTATGTGACAGTCCGAGGATATGTGACAGGAACAGAGAAATTGAAAATGAAAAAGAGTAATTGGAAACTGAAAAAGGAAATGCGACGATGCCGCTCTATTTTGGTGAGGTCCGGCCACAGACAACTGGTGCCTGGAACCTCTTTTGGTGTATATTTAGCGAGTCCTCGGACGGCCTTGCTTTGCCGTCTGCGCCCTCGCGCTTGCTCTGCCTCGGCATGGCTGTAAATAGCTCATGCTACGTCATCATTCTGTCCAACGGAGACGGCTCGGCCGTCGGTATCCACTCCGTGAAGTCGCTTTAGCTGTGGCAGAGCTGAAGTATTCAGCCGTTGCCTGTTTAGGATGTTCATTGTGCTTGTTAGGGCCCTCGGACGCGACGCGCACGTCACATGGGCTCTATGATGATCTAGGCTCAGCTCGGCTGCTTCCGAGCATCGGTATTTGTCAGGCGCACAAGTCCTCGAACTATAATTAGTTCATCCGTGCTGTTGTTTCAAGTCTTGGGTTTGCCCTCGGACCTGTTCCTACCGGTACTTTGTGACCGACATAGTAGTCCTCGGGCGATGCTTTGCCCTAATGTAAGTCTATTGGGAGTCCTCGGACTGTCCCTGGTCCTGCAGTCTAGTTCGCGCTCGTGCCAGTCCTGTCCAGGATGGCCCAATAGCAGTCCTCGGACTGGTCCTGTCTCTGCGTCTGGTATACTGTGTTCCAACTAGTAGTCTTAGGCTTTTGTGTTTAATCTCCTGGGTATGGTAACTAGCTTTTGCAGTGCAATCCGCCCTCAGATATGAGTTATGGACTGAATCTGACGAACTTCGAGGCATCCTTAAGCTTACTATACTGATCCTCGATATTTGAAGGACCAAGTCGTAGTATAACCTTAACGCCTATACAGTTCTCTCGCGTCCTTGCTACGCAGTCAGCAGTGCGGAGCTCGCTCTGACTCTAATCTGTATGCCACCAGGCAGGGGACTTCTTGTATTTGACAAGAAATCGCAAAAATGCGAGATTTCACGGCTGGGCTAATACCAGTCGTATCACCGCTGTAAAACAGGTCGAAAGAGGTGCTGTAGTGCCCAGGGAAAATCGTGAGAATTTGATGTGTTAAGGCCTTAAATTTGACCTTAAGGTTAAGCCTTAACCCGTAATAAGCCTTAAAGCTCCGGAGGACAGGTCCTTAAGGCTTAAGGGTCAACACTGCCAAATCCACGTGCAAGCCAAGCCAAGTTAATCTGCGCAGGCACAAGTCAATTCGGCAAGTCAAAAGTGAACCCTCCTACTTGTGTTCTCTCCTCGTTATTCGCCGCATGTTGTCTGGCCTCTCTCTGATGTTCGCATGGCCTTTTCCTCAGTCCTTGTTTCCCGCCTTGGCGTCCAATGATACATCGAGCCGCCTTCAACGTACGATGACGGCCCTCTTTCAATTTTTTCTTCCGCTGCGAGGGCCGTTCCATCAGGTATTTACATATTTAACGCTGTCGTCTCTGTCAAACGTCTGACTCAACCAGACAGTTGAAAAAAAAAATCTTCCACCGCACGGGCCCATTCAATCCGGTAAGTATTGACTATAACCTCTTTTGCTTCGAAAATCTGACTTGACACCAGAGTTAGTCCATTTTTTCCTCCTGCTGCGCGGCATTCTTTGGTATTTTGCCTGAGACTTAGAGCCCTGTTTCCACCCTCTGTTGACATCTTCCTTGCTTGTCTCTGATTTCGGTAGTATTATTGAAATATTTCAATTTCCAGCGCACCAGCATCCCATTTTCTGCGGCGTCCCTTTATTGTTTATCTTTGTGAATTGCAGCAAATCTTTATGCCGCACGGTGTCTCAGAAACGTCCAAATTTCCACCTTGTCCGCCCCAGTCAAGTCGTGAAGCCTCAATTACCTCACTACACCCGCCACCGAGATGGCCCAAAAAATGAACACTCGCTCCGTTTGGCTACTGGGCGAGACTTATGTATCTAATCCGTGTACTTGGCCCCAAGTACGTTTTTTCAAAGCCCAAAAGACCGGCTCAATTTGGTGCCAAGTACACGAATTAGTTGCATAAGTGGAATACGATCCGCATGTGCGGTTCTCCTCCGCCGTTTTATCTCGTTTTGAGAGTAACCCGCTCAACCGTTGCACTGCACGCGAATAAGATGTATGGCGAGGAGGGTGGTGCCCGGTTGCGATGAGAGAGGGGAGGTGCTCGCGAGGATTTGAGGGCACACTAGGAAGAGTACGATATCGAGCAAGTTACGCGCCGGGAGACAATCCAGCGGAGACGCGGAGGAATTGACTGAACAGAGCACAATGCGTAGCGAAAACAAAACAGACTAGACGCCGGACAATTGATTTGATGAAATCAGGATGGTGTGTATCGAATACGGTGAGAGGGATTCCGGAGTCGGCGACGTGGGTTGCGCTGAGGATGGACGCCTACTTGCGGATCCTCAGCAACCCACAAATTAAGGGAGGAGTGAGAATAAATACCGTGCCCGCACGAAAAAGCGCAGAGCATGAGCACCGCGAGCAACACGCAACGGAATCTGAGCACCGAACACCGAGCAGCTTTGAGGTTTTCAAACGCACCGCAAGCTCGTAGACGCACTGGTCGGTTTACAGGCCGCCGAGTGGGTCCGCGGATCCCATGCAGCGCGGTAGGACGAGGATCCTGCGGGTATGCAGCGGGCTGTGGAATTATTTGAGGAATAGAGGGCCAAGGAAATGCGGACGAGATACGGACGGTGTGGATCGGATACAGGGGTAGATATTTGGGACGCAGGTATCCGTTCCGGATGGACGCCGAGTCGAGCTCCATGAATTAAGAGAGCATTGGGAAATAATGCCGCGAGCGGATAAAAATGCCGACGATAATTACTGCGAGCGGAACGGAATGCGTTGTCGAGGAGCGCTTAAAAAGCCTGGGTGTTTCAAAGTGCCGGACGCTGGTTTCCAAGGCGTCAAACGTGCACGCGGGCGGATTCCACGTGGCGCGCAGTGTGGAGAGTTTCATAGGCAAGCCGACTCCGAGCAGGGGTGATTATTTGAATAACATGGGAGAGAGGGGGTTGTCGAGTTACGGAGCGGTGAGTCGTGATGCAGAGAGCAGTCTGGATTTTAATATCGATCTGACGCGGGGGTCAGTGACTCGGAGCGCGGATGTCGGAGACGGCAGACGGGGCCATTGGTTGTTTCGAAAGGGACAATGCGTATTCGAAGCACAGGTCTCGGCGTGAGCAAGAAAAGGGTACGTGAGTGGAAGTAGAAATGCATATGTTCTGGGGCTGGGAATAAGTCGGCAAGAAGGGCGATTATTTTGATCAAAGTTTGGAAATCACCTGTATAGCCCAACAAACCCCACTAATTAGCGAGGGAGCCATATATGGTATCCCTCGCTAACTAGGGGCGGTTTGATATATATCCAGCGGGCGCGTTAATTACGCCTTATATGTGCTGCGCTTAGCACCGATACGGCGGCAGCGGTGGGCGGGGCAGCCGCCCTCCCATCAATCTCTCGTCGCTGCCATCAAAGATGGGCGGCGACACCGGATCCCGCGCTCCCCGACACCTGCCATCAACGCCATCAAATGTCCCGCCCCCCGCGCGCAACTCGCCCGTTCCGGCCTCAAAAATTAACGTAAAATCGTGAAAAAAACGCAGTATATTCCTACATACAGATGCTACATATTTGGCCCAAAATCTCCCACCTATCACGCGTATTTTTCTCTATTATTTACAGTACGAGTCATTTCGTGTACTATAAGTCATTTCAAGAGCCATAAATCAATTCTCATTCAAAAAGCAACGACAATGAGTGGTGGGAAAAATAATAGTACGTTCAGGAACAAGATACATAGGCATAATGAGGGCATACAGCATAACTACGGGCCAGCAGCGGCCATCGCACGCGCGGCGCGCTTCATTTGGGGACGGGCGGGATGCGGAACATATCATTCACGCCTGCGACGGCGGCACCGCGTCACCGCTCTTTCTCTTTTTGCGCTTGGGCTGCTCGTCACCCTCCGCGCCGTCCATGCTCTTCCTAGCACGCGGCTTGCGCGCCGGTTTCTCGACCCCGCCCCCCTCGGCCTTCTTTCTCTTCTTCGTGCCCGTCGAGAACGTACCCGCCACGTTCGTGGCCACGGAGAAGACCGACATCGATGGCCCGGCGACAGTCGGGGCGACGTGGGGCCCCGTGGGGGCGATGAGCGACGCGGGGAATACGTTGTCAGCGGCGCCGAGCTGGTACACTGGCATCCCACCGCTGAACTGCGCAGACGCCGCGGCGCCATCGAAACCCGTCGCAAAGGAGGGCTCGTTACCGCCGTTGAAACCCGCGGCGTAGTAGGCGGTGCCGTTGAAGGTGGCTTCGGGCCCGTTCCCGCCGTTGAGGCCAGTCACATCGAAGTCCCCGTGATTCAAGATGTTGAGGCGCCAGCCGTTGCTCAAGTCGGAAGCTGCGGCGTCGGGCCGGGACGAATACGAGGGCAGTGGTGGCATGCCGAGGCCCATGTCCAGCCCACTGAAGTCGTATTCATAGCCCGCGTCGTACACGAGCTGTGATCCGGGTGCTGTACTGGGGAAAGAGCGGGTGGCGGGGAAGAACCCACCCGCGTCCCCGAATGGCGCCGTGGATGAGGCCACAAACACGGCAGGTGGCGCGCTCGAGGCCGGAGGCACGGCAGGTGGCGCGCTGGATGCAGGCGCGACTGTGGAATGGGCGGCGGGAGTGATTGTGCTGGGGGTAGGCGCAGTGGAGGCAGCCGCAATAACGGGCCCGGTGGTCGTGGTGGACGTGTGCGCCCGCGTGCGCGACATCTCCTCTTCCTCGAGGTCGGACTCGCTGTCGTCGTCGTCGTCGTCGTCGGTGGCTTTCTCCGCGACTTTCTTCGCACGCGGTCCGCGCTTGCAATTCTTGTCGGAGCGCGGCTTGCGCTGCTTCAGCGTCCCCGATTCGCGTTGCTCCTCGATTTCCTGCTGCAATCTCGGTGCGCTGCGACTTGGTGAGCGCGACCCAGTGGATGTGCGCGCTCTTGAGCTTCGTAAGGATGAGCCGGGCGGCCTCGGCAGCCATTTTCGATGGGCGCGTGATGGGGACATTCTCGGGCCAACCCGCTAGTTCTACGCCGTATTCGTGGACTATATCGACCTGGTAGTTGGCCCACGCCATCTTCAATGTCTTGTTGCCAGTTATTTTTACTGTGAAATAATAATCAGCTTCCTGTTTACATGCAGCATGGGGAAGGCCGTACCCAAACCCTTCTCCGTCATCTCCGTGATTTGGCGACGCACGACGTCCAGGTCGTTGCTGTCCCCTTTCACTGTGTGCTTGTCAGCGGCGAGCTCTTGCAGAAATATTAATCAGAAACCCACCTTTGTCGCGGTTGCACGACCACAACTCAAACTTGCGTACGACATCGAACAGCGAGCACTCGAATACCTCTTGAGAGAACTGGCGCGCATCGTCAGAGTCGACGAAGCACGGCACAGTCGGGTCGTCAGCATCCCCACGCGTGAACATCGCAAAGGCGCGGGTGCCGGTGCGCGAATGAAGATTAATGAGCTAGAAAGAAAAAAAACCGGTCAGTGCATAGGCATAGGAATTGTGACACCACGCACCACCCTCCCAACCTGATTAGAGGTCTGCATGGAGTCCATGGCCACCGCCTTGTTCGTCGCGCGGACACCGTGCTCCTTGACGTGCCTGCTGTCAATGAGCTGGTTGATCAGCCGCTTTTTTTCATCCTCCGAGAGCGCGGCCTTGTACGCCTCGTAATCCTCGCCCGAGAGGTCTATGTCGCGGATGTTGCTCGCCTCGCCGTCTACAGTAGGACACGTCAAATATATCCAAATGCAAAATGCCATAAGACTTACTCTCTCTTGCCTGCTTGGACAGGTCGTGCGTGATCGCGTTCTTGAGGCTTGGGGCACGCTTCGAGGTGTAACGGACATTGTTCTCGAGGACCTGGCGTATGTATTTTTCAGATTTGTTGTAGTCGCGGGCGAGGGTTTCGATGTCCTCCTCGCGCTGCTTGAATAGCACTGAGAAGCGATCTTCAAGCGCGAGGTCGTTGTCGGCTCGCATCGCGGCGGCTAGTGCCCTCGAAGCCTTCGCCGCATGTGACTGCTTGCGTGGTCGCGGTTGTTGGACAGGCTTGGTCAGGTTACGTGAAGCGTGGGCCGAAAGCGCCGGCATTGTCGTTGACGTTGACGGCGGCGTTAAGGTGGTGGGAGAAGAAGCGGTTACGTGGGGGCGATCCTATATAAACAAACGTGCCGTGACTTCTGACAGTTTCTGTCAAAAACCACAGCACTGGCCCCTATCCCATCAATATGGTGTCCTCCCTCGACCTAATGGTTGAGGGGTTGGGGCGGCCGATTTGAAGAGATAGTGAGATCTCTTCAACTCAACATCCCAACCCCTTTACCATTAGGTCTTTTGTTCGACCCCATGGCTAGGATTTCTTTTTCTTCTAATTTTATAAAGCTTTCATTCCTCTCACGTCTCTCATTGTTTTTTCCCCCTTCATTCACTCATTTTCTTGGACTCATCTCACATTCAAATCCAATTTTATTCTCCATAAAAAATATACTGCTTCATTTTGAAGAAAACAAAACAAAAAGAGACTAGTAGGTACGTGAGGATAATTCAAATTGTCATCTTGCACACGACGTCCTCGGCGAGGAACTTGAACACCTCGTCCTCGTTGCGCGTGAAAACGAGCTCTGCGCCAGGTGAGCGCTGCAAAACTGCTAAGGCGCGACCCCTAGCCGGAAGAAAGAAAGCAGCCGGTCAGTCATGAAAAAACAACGTCGAGAAAAAAAACCGATCTCACCGGTCCTGGAAGACGCGGTTATGTCCGCTCACAGCGTACATCACCCCACCTTCCTCGATTGTGTCGCTCGGGTCTTGGCTTGCCGCCTTGGCGCGGTTCTGGCGGGGAGTCCGGGGGTGCTGGTCCCGGCGGGGGGTATGAGGGTGCTGCGCAGCGACAGTGACGGAGGATTGAGCAGATGAGCCCTGCCCAGGGGGTGTGAGAGGGCGCTGCTGCGCCACCCAAGTGATGACGGGGGTTTTCTTAGAGCTGCGCTGCGGTACCAAAACCGAAGGCGCCACAGCCTGCGGCCCCAGAGCGCGCGCGAATTGCTGATTCAGTCGGCGCGTGCTGATGGGTCCCGCCCCCGGCCTGAAGTTTGCGAGATCGCTCAGCTCCTCCTTGCTGAGCATGGGCTTGACGGTTTCGCCGGTGTCAGTGCGTGCATCGACAGCACCGTGGAGACCTCCTTCCAAGGGAGACACATATGGAGGGGGCGCAGCAGAGATGGGACGTGCGCTGATGGATTTGGTTGGGGAGGCGGGGGTGGATAGACGCGCAGTGGCGGGTTTCGTTGGCGAGGAGGGAGGGGATGGGTCAAGGAACTCAGGATGCTCGCCCTGATGGTTGTGGTACTCGGTACAGTCCAAGTTCCACATCCTATCAAAGGTAAGCCAAGGCGCAGCCTCCCACGTATATGCGTGAGGATAACGCTCCAACATCCGGTCGAGGGACGCGCTGCGACGCGTGGATAAGGGAAAACAGATCATAAGATAAAATTACTCACCGTGAAGTCACAGCACCCCTCCACTCCTCACAAACCACCTGCGTAGAATGGACCCGGATGGCTCCATCGGTCTTCGTGGCCAGCATCCGGGGCGTACATGGGGGCGCACAGAAGGATGAGCCCAGGTGTCATGGAAGGAGAGGAAGGACCCAAATATCACGCCATCACATGTGATGCACACTTAGCGTTGCATTCTCTTAATGCCGCAGATTTGAAGGCGAAATAAATTTTGTTTCAGTGGTACAGTAGAATGTATTCAAGGGGAGTTAAATACAGGACGTTTCTTACGCAAATGCCCCCCATGCTCCTTCCAAACGGTGCTGTTGGGGCACATACACCTACACCCGGGACATTCCCGCCCACACCCCTCGCATGTCGGGAAGAAGTGGCCGTCTGGGTGCTCCAACCACTCGTCGGAGTCAGGGCACATGCACGCGCACCCGAGGCAGTCCTCCTCATAGCAGTGACTGCACCGCTGCAGCCGATCACGCAGCTTTGAGAAGACGGCAGGAGGCTCGGCGATGGGACGCAGTGGCGCGCTTGCTGCGATCGGTTTGCGCGCGGTGTGTTTCTTGTGCAAAGCCAGAACCTCAGCCTCCCTGCACCGTAGTTAGCCAAAAAATCAAAAGACAGAAAGTGGAATAAGAGACGCACCTAGCCTTTTTTCTTGCAGCATCGAAGGCACGCTGCTCCGCACGCTGCTCCTGGTGTTTTCTGGAGTTGGGTGAGCAGGAGTCTGGACCCCAAAGCAGGGGCCGACGCACCTGTACCGATAGTTTTCTGCCGCCTCGGCAGCCTTTCGCGCATATTTATGTTTTGTGATTACATCGGAGTTAGCAATGGCAGCGCGACACCTGCAGTGTCGTGAGTAGAAGCCCAAATCTAATGTTCTTGAGGGAAGACACACCGCTGCATCCTCAGGCGCGCAGCCTCGCGGCGCTCGGCGGCATTTCTGGCGCCAAGCTGGAGTCAAGCCGGGGTGTAATGTAATAAATATTGCAGGTGGGCGTACTTTTCGTCGTAGCGTCGCCGAGAGTCTTGTGTGTGTTGCAATTTGACATCGGGGTCTAACCGTGGCCGACCCGGGGCCATGTGAGAGCGACTGTGTGCGAAGTGGTGGTAGTAGACAGAGGGAGAGGCGATCACGCTTCTAAGTTTAGTACAGACTTGAGCTCTAAAATCAGTTCGCGATCGATTCTCAAGACCATTTAATTCATTGCTCTCCTTCCACGGCCTCTGCGCTCCCCAAAATTATACTGTATATTCACACCACTTAAAGACGTCTGGGAAAAAATATAAGCCAGCGACACAATCCTTGGATTTAATTTAAAATATTTTGTGGACCAAAAAACCAAAAGTTCATTAAATGTGGTGTACTTACCGCTCTCAAAATTTGAGCCCAAATGCGTGAGTGCAAGTGTGACTACAGAGCAAAGATGTCAGTTCGCGACTCAAATCAGTTCGCGATCAAAATGGTAGATCAGCCGAGCTCATGCTATCTCATCCTTTAATTCACGCAAGAAATATGTGAAAGTAATTTATTGTGTAGTAAGTAGCTCATCTATTGTACTAAGTAAATTCAGGCCTTCCTCCCAACGCGCGGTCTTGAGCGCCATGAGGCGGTCGTACTCTTCGGGGTTATTCTCCGCCAATTGATTTTCTGTCTGGCAGCCGTTGTCGACGTACCGGAAGATCCCGCCGGCGCTGAATTGTGTGAATGAAACCCGCTCCTCGGTGTCCTGCACGGGGACGTTTGAGTGAGCAATTGTTGCGGAGGGGAGCAATATCAGCGCGCCCGGCGGGAACTCGATGACGAGTTTCAGGTCCCACAGGACGAGATGGCCGCCTTTCCGCGGGTCGAAGTGGCCGAGGGCTTGAATCGCGCACCAGCCGAACGCGAGGTTGAGGACGTCGCGGTGCTTGAACGTCCATACGTTGCGGCCGAAGTTGAAGGCGGCGCAGAAAAAGGCTGAATGGGCGAAGGGGCGTCGCAGATCCGGGTGGCTCTTGTGCAGCGACGCGTCGCATGTGCGGTAGTGCGCGTAAAGATGCGGCGCCCACAAGGCGAATGCGGCTGTGGGTCGAGTTTAGTGGGTGTGGGGACGCACTGTCGGCAAAGCCTGCAAGGCGCCCGATGTCCGTGTTGGCGAGTAATCCCTCCGTGAGCCCCGTGTACTCCTTGTTGTTAAGCCAGCCAGGAGTCGTTTGGCCTTTCCCATAGGAAAGGCCGACGTTTATGGCGGCAAACAGGCCACGGCGATGCCGGCGCATGGACGCGGGGAAACGCGCCTCGTCCCCTGCATCACGGATGGCCCGAAACGCACGCTCCACGGCCTCGCGATAAGCATCGTGCCGAGGCTGGCCGGCCAGGACGGCGATGATGCGGCCCTGGTTATCAACCAGTGGTCGGGGGGTGCTGGGGAACGCGTCAATCAGGGAGCATGAGCGAGGAAAAGGCTCACAATCCATCCCATTCCACCAGGCCGAAGCCGAGCCCGAGGAGATTTGCGAGCGAGCGGCGGACTTTGCTGCCGTATTTCTTGTCGGTATCTTTTACTCTGGCAGCATACGCGCCGAGCGCAGAGGGGAGGCTGGAGCTGTCGAAGTGTGTTTTGAGCGGCACGGCGGGCTTGACGTGCTCGTGAATGGTGGATGTGGCGGGAACGTGGCCGAGCACCTGCTTCTTCTTGAGGTGTTTCGCCTTCCTGCGAGCGGTGGCGGCGGCGTCCTTCTGCGCCAATCGATGCGGTTTAGCGGGACGCTGGCGGTGGGGACCAGCGTGCGGAGGTTCTGCGCTCGCGACAACCTCCGGGAAGCTGGGGGTGCTGCGACGGCGTTTACGAGGGTGGGGCGAGGGGTTGGTGTCGTCCACGTCCTCCCATGAATCAGGCGCAGGAGGAGGAGGCCATACGTCGTCAACGCCGTCGAGGGGGTCGAGCGGCGGATCGAGTGGCAACTCAGCATCCAGCGCGTCTTCCTCCGTGTTTGACGCGTCGTCGTCTTTGTGATCCTCTTGGAAGGCGCTCTCGGCAGCCACTGCACGCGCGACCAGCGGCGCAAAGTCAAACCCGGGCCCTTGAAGCGGCGTGACGATGGATGGGAGTGTAAGCGCGGAGAATTCCTTCCCGCTCCGTGTCTGTGGGTAGGATTAAGGCTGTGATCTGCGGGAGGAGAAAAAGACGACGAACACGCCACACTAAAGGTACCCACAACATTGGAAAGAGCTGGTGGAATAGAATAGAAAAAAAGTCAGATTTTGTAGCGTAGGTGGCAAGTGGTCCCCGGCGCGGGTTTTGCTTGCTGTATGGACATGCCAGTGACCAGGTGTTGATTCCAGCATAGAGGCAAGCTAGCCCGCGCCAAAGATCACTTGAAGAAATGAAACTCACCGACGTGTCTTGTGCTTGTAAGTAGTGGTTGGTGGCGAGACGCGAGAGTCAGGTGACTTGGTCACGGTCACAACACTCTTCACGCCCACCTGCTTCAAGATCTCAGTGCCGTCCCCATGCCTGCCGCGTGTTCCAATCGCGAGGCAGTTCGCAACTCTGCTACCTCGATCTCCTCTCGGGTTCACACCACCACATCTGAACGCTCGTCCGGGCGTGTTCGCCACGTCCGGACTTCCCTCAATGCCACAAAAATATGTCTAGCAAAGGATCAGGACGCGCACAGGGAGGCCCAGCGCCTTCAGAGTGAGATCCTATGGCTATCTTAATATTCATTCACTCACCTGATTTTTTCCGACTCAGATATGACCCGAGAGGAACATCGCGACCTTGACACTGTACGCGACTTGCCTGACGCTGATGACGGCGACGACGGCTGGGAGGAAGATGTCCTGCACGGCAGGGCGGCAGCACAAATCAGCCATGCAGGAGAAGCCCTGCCAGAAGATCCCGAATGTGCAGACGCCGACCTCTTGCACGGCCTGCGTCAAAATCACAGGTAATTGTGTTGAGCCTGTTTTTCTTCTGTTTTGTTTTGCTGAGCGTGATTTGCAGACGCGTATGGGACCGACGTCGCTATCCTGACTCACGCACAAGACGCAATCGCACTCAGCTCCAGGTGGATGTGTTCGCCCAGCAGATCGAGCGCATGGCGGACGCGTACGTGGAGCTGGGTGTTGTCATTGGGGGGGACGGGCTGGCGGAGTCGTACAAGCCGGCTGAAGACGCGGAGGTGCGAGAAAGGCGAGACGTTCTCGTCATTGACGTTTTCTGTATGTCGCTCTTTTCGTTTCAGTGGAGAAAGGTCTTTGCTAAATTGAAGTTCTAGCGGCGCCACACCAAGACCTCTGTCTCGTCGACGACGACATTTACCTCGCGTTGGCTTGCGTGCGGCGAGGCTGGATGCCTGTCTCGCCGTGGGCCCCCACCGTCGTCATCACAATCCGAGCCCTAGAAGTCTTTCGCGTCGCGCATCTGCGCTGTCCGCGGCTCGGCATCCAGGCGTTCGTACGCGCGCTGTGCGACATTCACGGTGTCGCGCCACGCCAGTGGCTGGGAGCGCAATTCTCTGTCGCCTTTGATGTCTATCTGGCGATTCGGGCGGTGGTGGACCAGCGCGTGCAAGTCGTGCTTGGGCGCGATACTCCGCATTGGCGCCTCAAGAACACCTGCCCTTGCTGCCTGTACAAGGTCGAGGGCGAACCTGACCTCAAGATTCCCTTGATGGCGACATTCGATGGGAATAATTCCCTGTCGCGCTTCGAGAGGCGGGAGAAGGAGGTGGATGACACGGGGACGTCTGCCCCCGGCGCGTCGAAGGAGCGCATTGACAATCGCGTCGCACCTGGGGACTACTACCTCTCGCGTGAAGAGGTCAATATGTGGGGGAAGGAGGGGGTGGATGAGCTGATGAAGAGCTTCTCCTTCACGGAGGAGGGTTGGGAGGAGGAGGAGGAGGAGGACGGGTGTAGCGAGTGATGGCAGAATATGAAGGAAGAGGTTACATCGCGCACATACGGAATGTACGATGAGACGGGTTTCTTCCCCGCGCTCTGCCGTCATGGATTCGTCCTCAAAGTGGTCGACATGATAAAGAGTGGGGAGCTGTAGGTTTTTCCGTTCTGTGCTCATTAATCTCGCTGACGAGGTACATATTTCTTCTAGGTCGAAGTACCCATTGGCCATCGTGAAACACCTCCTCAACATCCTCGGGGAGATCGCACTTGGCTACGATATAGGTTGCAAACTAGGCAAGATGGTGAAGGTGCACCCAGCCCTCAAGGACCTCGCGCGCGACAAGAATTTCCGGGCACTGGTCGGCGCGTTCCACGGACACGGCCACAACCGCCTGTGCGGCCTCGACAACCTCATGACCTACGTCGAGGGGGTTGGCCTCGAGGCCCTGGAGGGCTGCGAATCGTTCTTCTCCAAGTCGAATGTGCTCGCATCTACCACCCGCTACGCCAGCCGTTTCCATCGACAACAGGCGATAGCGACGTACCTGAAACACGCCGACACCTTCGACACCTACCACGGGTTAGGTGAGTCGGTTTCCTAGCAGAGTGTTGGCGACATCTGACCTCCACAGCGCTCGTACTCTGCAGCAAGTATTGGCGCGCTCTCGGGATCAAGTCGACGCACCTTGCGCTGCGCGAGTCGATGCGGGAGCTCGGGGTGCAGTCACGCGATGAGTTCGAGACATGGCGGGCAAAGGAAAAGGCGCACCTGCGCACGCTGTCAAAAGAGCCCGAGGAGGAGACCCTCGAGATGGAGTATTTCCAGAAGCTCGTCAACTTGAGGGACGCCGAGTAAGTCTGCATCCCGTTCTCGCTCACTAGGCTGTAGTCTGACACACAGCCGCAGGGAACGCGTGGCGGAGATGCTCGGGGTGGAGCTACCTTTTGTCTCCGCAGACGCCGACGCCGGATACGCTGAGGGCGCGAAGGCAACGAGGTGCATCGAGACGCAGCGCCGACACGCCCTCGAGGTCCAGACGAGGGCGCAGGCGGGCGTGCAGAACCTGGAGTTGCAGCTCGACGTCGCCACGTGCTGGGTGCCTGGGGATGAGAAGTGGGACACGGTGTCGGTCATGGTGCGCCGGCGCCGTTACCAGCGCGCCCTCGATCATCTCCAGGGCCTCATCATCTCGTGCATGTTTGAGTTGGCAAAGTGCAATATGTCCGGCACAGGTAAGGAGTCTGGTGCCAGCGCAATTGACTGACCACTCACCTATTCTTTCCAGGCTACAAGTTGCGCAAGCATATCGCAAAGGCCTTGCAAGCGCGTTCAAAGGCCGTGAAGAATGCCCTTGCGAGTTACAACCAGGTCGCTCAAACCATGTCGCCGCCCAAGCCGACGCTCGACTGTGAGGAGGTTGTGGAGTACGCGTTCCTCGCGGACTTCGACCTCCTGCGCGAGGGGCGGGAGGACATTCGCGGGGAGCGATGGGCGCAACCGGCTGGGCGAGCTGCGATGGATCAGCACTACAAGCTGCTTCGCGCGGACGAAGAAATAGCGCGGCTCAACATCGAGACACGCCGCCTCGTGACGTACATGACGGACGAGGAGGTGTTCCTCCGACGCGAGGAGGGGCGGCTGCGCGAGGAGGGGAAGGAGGGGATGGCCGTCCAGGTGGGCCTGCTGCGCATGGAGCGCGAGCGGTTCGCCCAGGTCCACATGGCACGCCTAGCGAAGCTGAGAAAGGAGCCAGGCTGCACCGCCAACGTCCTCCCCGGCGTGAGCATCTGCCGGGAGCGCCACACACCCGTTACGAGGGACAGGGACGCGGAGATGCGCACACCTTCGCCGCCGCCACCTACGGAGGAGGAGGCGGTGCCCCCGCCTGCCGACGACGATGAGAAGGAAGCTGAAAGTGAGGATGATGAGGGTGCGGTCTCAGAGGCCTTCCTCAACATTGTATGCATCGCCAGCGACAATGCCGGTGACGCTGGGGACGCTTAAAGGGATTTATTTCTATTTTGTATATGTTTTATTAGGTATTATATCAGATTATGTCGCTATATAGACACTACTGTATGTCTAGAGTACACTGTATTTTTTTCACGATTTTACGTTAATTTTTGAGGCCGGAACGGGTGAGTTGCACGCGGGCGGCGGGACATTTGATGGCGTTGATGGCAGGTGTCGGGGAGCGCGGGATCCGGTGTCGCCGCCCATCTTTGATGGCAGCGACGAGAGATTGATGGGAGGGCGGCTGCCCCGCCCACCGCTGCCGCCGTATCGGTGCTAAGCGCAGCACATATAAGGCGTAATTAACGCGCCCGCTGGATATATATCAAACCGCCCCTAGTTAGCGAGGGATACCATATATGGCTCCCTCGCTAATTAGTGGGGTTTGTTGGGCTATACAGGTGTTGGAAATGGTTCGAAAGAGAGACAAAGCATAGAAAGCAATCACCATGACCCTAACCTAGCAATAGCATGGGAGGGGCGAAGAAGGGAAGCACGAGTCCCAGCCCGAATTCGGGTGAAAGGAATCGATTGCAACAAAAGCCACGTTTGGGTTTCGATCGACGAGTAGGCTGTGGCTTCATTCGGAGTGCGCAGACGGCAGTGGAAGAAAGAATGAAGCCTTGGGATGCTTAGCTACGTTTGCTCGGGGATGACTTGCACAGGAAGAGCCAGTCGGATCGACATCATCCGAGCTCACGGTGTTGCCAAACACAGGCACTCTTTTCTCCCCATCACCTCGATCTCCCCTCCTCGTCGCGCTGGGCTAGTCCTCCCGTCGTTCCTGCAATCCGTACGTCGCCTCTTCCTACTTCTCCCCCCCGCCCGTTTCTGCCCACTCCTGCGTAATTGAGGTGGCATTGCTGATGATCTTATACGATAGACCTCGTCAGCCTAGATTACAGCGGACTCGGATTCTGGATACTGCCTCCCAGCCCAAGTGCACCCAATGCCCCAGTGCCGCCGGTGCCTCTTCCTCCGTCGCAATCTCCACGTCTACCGCCCGCGTCCCGCCGACGCCCACCTCCCCGACAATAGCGGCGGGCGCGGGCGTTTTCTGGGTCCATGCAAAGGCGCGCGACTTCCGCCAGCGCTGCTGAGCTTTTGAGCCTACACGAGGCCAGGCTCCAAGCTCCCACCGCGTACGACGGCGACCACGGCCCAGCGCGTGCGGCCGCTCCGCGCGCCTGCGCCCGCGTTCCGAGCCGCATTTCAGCTCCAGCACATCACCGAAATCCGCACGCGACCATCATCTTTGTACTGGCATAGACATACGAATGGCGAGATGCTGCGCACGCCGAGCCTGGGTGCGGACGGGCCGTTCACGCACCTTGCGGGTAGCACTTCCGACTTGGGCCTTGCGTCGACCATCTCGGGGACGTTGAGCCAGCGTCGGCACCGCGACTGCGCTTGCGACGACGCGCCGGAGATGCACCACTCGCCGTCGCAGTCGGACTCTTCGTACAGCTCAGTGGAGAGCACGAGCAGCCATGGGAGCGGGAGCGGGACAGGGACGCGGTACTCGTATAGTACGAGTGGGAGTAACAACTCGTACGTCTTTCCTCTCTCTCCTTTTCCTTTTCCTTTTCGTTTTCATCTCCACTCCCTCCTCCCCTCTCCATCCACTTTCCTTGTACTCTCTCCTCGCTTCTCGCCTTCTCTTACTTTCTCACTGACGCTTCCCTTCCAGCAATGCGTCCTACGCCTTGTACAACTGGACCTCCGCGTCCGCCGTCTCGGGCGCGCACAAGAAAAAGTGGTGGCGCGGCGTCTGAATGTCGCAGAGCTTGAGATGATGCGCCCGCTCGCGATGATGGCCGCTTGGCGGCACGAAGGGCTGGATCAGATTCTGCTCGCGACGGCGCTGCAGCGCGTTGGGGGTGAGTCCTTCTCGTTCTCTCTGTTCTTTTCTTTATTGTTCTTCTCGTTCTCGATAGGTTTTTGACTTTAGGCGTCTTCTCGCATTTTTGCTTTTGGCGCTTCTTTTCTCTCTTTTTTTTCATTTACTTTCTTTCTCTCCCATCCCTCCATTCATCCCTCCCCGTCTCTCCTTCGCCTGTCCTACCCACCTTCCTCTCCCCGTCGTCGTTGCCAGCGTGACCGTGAGAGTCACGTCACAACCTCTCACACCACCACCGTCTCACCTCGTTCTCCCCACTCCCTCATCGCAGCTCTTATCCCTCCCCGGGGGAGCTTAGTGGGTGTATTGAGTATTGCGGCTTGCGATTCATTGGGGCGTGGGGGACACGATGGGGCCGTTGGAGGAGCGGGAGTGTGGTCGCTGATACTCGACGTCGAGCTCCCCACCTCCTTCGCGCAGCTCTTAACCCTGCGCGGGGGAGTCGCTCGGGTCTATCCAGCGCTGCGCCCGGCGACTCGCTAATGCGCTGGGGTGGGGTTGTGGGCGTTCGAAGGGAGGGAGTGTGGCTGATGGGCGATAATGCGACTTAAGTCGTATTGGGTGGGGGACGCACGGGCGGCTTCGGCCGCCGGGGAAGAGGAGCGCGAGTGGTCTGGGCGTTCTTCGCTCGGCTTCTTTGTCGCCCTGGACGTCGCGTTGTGGGGTGGCGGCGTCGGAGGTGTGTGGCGGCACTTGGGGCTCGAATTCCCCCACTACATATAACACGGCTTCATTCGACAGCGGAGGAGTCGCTGGGAGACTATGCGCGTTGGAACTGTTGGTTCTCCGAGGCGCCGTGCACTGGCACTTCGAGTTTCAGTACCTAGGGTTAGAACCCTAGTTTTTGGGCATGTGCCTTGGGCCGAGCGCGGCGGCTGGGGCTCTCCAGTGCGTTTCCTGCCCTCTTATCCTGCCCTTCCTCCGATTGACTTCGTCCGCAGAATGCTCGTGGACGCGTACCCTGTCTGCGGGCTCGGCGTGAGCGTCGCCACCGACGGGATGTACCAGACGGAGGTTTTCGCGGCGTTGCACTCGCCTTGCGGTGCACTCGCGCGCGGCGTCGTCGTGCGGACATGGGGTGCGCTCGCCCCCGTCTGCATCGTCGTCGGGCCACTTGCACGGGACGGCGCACGGGCACGGGCACGCGAAGCCGAGACGCGGGCGTGATAGACTTGTGTTGCTGCTGCTGGGCATTCGGCTGGGCCTAGACGGGATGAATCCGTTCTATCATGAGACGATTGAGGTGTGTATCTTGTTTTCTTTAGTCTTATCTTGCCTCCTCCGCGACGAACTGTATCTTGCTGCATCCACTCGAGCTCCTTCCTCCTCCATCTTCCTCATTGTCGCCCGCAATGCTGACGTCTTCTTTCACAGATGCTCTACACCTTCCCGCAATCCGTAGGTATCGCGGACGGTCGCCCTTCGCCCTCTTACTACTTCGTCGGCGCGCAGGGCAATGGGCTCGTTTACCTCGACCCGCATCACTCACTCCCTGTCCGGCGGTGCCTCTGCGGCCCCTCATGGGCGAGCCGGCGCCGCCACCGACACACGACGACCGCCGCTCGCTCAGCCTTGAGGCGTACGTGCGCGGCGGGCCGCTCAGTTCCGACTTTGCGCGTACGGGGTCGTTGAGCCCCGACTTTGCGCGCGCGGGATCAATGAGTCCCGAGTACAGGCACGCGCACGCGCACGGGCCCATGCCCATGACGGAGGACGAGCTCGTATGCACGCCGAGCCGCTCGCGCAGCGCCAGTGCAGATCATCCATTCGCGGACTCCGACCCTGTCCGAATTCCGCCTCACATACGACTCCCGGCTTGCCAATATACGAGGCGGGCGATGCGCGGCCACCCACACCTCGCTTTTGCGACCCCTCCGACCCCGCTCCCCTCGACCGTCGTTCACTTCTCCGCTGTTTCCGCCCAGCGCCTGGTGGCGGTGCATTGCCCTTTTCGGCGTTCGGCGCTGTGGAGCGGCGCGATTTCCTTTTTTCTTTTTTCTTACGCGTAGGATTCTTGAACTTACGAACTTTGCGACTACGCTTGTTTCGCCAATATCTCTCGAGGATGTATCAGCATTTGTGCAATACATTTATTTCGACCTTCGTGCGCTGAGTGTGTAGTGTTTGAAGATATGGCCGGCATATACACCGAAAAAGGACGGAAAGTAGCACCTAAGCCGGAAATCAGCAGCACCTAAGCCTTGACACTCCGCGAATAGCACTAAGAGTCGGAAGACCTCTGCGATTCTGGTGTCGATGATTGCTTGTAAGCATGCTTGATTGCGTATGAGTATCCCGAGCTCATGGAATACCAGTGGAATATCTTAATGGATCAATTGTAACTACGATGGCGATCAGTGACTCACAGCGCCTTGATCTTTCGAATTGAGTTCAACATCAACTTCATGAGGGTTAGACTCACGAACATCCGACATTTTGTTTGATGGGTCCACATCTCAGTAAAGGAGTGTCCGTTTCAATTGAGCCTTCCAGAATCTCCTTCATAGAAAGGCGAGTACTTGAGTAGAGGCGGTGATGAATTGTCGGAAGCAATTTGGAGAGGCCCGAGGTTCACGGCTTTAATGAGACTCGTTCCGTAGAAGGCGAGCGGTCGTTTCCAAAAAATGCCAGTAACCAGCCCAGCGTCCAGCTGCCATCTTTGAGATGCTTCAGAGGAATGAATCACGCACCATGTATAGCCGCCTCCTGCGCGGACCCCATTAATAGGGTGTTTCAGAATTAGAACTTCGAGCCCAACTTGAGCCCCTACTTCGACCCCCAACTTGCCGGAAGTTGGGGTCGAAGTTGGGGCATGAAATCGAAGTTGGATGTCAAGTTGTGCATAGGACCACAACTTAACATCCAACTTCAACCCCAACTTGTGCCCCAACTTTGTGCCCCAACTTCGGCTAATCCGGTTCCCAGGCCTGCATCACATCTACGAAGCTCCGAATTTACCTCAACTTTGGAGTTAAGGCAGAAAAATCTGCTTAGGTGTTTCACGAACAAAGCTTCAACTTGTGCCTCAACTTGGCTCAAGTTGGGGTCAAGTTGGGGTCGAAGTTGGGGCTCAAGTTGGGCTCAGGATTCTAATTCTGACACACCCTAATGCGACTGAACGCTGCTGCTGGCGAAAGTGAAACCACGAGCCTGAGCACACGGTGCCAGGGAAATTACCTAGGCCTAGTGTGCCAGTGATGCTCAGCGTCTGGATCTCGCGATCAGGGCCCCCCGGCGTCGATGTTATTCATGAAATAAGAGACTTTCGATGGGAATCCGGGAACCAGGACCGGGATCAACTCAACGGTGAACGGTCTTCCAGTGCTGCAAGATCCAGGCAAGACCGGACGGATCCCCACGTCGAGCCTTTTCAGTCCCATCGCGTTAGCACCCAGGAGGATTTATGGAGACACATTAGACGCTGAATCCTGATCAATGGCAGCCAAGTTGTGAACTTGTCATCCGTCGGAAATCCCCTCCCCTGCAGATCCAAACCTCTGGGGTAACAGGTCGTCCACGCAGCCAGAGATTTCACGGCACTGTACACTGAGGATGGTCGTACATATGAGAAAGGAAGAGGCGTCACACCACGTGTACTGTTACGTGATACATGTGGTGTGACTCTTCTGATCCATACCACCATGTCGTCCGACGAGGAAAACGCTTCCAGCCTCAACAAGAGCTCAAGAAAAGCCCACAGACCTTGTGATGTATGCCGCCGCAAGAAACGTACGTCAAAAAATCCGTCCCCTCAGGCGCGATTGACCACGGACTGCGTGTACCCCAGGTCGATGTGTGTATTTCCGTTGTGAATCCATGTGGGTTGTTCACTTTCAACGGCAGGCGATGGTCAAGACCCCTGTTCCCGCTGCGTCAAACATGGATCCAGCTGCACATACGAGCTACGAGCGATGGTACGTTGCAATTCCTCTTTCGTCCACGCTGCGATCATACCCCGAGTCGCTAGCAACGCACGACCGCGACATCCAGCAGGTATGGTGGCAGTCGTATCCTCGTGTAATATTTTTTAGCCCACCCGCACGCAGTTACGTTCAATCTCTCGAGAAACGGCTCAAAACTGTAGAGTCGCTCCTCCGAGACTCGCATAGCGGCGACACCATAGGAACTCCACATTCCTCCCAAGCCTCCACCCCGAAAGATGGTCCCGCTGTAGAGCTAATTAGCCAGGCCATCCGAAGTCTAAACAGCCCCTTCCCTGAGCCACACTCGGACGATCTTGCCTTCGTCGAAATCTCGCAGGACTTGGATTCGTTATCGTTAGACCCCCCGGGCAGCAATGGCTTTCAGGGGAAGTCGAGCCAGGCCATGCTTGTCAGGGCCGCTGTTAATCTAAAGGACAGCCACGCAACTCCGTCCTCAGCGGCAACACAACGTTGTGGTGCGTTCGCCTCGCAGCCGTGGAGCATAACACCGGCTCGTCTGCTTTTATTCCATTCCGCCGATCACCCACTGAGTGCGCTGCCGCTTTACAGTGGGATGACGCACCTTCCCGTCCAGCCTATGCCTTTCCCGACGCCGATCTAGCCATAAGCTTGATCTCGCTGTACTTCGACTACATCAACACTTCCCTCCCGCTCCTCCATCGACCGATCTTTGAGAGTGCCTTTGCTGCTAACATGCATTTACTTGACGACGGATTCGGCGGGACTCTGCTTCTTGTGTGTGCCCTCGGTGCGCGCTACTCGACCGACCAACGCGTCCACGCAACGTCCTCAAGGACCCCTGGCTGGGAATGGTTCTCTCAGGTGCGACTCGCGAGTCAAACCCTGTGTGGCGAACCAACATTGTATGATCTCCAATGCTACTGTGTGCGTATCATTACTCTTGCTTCAATCCGCATAATGATTCTTTCTTCAGCTCGCTGTACAATTCCTTGATCGCATCTCTGGTCCACGCGCGGCCTGGAAGACAGTAGGATTCGGTCTGCGCCTGGCGCAGGACATTGGCGCCCATCGGTTGAAACTGCGCGCCAGGACGATTAGGCCGGAGGAAGAGTTGGAGAAGCGTGCCTATTGGTAAGTATTGGCTTCCCCGCGCTCGTGCTGGTGCGAACTGTGTGGTGATCTTCAGGCTGTTGCTTCTATTTGATTCGCAGTTGAGTGGCGCACTCGGCCGCACAATCGCAATTCAATCACATGAGTATTTCCCCGCCCTCATAGCCTCATTGTCGCCGAATAACAGTACGATGCAGCTTCGACCTTGATCTGCCCGTCCGGTGTGACGACGAATATTGGGAAGCGAGTTCGCGACATGCGGCATTCTGCCAGCCACCCAATACACCATCGCTAGTCGATTTTTTGATCTCAATGATCAAGCTGAACCGAATTTCCTCCTTCACGCTAAAGATCCTTGTACGTCTTTCCTCGCTGCACCATTCATTTCTTACCCTCCATGTTACACGGAAAGTACTCATCGAATAGAATCAAAACTCTCATGGGATTAGGCGACGAGATGTGGCAGCAGAAACTCGCCGTCGAATTCGATTCGGCTCTCAACGCGTGGTTGGATTCCGTCCCAGCGCATCGTGAGTACCCATTTCCTTACATGGCGCGTAGGAATACCGACTTGCCGATGGTCTAGTTCAATGGGACCCGGCGTGCCCGAATGATGTCTTTTTCGACCAGTCCGCGGCGCTGTATTGCAGTTACTATTTCCTGCGGATCCTCATACACCGCCCGTTTATCCCTGCTGTGCGCAATTCTGCAACTCCGACGGTTAGTCCTTCTTACACTATTCGTTCATCTTAAACCCTTCTTGTTTCTGCGGCCTTTCCAAATGGCTGACATCCTCACAGACCTTTCCGTCTCTCAGTATCTGCAACACCGCCGCCCGCGCATGCAGCCATGTTGCTGCGATCCACCATAGGCGACGGCCAAATAATCCGTTAGTTTTCGGCCAGGTCAGTACTCTTGTCCATTGTTCCCGCGGTACTTATTATCACATTTGCAGACCGCGCTCTTCACCGCCGGGATCGTACTCCTGCTCAACATCTGGGGCGGAACCCGTACCGGACGCGTGCATAACACGGACCTGTCGGATGTGCACCAGTGCATAACCGTTCTGCGGGCGCACAAGACGCGCTGGCCGTCCACGGGACCTCTGCTGTAATCAAATTTACCCCATTGTTTCTCCTACTAACATATTGCCCTAGCGACACGCTTGAGCAGCTCGCGAAAGTTGACCAGGTCCCACCCGCCAGATCTCCGCGAGACGATTACGAGCCTTCGCCGTTCGTCACAGGCCCCGTCGACGGAATATCCTCCCACATGCCCGAAACCGTTCGGCATCCTCAGCAGCGGGCATATGATCCGAGACTGTACGACGAGGTCATGGCCGGCCATTTCGTTGGGCCCGTTGGGGAGGAGCCTGCGCTTCCTCCGCGAGTTCGATACCCTAAAGCATACCACGACATCTCCACCGTTGCCGCCGCGACGGCGCCTGCACGTCCTCCGAGTCCGCCCACAAGTCTTACCACCACCTCCTTTGCTGCCTCCCTCGGGAATCCGAAGTACTTCGTGGACGAAGAGCCCGCGCTCGCCCCGAGGGTCTCCCCCGCTGTTCCTTCGTCCCATGACGCCCACGCTACGTTCGACCCCATGGACACGGACACCGTTGCTATGTGGTCCGCTGCCCCCACTGGTTTCGAGTACGTCTCATTCTTTCATTCTATGCACGAAGATAGTTTCTGATGCGTGCTCACTGCAGGGTCTCTGATTGGGATCTGTACCTGAGTAACATCGCCAATATGATGCAGTAAACAGAGCACAATCGTGCGTTACATAAATGTCCGAGCCAACATACATATTGTGTGGAATCATCTCACACATCTCGGCTAACGCCCTTCAGTGGCAATTGAGGAAACCGGTCCGTTTTCACCCGATCACCGCGGGCAGACTTGGTCGGTTTAGGTCTAGCAGCTGAAACAACTTGAATGGAGCGAGGGGTGGTAACATTTAGGATCAAAAAGAGTATGTATCCAAAGGTTCCCTGTACTACATGTATGGCCTGGGCCACTCTGGAAGGCAACTACAAGGTGAATTTTTCGCCTATGATCTCCTCCGTGACGGACCAGAGTCTCTCCGCATTCGCCTAAACAAAAGGTCGGTCAATCTCAGGAGGAGCAGACGGTCGAGACTCGCTTGATCGGAGCTGTGCGGGGCTAGGTCCTTATTTGCCTCGGTGGAGTCGGCCAAGTACGCGCCAGGCTTGTCTGGAACATAAAATTGGAGTGTTTGGATCAGAAAAGCATCACGTTCACTCACCATTGAGGCGCGTATCAAATGCTGCGGCGACGGTCCTACGCAGCGAAGGGATAATGAGTTGCAACCCGGATACGGAGCAGGCCGTCTTACGTCGCGGCTCCTTGTGGGAGCGTCTTCCACTCGAATTTCTCTGTGTTAGGCCTTCCATCTGCGTCTAGCATGTCTGGAAATTCTGTGTTTAAGTCACGGCCTTCCTGGGGGATGGGAGCGAGCGGTTCACCAATGGCCTGCAGGTAGGGGATGGTCTCCTCATTCTGGTGTATATTCGAGACAATGTCTGTCACCAGCGCTTTAGTATCGAAGCTATGGTGACGGACCCGGGCAACTAACTGCCGGGGTGAAGGCTGTAAGCGTTTATCTTCCCCTTCGAGCCCGTCGAGAGCTCGATCGCCATGAGTGTGTTCGTGCTCTTGGCTTGACAGTACGCCTCGAAGCCTTCGTACTTGGCTGCGTCGGGGACACTAAGCGTGGTAAAGTTCACACCGGTGCCGAAGATGTGCGCGGAGCTGGACACGAACACCACCCGCGGGACATAGCTTGCCGTCGCCGCGGCCAGTAATTTCGGGGCCACCAGCTTGGTGAGGAGGAAGGGCCCGAAATGGTCTGTCGCCATTTGGAGCTCGAGATTATCTTTGGTGAGTCTGAAAGGTCCAAGGGGGGCGGCGGCGTTGTGAATCAAAACCTGGTGAATTTCTCAACACAGTTAAGAGCAAGGGGGCAAAAAGGCATAGACATGAAGGGGCTCGGGGTAAGCGTTAACTTCAGCCGCCGCCGTACGGACAGCGGTCAGCGATGACAGATCTAGCGCGAGGCGGCGGATGTTGGCTGAAGGAACCTCCTTCTTGATGGCGGCGTCTGTCAGCTTCAGTCTGCAGATGGAGCCATCAGCAACAGTGGTAAAAGTGCTTTCAAAAATATTCCGTACCTTTCTGAGTTGTAGCCGGTGATAATCAAGAGGTTTGCGTGCTTTGCGATGGCGAGAGCGGCCTCGAAGCCAATCCCATTGAGCGAAGTGCCCGTGATCAAGACTTGGAATACTTGGATACATCAGCTCAATTTCAGACATTCTAATCTCACCATTTTTGCCTTCAATCTCAGCGGCAAAGACACTGGCCACCTCGTCGGCGGTGGTGGAGAATGAAAAGAAAGGGAGAGACATGCTGGAATTATTGCAGATTGGCCTGAATTGGAAAAGGACTGCTTGTACTTAGAGACTCCGGAGAATCTCAGAATTTATAGCAGTTGAAACTTGAAAGCGGGCTCGGGCGGGTGGTGATACTAAGCATGTTTTGATCAGCATGATGTTTATAAGCACTTGTTTTACTAATGAGAGTGTGCTTACAATTCGAAACGGAGCTCGTTCCACTCCATGTAGGCAGAGCAATCTGCTAATTCGCAATGTCGCATCTTGAATTTCCAGCAACTGCAGATTACGGATAGGTGAGTTTGCGCCTTTTACCAGTGAGGGCCGAGGCTGGACGGATTTTGCCCACAAGAATGAGAGAACAGCCACCCCTCCCTCTACCAGGACAGCTGCCATTACCATTATCCTGAGGGAGCGCAGTGTGTGCGCAGCGAATATCGGGACCCTGTCGAGCGCGATCAGGCTGATGCGAGGTCGGTAACATTTACGGCGAGCGCTTGGAACAAGTCATGGGCCTTTCACTCGCTGTATGTCAGCTTCAGCCAACGCAAGCCGTGAAGGTTAATTTCGACTTCTTCGCAGATACATATCACCATCTTCGAATCCATGTAGGCAGAGCAATCAGCTATGGCGGTCCGGATGCGCTTTTATTCCGCCGCAATACTCTTCGGTCTCCGCGCAATATATTCGGCGTTTTCGACCTCCCGCGCTAAAAACAGGCACCCCGATGGGGCTGTTTTTGATGCGCGCAACTTGGATCCCCGCGTAATACGAACTCGAGCCCCGCGGAATATAAATAAGTTGGGTCACCGCGCATAAAACAGAAAGTCTATTTCGAAGTGTCGCTCCGCGGAATATATTCAGCTCTACTGAAGCAAATGCATAGTCAGGTACCAACACTTACGTGTTAATAACTGACAATGAGCGAGCATGTAACAAAATGAACCCGGATAAAAATTGACAACTTACCTTCATCTGACAGAGCCTCAGAGGTACCATCTAGGGTCAGCTCTGCACCGATCCTACGGAGCGCCACACGGATCGGGTCGTCAGTCTGAAGTGGCATCAACGCAGAGATACCTCCTTCCTCACATGGCCAGTCCCCCATACCTAGTTCGCCGTGTGTTTCCGACACATCTCATAAAGACCATCAATTTCAGTCGCCTTCAACAGGTTAAGAAGGTTGATGCAGGTCATCAGAACATCTAAGTGGTGGTGAATGAGCTTCAGAATACTAGTGTCCCACTCACGGCTCCAGGCGACGGCGCAGCTGCCAGAGCTGTCGCAGGATAGGCCATTTATGACAGTGGGCGTATCAAAAGTGAATTTGTACAGTCCACCGGTTCGAGAGGGGCTCCACATTCCAAAGTCCACCACAAACATTTGGCGTCAATTCTAGTCTTTGCCCACTCTTTGATACTCACTACTTCACCATGTTTGCGTCTCAGGATAATTCATTACCTCGTTGACTCGCTCAGACATATTTGTTCTGTCCACTTCTTTGATACCCTACTAATTCATGATGTTCGCAGTTCATGCTATTTCGATACAACTACTCGGACATCTCCCTACCTTCATCCACTCCTTTGATACTCCACTACTTCAGTTTGTACTCTTTTGAATACAACCACTCGGACATCTCCCTACCTCCATGATACCCTACTAATTCACGGTGTTCGCATTTCGTGCTACTTGGACACTCCCTACCAGGCCGTTGGGTGTTAACTCGGTTATCGTGAATCAACTGCGGTTCCTCATATTCAAATTGAGCAAAGGCTGTATATTGCACGGACTTGATTATATTGCGTGGGGATCCAAGTTGCGCGCATCAGAAACAGCCCCATCGGGGTGTCTGTTTTTAGTGCGGGAGGGCCGAAAACGCCGAATATATTGCGCGGAGACCGAAAAGTTGTGCGGCGGAGTAAAAGTGCATTCGGACCGCCATAATCAGCCACTGAGCAATGTCGTGTCTCGACTTTCCGACATATGCAGATTAAGGATAAGCGCGCCTCGTATGTTTGCGACTGCGTCCTTGGTCCCAGAAAGATTCTCGTAGTGGATTCTAGTGTCCGTGAATGGACCATGATACCGTCCGTCATCCTGGCTCAGTTGCTTGTCAGCGGTACATCGTGACCGCAGTAGACCCAAGGGCCCAGCTGATTTTCAGTGTAGATCGTTTGAGGGCCGGGACTGAGCGGATTACAAGAGCAGAGCAGGAAAGCCAAATTGGAGCAAGCCAGAGCTGCGAATTCGGAAGCGTGCAGATGCGTGAGACGGTGATTGCCGCGCACAGCCACTCTTTCACTCCCTTCTGAGTATTCTAAAGATATCCCTTCCAGACCAGGAAGCAGCCATTATCGATTATCTCTCCCAAAATTTCATTGCTCGGCTCGACGCTCAGCACCTCCATTGAGATCTCTCATGACCACAGACCTGACATGCGTCATACTTACGTATCTTACAAATTGAACGGGCCAGTTCGTCTTCCTATACACTGAACTTGAAGAATCGAACATCTCTTGGCGGACACGGAGGCGGACACGGAGGCCGTTGAGCCACGGAGGACCTCGTTGGACTGAAACTGGATGCCCGTTAGGATGATCCGCTTACTTAGTGGGGTTAGACATCGACCATCAACCCGGGAACGGGGCTGCGGATACTTACTACGCAGTTGACAGGCACCTCGGAGACTTCAAAGTACGAAAGGCAGCAGGCAGGACATCCGCTCCAGTCGGTCATCGATATCCGAAATTCTTTTATGGCAACTCGGATTACTATTAGACCGGTTGGAGACTCAAAAGTGGAAGTGGAGAAGGGTGTTGCCAAACTCGTCCAACGATGGCTATCCCGCTTGTCGACGAAAAATGGAAAAATACCTGTCAATGTGCAGAGGCGTTTCTGAATCCTTCGAAGAAGTACATAACTGTTGCGCTATCACCGATCAGTGGCTGTGTTCAATGCGGGCCATACTTGGCCCGGCAGTAGATAGGCGACCGCAGCTGGTTTTCCAAGTCGTTTCCACTAGAGCTACGTGAGGCTACGTACGTGCCTGCCGAGCGCTGAGCGTCTCCACTGTTCGCAGGGAAATCCTGAAACAGTTACACAGTCGTGGACACTGACAGCTACTCCATGCGATGTGCTCGCCAATCACGATCGGCAAGTACAATTCAATTGATTTCATGCTTTATGCTCCCAATGGGCTAATTCGATCCCGGACTATCCGATTGGAGGTACATACCCAAGTCTTGGCCCGAAGCTTGGCATTTCCTTCTTTTTCCCCCCCATCTCCGACAACGCTGCACCGCCAGCACACCTACGCTCACTAGCCCGCACACTCTTTGAGAGATCACCATGGTCTTCTCTCGCCTCGCCATCTCGAGCGCCATCGCACTGCTCGCCGCCTTCCCCGCCGTGCACGCCACTAACCGCGGTCTCGCCTGGGCCACCAACAACGACTTTGCGCCCGTCATCGGCAGCAAGCCGAAGGTGTCGTGGTACCACCGTGCGCCTCTTTCCTACCGTTCTGCTGCGTTACCCCTCTGACCGCTCAACGCCGCAGACTGGGAGGACGGCCCCGTCCCGCAGATGCCCTCGAAGAACGAATACGTCCCCATGTTCTGGGGGACCTCCGTGCGTCTCCATCTACCCCCTCCTCGATCCTAGCGCTGACTCTGCGCATCCAGAAATGGGACAAGTGGTCCGCGCGCAAGACCGAAATGGCCAAGAAAACGCCCCAGCACCTCCTCGGCTTCAACGAGCCCGACATCTCGAGCCAGGCGAACATGTCGCCCGCCAGCGCCGCCGACGTCTGGATGAAGGAGATCCACCCCTACGCCGCCAAGGGCGTCAAGCTCGGCAGCCCCGCCGTCGCCTGGGACCTCAGCTGGACCCAGAAGTTCCTCGCAGAGCTCAAGAACCGCGGCGGCCACGTCGACTTTGTCACCGTCCATTGGTGCGCCCCCTAACTCCGCCCCTGCCCCTGACGACTGACGTGGCGCGCCAGGTACGGCTCGTACAAGGACCTCGCGGGCTTCCAGAAGTTCGTCACCAGCGCGCACTCGCGCTTCGGGTACAAAGTCTGGGTCACCGAGCTCGGCGTCACCTCCGCCTCCAACCCCAGCCAGCAGCAGACCAAGAACTTCATGATGCAGGCCTTCTCCTGGATGGACTCCACCGGCTACGTCGACCGCGCTTCCTGGTTCGGTGAGCATCCGTCTTCGCCCGCGGAGGGACGTGACTAACGGGATCACACTCCAGGCTGCTTCGAGACGAGCTCCCCACCCGACGCATACGCCACCTCCAAGAACGGGATGTTCAAGCCCGCCGGCCAGCTGAACGACCTGGGCTTCTGGTGCGTCGTCCCCTCACCTCGTGCCCGATTCATTTTTTGCTGACAGCGTGCGTGGTGCAGGTACGGCTACACCGACCGGCCCGACCGCCGCGACATCTCCCACCACGCGCGCGCCCAGCGGCTCAACCCCCGCGGCGACAGCGAGATCGACAGCGAGGAGGAGGGCGACCACTGCGACCACATCTGCCAGCTGCGGGAAGCCGAGCTGGAGGCATATGAGGCGGAGGCGGCTGCGCCCGAGGACGTTTGAAGATACCCACCCCGTTTGCCGTTACCGTTACCGTTACCTCGAGTTGATTTCAGTGATATCTTGCTCGGTATTTTTTCATTGATACGTTACATAGAGGCGTCCCATCTCATCTCGCGGGTAGGGTTTTGGGCGTTGGGCGTCGCGGAGCCGTGCAGTCTGTATCAGTGTGCGCTCCTATTCATACCTGGTTTTCATGTCTTGGCCTAGAAAATGGAGCTTTAAGCTCTTGAACGTTAAACGTGTAAATCGTGGATTTTTCTTCGTGCGTCGCGTCGGGCGTGGGTAAGGTCGTCCGCGGCAGGCGTAGTGCTCAGAGAGCGTCAGTATCGTACAAGGAGGGATCTCGCCACAAGGCGCCTTATGGGGAACGGTGCGGGCGCGAAGGCGCGGGAGAAGGCTCGGGCGTGGCCAGATCGCGATTGAGCGATCCGCTGCCACGTGTTCGGTGTTACTACCTTCGGACCCGACCTCCGATTCGGACTTGGCCGTGGCGCTCACGGTCATCACGGCCCGCCTTTCCTTCGCACTTTGAAGACCTACAGATCTGCAGAGCGACCGATTGTCATTCAGTACTATCACCCGGTCGATCCTGTCCGGACTCTGGAGCATTATATGGCAGGCGAGATCGCATTCTAACTTATAATGGTTGGATAATGACCGCGCCATCTTCATTATCTCCCCGCGCCGACACGTACGCGCCCGTCGTCGACACGGTTGTTGCACCGATCTTGTTTTGGATCCAGAACCGACATATTTGCTTGAAGCTGGTTCGAATATAAATGGTACATATTCTACAATTAATGGTACATGTTCTACAGTTAATGGTACATGTTCTACAGTTAATGGTACATGTTCTACAGTTAATGGTACATGTTCTACAATCAGTCGTCCAAACTGCTAAAGATTACAGGGAGTACTTAAATAATCGTTCGGAACGCTAGAATAATTTAAAGGGTTGACTCCGTTACATGACAGCAGGCCCGACGACGGCGAGTGACCTGTGCACCGCCTCGCTCCAATTACCGCCACCACTTGGATCAGACCGCTGTTTCCCCGGACACTTCAGCTGCCGCGGGTGGCCACGAGAACGAGGCTACGCACCGCAACAGTCTCCTGCCAGAGCAGGCGCCCTAATAGTCGACGCCAACTTTTTCATCGTAGTCATGTGGACGTTGTAGAAGGAGTTGTACCCTACCGTCTGGTTGTCGGTGCACAGGTACGTGCTAAAATCGATGAACGTGGCTTTCCCGCCACACACGCTCGCGAAGCGTTTTGTCTCCGCGTAGCTGGCTACATGCAGCGGCCGTTGATGATTTCCCTGGGCGATGGTCAGGGGCCGGTTCCCCTGGATCGTGTACGACAGCCCATCGGAGCCCGCGGAGTACGCCGTCAGTGTCTCGTTGAACGCGGCGGCGCCGAACACCCCTGCGCGCGTCGCGCCGGGGACGTCGTCGGTGCCTGTCGTCCTGTTGACTTTGTGATATTCGTGAATTTATCCAAGGGGGCGTTATACGTGTAGTTGTTGTGCAGGAAGGTGGTGGAGAATCCCTTGGGACACTGGTGGTCGTCGGGTGGGATACCAGCGGGGGAAATTGGGGAGGCGTGGACGTGGGGAACGGCTATCAAGAAAAAAAGGGCGACGGCGAGGATGTTGACGAAGGCTGGGAACTGCATTCCTAGATTTCGCGGACGAGAGAGGGGGAGGGATGGCACCGGATTATTGGGCAAGAAAAAGATTATAGAAAAAGATTATAGAGAGGATTATTGAAGGCGAAGGGATTATTGAACAGTTGTATGGTTTGTGGAGGACATTTGGGGTCGTTTGAGCTCGTATTTATGTTGAATCTACAATGGCATGGTCACTGCCTCGAGTTGAACTCCCTTGTTCTTCGACGCCATTTCCTGTGTCTCGAGTGAATACCGTACCATATCTCAGCCACACGACAGGCAGCCCCAATTCCGAGGCTGGTCAATATTCTTCATTTCTGTGTTAGCTGATCAACACCGTGAATTAGACCTCTGAAGCCGCTGGTTTCGTCTTATTTCAAGTTCATTCTGGTCGGGGAAGATTGAGGTCTCAATCCCCTGACCATGGCGATTGAGTATGGGTTGTCAGACACGTCTGGGCTGTGGTTGAGTGGTCTCCTCCGCTTTGACACCGCTGTCTCAGTCTTCCAACTCCCGCCCGGTACATGTAGAGTTCTATTGTTCTACCGCGTTGTTTCCGAGCGCCAAATCTGCTGTGCTATGGGGCTAGCTATTTTTGTTGCACGGAATACGGACGGAAATCCCACATAATTAAATTTGCTTGTGATGGGGAAGATATCAAGGCAACCTCCACCGCCACGCACATCTACGGTCTCTCATGTCAGTACCGCGACTCAGATTAGACCGCCAGTTGCTTGTCTGACTTAGTCCAGTGTATTTGAGTGGACGTTTTCGGGACAGTGCCATTTAGTCTTACCCAGCTCCAACTCTCCCCTCCAGGCCCCACCGGGCGGTCACTTACATGTCATGCACCAGACCCGTGCACGAGCTCATACACCCGTCCTGTCCGCGTCTACGGTGTATGGCACTCTGGATTAACCCCTAGGTTGCTCTTCCCAAACACATCGCCTGGAATGGGTATCCAGAATGAAATAAAGCATTGAAGGGAGGGCTGCTAACGCCATCCATGTCCTGTCCAGATGCTATGCATCTCCCCAGCGATTCCCGCTACCTGCGGTACGAGCAAGAATATCCTTAGCACATTCGTCATCCGGCTGGGGTAAGCTGCATTTCCCGGTTAAATTCGAGAGTCAAAACCCAACTAACAGTCAAGTGAACGCTGCTCTTGCTGTTTCATTGTCTGGGAGTACGCAAAAAATCTGCAGCAGGGGAAGGTATAGCCTACGCATACGCGAGGACATGCAGGTAGCAGCAAACGACGTGGCGAGTCGCACGAGAGTGACACGTGATCGTGCCGACGCGACCCCAATCAACTAACAGGGACAAATTCAGAGGGCCGACACAAAATCTTGGCGGTATTTCAGCTAGCTTCGACCGTGCCTATGTCTTCCAAAAAGATCTAAAACCATCAGTTATCCAGTTTCAATGACTAGAGTTATGCCTCGATCTCCTCATCCACGAATGTCTTGTCGCGCTACCCACGCACGCGTTCTTGACTTCGATACTTTAGATTCCGTCCCGCAGCCAGAAATGCAAGATATTCGCGGCTGCGCAAATTATATAAATCCGGGCTTTAGAATGGATGTGAAAGGAGCCGAAACATAGACCCCGAGACATTGCACCCTCTTCCATATTCTCGCCGATTCCGATTTTCGAGGGCAATGCGCCCAATTCCACTGGTAGCTTTATGCTCGGCCGGCCATCATTTCAGAAGAAAAAGGACGATTTTGAAAGTCTTCCCATCTCCGGTCGTTTCCACCCACGAACTCATAAGCATCTCCACAAGGGACAGTCACGCCTTCCACCCGCCAGCATTTTCTGAAAATATAATTGAGTAGCTTTCATCGAAGCACTCGCATAAAGCTATGTGTGGGCTTTGAACTTCGGAGAAACTACTACTCTAATAGAGACGCGCTCTTCAAATTATTGAACGGTACGTACGTGAAAGCTGTCCAAAACATCGCAATAGTTAAAGGATTGGACTTTGCCACAGGAAGGCCCATTTCCCATTAAACGACGGGAACCAAGCGATGCAGGCCCCAACTCTATTGGCTCTAATAATTGCTTCTGTCTTCTCCGGCATTTTCAGCGGCTGGAGTGTCCACGAAGACGAGGACTACGTACCAGGACAATCTCCCGCAAGAACCGTCGTCCCTATTCTCGCAGCCAGATTTTGAAAGGTAGTCATGTGGACGTTGTAGAAGAAACCGTACGCCGCGGGCTGGTCATCGGTGCACAGGTACGTGATGAGATCGATGTAGGTCGCTTCTCCGCCGCAGATGCTCTCGAAGCGCTTTGTCTCCGCGTAGCTCGCGACGTGCAAAGGGCGCTTGGGCCCTAAGATGGTCAAGGGAAAGTTCCCGTGGATGGTGTACGACATAACGTCCGATCGTCCGAGGTACATGGTCAACGTCTCGTTGAAAGGGCTTCCCCCAAACAGCCCTGCGCGCGTAGCGCCGGGGACATTGTCCGTGCCCATCGTTCCGGTGACGGTGGTGTTTCCCTGGAGCTCCATGTCTCAGCCGGTGCACGAGGTATCCGAGGCCAGAAATGTTACGTACATACCACTGGATGTGGACGAACGACTTTGTGATATCCGTGAAGTTTTTCAAGGGCGAGTTATACGTGTAGGTGTTGTGTAGGAAGCTGGGTGAATATCCCTTGGGACATTGAAGGTCGTCGCGTACGGCAGGCACGGACGCGGTGTCCTGCATGTGGAGGTACGGTACTTGGGAAGTGGGAGCGGGTGTCAACCAAAGGAGGGCGAGGCTGAGGGTATCGACCAAAGGGGGGATATACATTGCGGGGTAATTGAATCGTCCAAGCCTCAAGCCCCACTATTTATTCAGAAGACCGTCGAATTCACTAGGGGGCCTGCACTGCTTTCAAGTTCATCTCCCGCGTCACTGATTTCCTCCGCCTAATCTACCACTGGGTCTCAGCCGCCCGATGCCACCTCCAAATCCGAATCGCCACCCTTCCATCTCCGATGATCTATATTCTGAATCGAGGAATGCACCATCGCAGCATTAATTATGCCGCTCGCACAATCAAGTTCGCGACCGGCACAGATTCGGCCACCCTTCTGGGGAGCCCAGAGCGTTGCAGCCACCTCCCTTTGGAACACCCAGTGCAGTCCCTGCAGTGGCAAGGCGGGAACCTATCCGCGTATTCCCGCGCCACCGGACAGCTGCCAACCAATCTGTCGGGTCTCTTCAAATGTGACACCGACGCTGTTGTCAGTTTGTGAACATCCATCGAGTTTGCATTGGGTCAATCTTCCGCGTTGCTTCCGAGTGCAACACACCGCCTCATGAAGCGCTGCCATCGACACCAGAATCGCAGAGGTCTTCTGACTCTTAGTGCTATTCGCGGAGCGTCAAGGCTTAGGTGCGCCTGATTTCCATCCGAGGTCTGTGGAAGTGAATATTTCCTGGTACTGAAATTGAGAGGTGATCAATCATTTTTTGGATCCTTTGAAGTAGGGATTTGATACTCAGTGAATATTAATGTCGTTATGGGGGTTGGCTCGGCAATAAAGCGGGTAGGGCCGACGAGCGGCAGTGCCCGGTAACGTTGGTTGGTTCACCCTCTACTTTACAATAACAATGTAACACCGGCGAGTGGCACGGCCCGTTACTCAATTTTTGAAATGATGCAAGACTCGATCTATTAGCGAGTTTGCGATGCAGCCATCAGCGCCACCTGGTGGCAGATTTGCAGTGCGCTGACGTATGGCTCCACCCGCCAAAAGTCTCCGTGGATGGCTGTTGGAGCCACTGGGGCTTAATTTTGGCGGGTGGAGCCATATGTCAGCGCACTGCAAATCAGCCACCAGGTGGTGCTGATGGCTGCAGCGCAAACTCTCTATTAACTGAAACTAATGCAGCAATAAGTACTAGTAGTGAATAAGCGAACGAAATACGGGTCCACTAGAGTATGTACAAATAAAGGAGCGTCAGCAGCACACAATTCACAGAGCGGTGAGCCAACCCATTAATTAACTCTTCATCCGCAATCCCTGTGGCCTCGGCCCTCAGTGACTTGGGTCTAAAGCTATTAAATGCATTGTCAGCGGAACTCTGGAGTGGAGTTACAGGGATTGGTAGCGAGATTCGGGAATCATAGGAACCACGGTGTGCCGTCGCTCTGGCGAAGAATCCTCAGCCTATCAGGGAGAATGTGATATATATATCTGACAGACGCTTGTGAGACAGAAATATGTGAACCTAAGCAACAACTCATCTTTTTGTCCGACTTCACACTGCCCATCTCTGACTTCTGGTCTGTGATTATATAGGTTGCGAGTGCGACATCATCAGGACAAGTGAACCCTCGGTGAGTGTCGTGCGAAGTTTGTACTGCGGAATCGAATTCCCCTCAGCATCCCTATGCATAGTCTCGTTTGATGATCTTCACCTCACCATACGCGAAATACAATCCCCGACGGTCTGAGCGTTGTACTTTCACCAATTTTACACTCTGTAACCAGGCCAGTTAATATGCACTCATCAGAATTCATTTGAGACCGTACCGGTGCTAGCAGGAACTTGAGAGGCACCTATGTCAATCTCTGCTCTACTGTCAGAGGCCTCTGTCAAGCTTGATGCCGCCACTGAGTTGACCTTCATGACGACAACTCACGGCGCAGGAACGAAATGATATGGGAGACCAGTAGTAACTGTGAGCTTCATAGACATAGAACAGACACTGTTGCCAGATGGAGACTAAGGACACCAGAGGCGATAGATTGAAACCAAGAGAGATCAAAGACTGCTCGGAGAGAGGATTCACAGAGGAGAAAAGCGGAGTTTGCAGAAGGTCACGGAGGTGGACATGGTAGAAGAGAAAAAAAAACCTCCCCCGTTGTCCTTACAAGACGACTGAGCTGCCTAGTCCATCGGTGGCAAGCGGAACAGCCCATTTCCCGTAATATGCCCGTAGGGCACGTGCTGATTCGGACCAACGACCCGTGCCGGCATCCATCGGCACCGCCCATCCTCCCATCAGATTTCAACAGTGCCCAACAAAAAGGTTGAGCTTAAAATCCAAACTAGTTCTGCAATCTGTTGCACTCCACCGACATCCAGTGGCATCCGGCGATTACCACTGGATTTTCCTGTCTCTCGATTCCCTCTCTCTTTTTTTTTTGGCTGTGGTGTCACTAAATGCAACCTCCGCTCAGTGAACGGACACATTGAGGATTGTTATATCGAGTCAAACATCCTAACTTCCGGGGAAAATCCTCCCAAATTAAGAGCCTTAATATTTAGCGAAGCCAGCGGACCCCACTGGCTTTGGATATCTTTTCAAATGTACTGGGACTACAGAAACCGAAGGCTATCATAGCACTGTTACCCCAAGGTTTAGATGGTCTTCAGAGGTCAAAATTTGTCCAAGCCACCGGATTCTGCTGTAGTCCACTGGCTAACGTTATGGAATTAATATTCAGGGCAGAGATCAAAAAAATTGTAGTATTTAAATAGGTCAAACAGAGGAGTCCAGCTGCCTCCGACAAGGGCCATCGGGGGCCAGTGGATGAGCTTAGGGGTCATGGGATCTGGTTTCTAGCATGTCCAAAGCCAGCGGCATCTGCCGACATTCATTATCTAATCTTGGATCACACTGGATGCCCTTGGTCGCCGGCAGCCACCAGTGACTCCGTTCCCTCCGGGGATATCACTCACATTTCGGGGCGGAATTGCAGAGAACATTCTAGAGGCAGAATAAGCAAGATTATGGAATTTGATTCGCGACTCGTCGCCGGCAACCTCGGCTTGTGCAAGCCGAGAGTTGGCCGGCACATTTTGGCGGAGAGAAAAAGTGATGACATGGGATTAGGCCTCTTCGAGGCGGGTGCTGAACCTTTAGGTGGATGTGTCAGCAAACTGTGACTGCACTCTGATACTTGACTGCCAAGATACATTCTCCTCTAATCACCACTCCCTTGAGTCTGTTCTATTATTACAAGATACAGGATTAATCTTTGGGCTTAGCACATAGAAATCCGAATAGCAAACATGGTAGTGAGGTAGGATGGGTATATGATCTAGCTAAATACCCAGCCTCGTCTAAGAGTAGGTCCAGGAGAATGACTTGTCTCGGTAGTGGGCAGAATGATGGATAAGGGAATATGTGGACAGCCTGTACCAATTGTTCGAAGATCAAGTGAGCCACCACAACTCAGATGCACGAGAAGCTCTGGTGCAGAGTTCCAACAAAGTTGAATAAAATGGTGCCAGTCCAAGTGAAGCCAGAGAGGCAGTCACATAAACATGGTTCAAGTCCATAGAGAAGCCCGGAGAGTCGGAAGGCGTGTCCACAGAGCCCAGAAATATAAATTGCTGACCCGTCCAGGGAAACACAAAACACCGTAAGAGCTTGCAGCGCAGCCATGAACCAATATGTTCAGGTGATTTATTTTTGAATTGTCTGTCTAGGAGAGACTAGTAGATATGGGCACATCACAGAAGCTAGGGATGACATGGATGAGAAAAGCAAAGATTTTTGTGTTGCAGACAGTCGGATACAAGAGGCAGGCGGATTCAAATTCCTGGCATCAACCTCTCCTAATTTGCCCACCACCACCACCACCCGGAAATCAACCGGTGTTCTGGTGTTACCATTCCGAGTTATCCGGTAATTCATTTCGAGTGACCGTACAACCAAATGCTCGGTTCTAAGCCTAGTCAGAATTAACCACTGTAACTAGGTCCTCCCTGGATATTTAAATTCAGGGCATATTTCTAATCTCAGTTGTTGAATCAGCCTACCTACTGTGTAAGTAAATACCACATCAGTGGTACATAGTGTATATAGAAATCCCGATTGCACAAGGGCGCAGGGGCGGGAGAATGAAATAACTGAGGAACTGAATGTAAACTTATTTTGGGTGACTGAAAACACACATTTGAGCTGGACATGGCAAAGAAAACGAGAGGTAGGATACGCTGTTCAGCACTTTTAAATCCCGGTGAGTTGCCGATCCAAGATACTGTTAATTCCATAGGACGAAAAGTTGAAGGAAATATAATATTCAGAGGTCCCAGCGACCCACATTGTATGACAAAATGGGTGTCTAGGAAAATTATCAGAGCCATAAAGCTCACATGACACAGTTGGGTCAGGATTAACAAGTTGTTGATATCGGCATCCAACAGCTGCCGATTACTTGGCAATCCCCTTTTGGGAGTCTATTTAGAGAGGTCTGTGTGTGATCGGGAATTCCCGCCTACATTGGTCGGATATCTCCGCGTCTGAAATTCTCACGTGCCCGGATACTGGTCCGAACATAAAGCCGAAATGACTAAGCACCAAAATTGAACTTAAAGAATCTTTTCACTTTCTGTCAATAAAACGGGCTGATATGCAGGCTTCAATCAGTGGCATGTCAAGGAGTTTATTCGCACTTTGATTGTATTTTTCTTTTTCCCGCAGCACTTGCATTCCGAGTTCTACTGTGATGACCAATTCTGCATGACAAACAGATCAAAAATGAGCAATACGCTAAAACTGCTGACGAAAATGTGATGCACGGCCAATTTTTGAAAATCAGGCTCTCTAAGACCCAGTAACTTATGTTACTGGGAATCACGTATCCCGGGTCGGCACGGATCGGCTCCGCTGACAAATTTGCAGCTTGCTCTTGCCCCACTTGGAGTCCAATTTTGCTTTGCTCCTGCTCTCGCTTTTGTTGCACCAAATATGCCCAGTTTTGGCCCTTAAAAGATGCGCTCAAGCTCACCTGGGCCCTGGATGGTTGGAAAGTGGCAACTGACCCCATTGTGGCGAACACTGGAATCCACAACAGTCATGATCATGCGAGTCTTTCTAGGGCGGAATCAAGGCGGAATGCTGCTTTGCATAAGTAATTGATGGTTAAATCTAAGGTATTCAAATCATAGATGGGGTCTGGTGGTGGAGCGGTTGGTCGCAACAGTGCGTGTGATTCGAAATGCACTGAGGATAAGGGCCTCAATGCTGCGGGGAAAGCTGAGCGCTGAGCCATGACGAACTGCCTCCTCCCTCCACGAGACTCCACCCCACTAGTTGCACATTCAACTATCACCCACTAGAATGTGCGACGATCTTTCCCCTCCGACTCGGAGGTGTCATCTGAGCATCTCGACATCTTTGCTGGAGCCTGGCAAGTTGTCATACCTGCTGTCGCTTATCCTCCTCTGCCTACTATATGGATTTGAAGGAGCTGCGGAATCGAATTGTAAGCGCACTTTGATTTGTAAAACAAGACGCTTAGTAATTCTCCCCAAGAGGGATATGTCAGCTCTGTATAAACCAATGCTAAGCAAAACACGCTGAATCTCACCACCCGCCTGAGCCCGCTTTTCAGTATAAATTCTGAGATTCTCACGAGTCTCCAAGTACAAGCAGTCCCTTTCCAACTCACGCCAGTCTTCAATAATTCCAGCATGTCTCTCCCTACCTTCTCGTCCTCCACCACCGCCGACGAGGTGGCCAGTGTCTTTGCCGCTGAGATTCAAGGCAAAAATGGTGAGATTAGAATGTCTGAAATTGAGCTGATGTATCTAACTATTCCAAGTCTTGATCACGGGCACTTCGCTCAATGGGATTGGCTTCGAGACCGCTCTCGCCATCGCAAAGCACGCAAACCTCTTGATTATCACCGGCTACAACTCAGAAAGGTACGGAATATGTTTGAAAGCACTTTTACCACTGTTGCTGATGACTCCATCTGCAGATTGAAGTTGACAGACGCCGCTATCAAGAAGGAAGTTCCTTCAGCCAACATCCGCCGCCTCACGCTAGATCTGTCATCGTTGACCGCTGTCCGTACGGCAGCGGCTGAAGTTAACGCTTACCCCGAGCCCCTTCATGTCTGTGCCTTTTTGCTCCCCTTTCTCTTACCTGTGCTGAGAAATTCACCAGGTTTTGATTCACAACGCTGCCGCCCCCCAAGGACCTTTCAGACTCACCAAAGATAATCTCGAGCTGCAAATGGCGACGAACCATTTCGGTCCTTTCCTCCTCACCAAGCTGGTGGCCCCGAAATTACTGGCCTCGGCGACGGCAAGCTATGTCCCGCGGGTGGTGTTCGTGTCCAGCTCCACGCACGCTTTGGGCACCGGTGTGAACTTCACGACGCTTGCTGCTCCCGACGCAGCCAAGTACGAGGCCTTCGAGGCGTACTTCCAAACCAAAAGCGCGAACGCACTCATGGCGATTGAGCTGTCGAAGCGTTCCAATGGGAAGATCAACGCTTACAGCCTTCACCCCGGTGGTGAGTTGCCCGCATCCGTTCCAATGGACTTCCTACTGAGAAGCTGGTAATAGCCATTTTTACGAATATGCACCAGAAGGAGGAGATCATCCCCACCATGCAGGCCTTGGGTGAGCCGCTCACACCATCCCCCAGGAAGACCATGATTTAACAGCGGAATTGTCCAGGCGTCTTGGACGCAGATGGAAAGGCCAATACGGTGGACTATGAGTGGAAGACACTCCCGCAAGGCGCCGCGACGTAGGGCATGCCCTCCGTATCCGTGTTGGAACTTAGTCTCCCTTGGCTGCGTAGGACCGTCGCCGCAGCCTTTGATCCGCGCCTCAATGGTGAATTTGATGCCTTTCCGATCTAGCCATTTTAATATTCTCTTGCAGACAAGCCTGGCGCATACTTGTCCGATTCCACCGAGGCCAATAAAGATTTGGCGCCACACAGCTCCGATCCCGTGAGTCTCGCCCCACCCTCGTAAATTTAACCGACCTTATGTGTGTAGGCGAATGCGGCGAAGCTGTGGTCCGTCACAGAGGAGATCATAGGCGAACAATTCACGTTCTAGAAGCGGACGACATGTTAATTGTATAACCTACAAGCGGTTCCTGCGGCCCAGGATCCTCTTTCGCTAGTAGTTGATTCCCTGATGGATTCTTTTTGAACTGTCACCTTGGTCGAACGGTCTGTAATGGAGACTTGAGTTGAACTGAGTTTACCCCGCGTTGAACTGAGGTGAGTTGATATTGCGGAAACCATCGGGGGATCCGCGGGGAATTGTAAGTTTATCTGAAGGAGAAGTGATGAATGCTGATTGTGTGGTGCAGCGGAAGGCATCCCGATCCTGACTTGAGCGGACGGCATAGGAGCCGGCTTAACGGATCACACTGGAATAGGGAATCATTGAGCCGTCATCAAACACAGTGTCGGAGTTTAAAAGGCTGCACACGGGACAGACGTAATTTTATAAAGAGGGTGATAAAGAGGGTGAATATCGGATCGAAGCAAAGGTCAGATGAGCAGCGGAGTTTGAAAAGGCTTCAGACGGACAGAATACTTAATTTTATAAAGAGGGTGAAGAGGGTGAATACATAATGTTTTTGAATCCAGCCAACTCACATCTTAACCATTCGTCGGAGTGTCTCGGAAAGGGCGACGTGTTGTATGCAATCAATGTCTGAGACAGAAACCAGCCCCGGATGGACATAATTGATGCAGAAACGGACGCGACGGCCATTTGGAGTTAAGATCCCGAGATGTTCACATATTATCATCGGCCCATCACTCTGCCCCCAGATTTGGCATGGACGGTTCCCTGCATGCACGTACGGGCATGATGCACGGAATTGTATATCCGGGGAATTTTCTTACGCTTACGGGCGTATTTCCCGTATTACACATGGTTTAAATCTGATGCCCTAAAGGCGCGGTTCGCTTTCTCGTGACGTTTCACCGGTTCGGCGCTGTATCTCCTCACAGCTGCAGCCACACAAGTGTTATAAATTCGGAGAGGCTCTCAGATTCCTCCCTCACTTCGAGAACCCATTCACACCAGCATGTCTCTTCCTACCTTCTCGTCTTCTACCACCGCCGACGAAGTGGCCAGCGCCTTTGCTGGCGAGATCCAAGGCAAAAATGGTGACTGGACTGCCCGTATAGCTTCGATTTATGCTGAGGATTTTGAAGTTTTGATTACCGGCACGTCCCTCAATGGGATCGGATTCGAAGCGGCTCTTGCCATTGCGAAGGACGCCAACCTCGTCATCATCACCGGGTATAACTCAGAGAGGTAGGCGATACTTTCAGCGCATTTTTAGCGGTATTTTTGATGATTCCATCCGCAGACTGAGGCTGTCTGAAAAGGCCATCAAGAAGGAAGTCCCCGCAGCCAACATCCGCCGCCTAACACTCGATCTCTCATCATTGGCTGCTGTCCGTACGGCGGCGGCTGAAGTCAACGCCTACCCGGAACCGCTTCACGTCGGTTCTTTTCTACTTGTCCCGTTCAAAGATCGTTGACCAATCCTCCCAGGTTCTAATCCACAATGCGGCCGCCTCCGGTGGACCATTCAGGCTCACCGAAGATAATCTCGAGCTCCACATGGCGACGGACCACTTCGGGCCCTTCCTCCTCACCAAGCTGGTGACTCCGAAATTACTGGCCGCGGCGACGGCGAGCTATGTCCCGCGGGTGGTGTTCGTGTCCAGTTCCGCGCACGCTTTGGGCACCGGTGTGAACTTCACGACGCTTACCGCCCCCGACGCAGCCAAGTACGAAGGCTTCGAGGCGTACTGTCAAGCCAAGAGCACGAACGCACTCATGGCGATCGAGCTCTCGAAGCGCTCAAAGGGGAAGATAAACGCTTACAGCCTTCACCCCGGCAGTGAGTTGCCCGGGTCCGGCACCATGGATTCGATACTAAAGCGCTGGTGACAGACATTGTCTCGAATATGACCCAGAAGGAGGAGGCCATCCCCTACCTGCAGGCCATTGGTGAGCCGCTCGCTCCCATTCCCCAGGAAGACCGTGACTTAACCACAGAATTTCCAGGCATGCTAGACGCAGATGGAAAGCCTAACACAGAGAAATTCGAGTGGAAGACGCTCCCACAAGGTAGCCGCGACGTAAGACGGCTTGCTCCGTATCCGGGCTGCAACTCATTATTCCTTCGCTGCGTAGGACTGTCGCCGCAGCATTTGATACGCGCCTCAATGGTGAGTGAACATGACTCTTTTCTAATCCAAACACTCCAATTTTATGTTCCAGACAAGCCTGGGGCGTACTTGGCCGACTCCACCGAGGCAAATAAGGACCTAGCCCCGCATAGCTCCGATCAAGTGAGTCCCTGACCGTCTGCTCCTCCTGAGATTGACCGACCTTTTGCTTAGGCGAATGCGGAGAAGCTGTGGTCTGTCACGGAGGCAGATCATAGGCGAAAACTTCACCTTCTAGTTGCGTTCTAGAGTGGCCCAGGCCATACATGTAGTACAGATAACCTTCGGATACATACTCTTTTGATCCTAAATTTTACCACCCCTCGCTCCATTCTTTCACCTGCTAGACCTAAACCGACAAAGTCTGCCTGCGGTGATCGGATGAAGGCGGACCGGTTGCCTCAATTGCTACTGAAGAGCGTTCGCTGAAATGTGCGAGATGACTCCACAGCATATGTATGTTGGCTCGGACATGAGTGCACGACGGGCGCCGCGGAAGGAAAGTATATTCAATAGTTATTGCAACTCATTTAATCCCGCCTATGTACTCCCTCTTGGGAACGAACGTCGAAAAAGGGATCCCCAGTGCGATGTCATATTGCGTCCTGTTTACTGCATCATATTGGCGATGTTACTCAGGTACAGATCCCAATCGGAGACCCTGCAGTGAGCACGCATCAGAAACTATCTTCATGCATAGAATGAAAGAATGCGACGTACTCGAAACCAGTGGGGGCAGCGGACCACATAGCAACGGTGTCCGTGTCCATGGGGTCGAACGTAGCGTGGGCGTCATGGGACGAAGGAACAGCGGGGGAGACCCTCGGAGCGAGCGCGGGCTCTTCGTCCACGAAGTACTTCGGATTCCCGAGGGAGGCAGCAAAGGAGGTGGTGGTAATACTTGTGGGCGGACTCGGAGGACGTGCAGGCGCCGTCGCGGCGGCAACGGTGGAGATGTCGTGGTATGCTTTAGGGTATCGAACTCGCGGAGGAAGCGCAGGCTCCTCCCCAACGGGCCCAACGAAATGGCCGGCCATGACCTCGTCGTACAGTCTCGGATCATATGCCCGCTGCTGAGGATGCCGAACGGTTTTGGGCATGTGGGAGGATATTCCGTCGACGGGGCCTGTGACGAACGGCGAAGGCTCGTAATCGTCTCGCGGAGATCTGGCGGGTGGGACCTGGTCAACTTTCGCGAGCTGCTCAAGCGTGTCGCTAGGGCAATATGTTAGTAGGAGAAACAATGGGGTAAATGTGATTACAGCAGAGGTCCCGTGGACGGCCAGCGCGTCTTGTGCGCCCGCAGAACGGTTATGCACTGGTGCACATCCGACAGGTCCGTGTTATGCACGCGTCCGGTACGGGTTCCGCCCCAGATGTTGAGCAGGAGTACGATCCCGGCGGTGAAGAGCGCGGTCTGCAAATGTGATAATAAGTACCGCGGGAACAATGGACAAGAGTACTGACCTGGCCGAAAACTAACGGATTATTTGGCCGTCGCCTATGGTGGATCGCAGCAACATGGCTGCATGCGCGGGCGGCGGTGTTGCAGATACTGAGAGACGGAAAGGTCTGTGAGGATGTCAGCCATTTGGAAAGGCCGTAGAAACAAGAAGGGTTTAAGATGAACGAATAGTGTAAGAAGGACTAACCGTCGGAGTTGCAGAATTGCGCACAGCAGGGATAAACGGGCGGTGTATGAGGATCCGCAGGAAATAGTAACTGCAATACAGGGCCGCGGACTGGTCGAAAAAGACATCATTCGGGCACGCCGGGTCCCATTGAACTAGACCATCGGCAAGTCGGTATTCCTACGCGCCATGTAAGGAAATGGGTACTCACGATGCCCTGGGACGGAATCCAACCACGCGTTGAGAGCCGAATCGAATTCAACGGCGAGTTTCTGCTGCCACATCTCGTCGCCTAATCCCATGAGAGTTTTGATTCTATTAGATGAGTACTTTCCGTGTAACATGGAGGGTAAGAAATGAATGGTGCAGCGAGGAAAGACGTACAAGGATCTTTAGCGTGAAGGAGGAAATTCGGTTCAGCTTGATCATTGAGATCAAGAAATCGACTAGCGATGGTGTATTGGGTGGCTGGCAGAATGCCGCATGTCGCGAACTCGCTTCCCAATATTCGTCGTCACACCGGACGGGCAGATCAAGGTCGAAGCTGCATCGTACTATTATTCGGCGACAATGAGGCTATGAGGGCGGGGACATACTCATGTGATTGAATTGCGATTGTGCGGCCAAGTGCGCCACTCAACTGCGAATCAAATAGAAGCAACAGCCTGAAGATCACACACAGTTCGCACCAGCACGAGCGCGGGGAAGCCAATACTTACCAATAGGCACGCTTCTCCAGCTCTTCCTCCGGCCTAATCGTCCTGGCGCGCAGTTTCAACCGATGGGCGCCAATGTCCTGCGCCAGGCGCAGACCAAATCCCACTATCTTCCAGGCCACGCGTGGACCAGAAATGCGATCAAGGAATTGTACAGCGAGCTGAAGAAAGAATCATTACGCGGATTGAAGCAAGAGTAATGATACGCACACAGTAGCATTGGAGATCATACAATGTTGGTTCGCCACACAGGGTTTGACTCGCGAGTCGCACCTGAGAGAACCATTCCCAACCAGGGCTCCTTGAGGACGTTGCGTGGACGCGTTGATCGGCCGAGTAGCGCGCACCGAGGGCACACACAAGAAGCAGAGTCCCGCCGAATCCGTCGTCAAGTAAATGCAGGTTAGCAGCAAAGGCACTCTCAAAGATCGGTCGATGGAGGAGCGGGAGGGAAGTGTTGATGTAGTCGAAGTACAGCGAGATCAAGCTTATGGCTAGATCGGCGTCGGGAAAGGCATAGGCTGGACGGGAAGGTGCGTCATCCCACTGTAAAGCGGCAGCGCACTCAGTGGGTGATCGGCGGAATGGAATAAAAGCAGACGAGCCGGTGTTATGCTCCACGGCTGCGAGGCGAACGCAACACAACGTTGTGTTGCCGCTGAGGACGGAGTTGCGTGGCTGTCCTTTAGATTAACAGCAGCCCTGACAAGCATGGCCTGGCTCGACTTCCCCTGAAAGCCATTGCTGCCCGGGGAGTCCAACGATAACGAATCCAAGTCCTGCGAGATTTCGACGAAGGCAAGATCGTCCGAGTGTGGCTCAGGGAAGGGGCTGTTTAGACGTCGGATGGCGTGGCTAATTAGCTCTACAGCGGGACCATCTTTCGGGGCGGAGGCTTGGGAGGAATGTAGAGTTCCTATGATGTCGCCGCTATGCGAGTCTCGGAGGAGTGACTCTACAGTTTTGAGCCGTTTCTCGAGAGATTGGACGTAACTGCGTGCGGGTGGGCTAAAAAATATTACACGAGGATACGACTGTCACCATACCTGCTGGATGTCGCGGTCGTGCGTTGCTAGCGACTCGGGGTATGATCGCAGCCGTGGACGAAAGAGGAATTGCAACGTACCATCGCTCGTAGCTCGTATGTGCAGCTGGATCCATGTTTGACGCAGCGGGAGCAGGGGCCTTGACCATCGCCTGCCGTTGAAAGTGAACAACCCACATGGATTCACAACGGAAATACGCACATCGACCTGAGGTACACGCAGTTCGTAGTCAATCGCGCCTGAGGGGACGGATTTTTTTGACGTACGTTTCTTGCGGCGGCATACATCACAAGGTCTGTGGGCTTTTCTCGAGCTCTTGTTGAGGCTGGAAGCGTTTTCCTCGTCGGACGACATGGTGGTATGGATCAGAAGAGTCACACCACGTGTATCACGTAACAGCCTGTGTGACGCCTCTTCCTTTCTCATACGACCATCCTCAGTGTACAGGGCCGTGAAATCTCTGGCCTGCGTGGACGACCTGTTACCTCAGAGGTTCGGATCTGCAGGGGAGGGGATTTCCGACGGATGTCAAGTTCATAACTTGGCTGCCATTGATCAGGATTCAGCGTCTAGTGTGTCTCCATAAATCCTCCTGGGTGCTAACGCGATGGGACTGAAAAGGCTCGACGTGGGGATCCGTCCGGTCTTGCCTGGATCTTTCAGCACTGGAAGACTGTTCACCGTTGAGTTGATCCCGGTCCTGGTTCCCGGATTCCCATCGAAAGTCTCTTATTTCATGAATAACATCGACGCCGGAGGGCCCTGATCGCGAGATCCAGATGCTGAGCATCACTGGCTCACTAGGCCTAGGTAATTTCCCTGACTACCGTGTGCTCAGGCTCGTGGTTTCACTTTCGCCGGCAGCAGCGTTCAGTCGCATTAATGGGGTCCGCGCAGGAGGCGGCTATACATGGTGCGTGATTCATTCCTCTGAAGCGTCTCAAAGATGGCAGCCGGACGCTGGGCTGGCCTACTGGCATTTTTTGGAGACGACCGCTCGCCTTCTACGGAACGAGTCTCATTAAAGCCGTGAACCTCGGGCCTCTCCAAATCGCTTCCGACAATTCATCACCGCCTCTACTCAAGTACTCGCATTTCTATGAAGGAGATTCTGGAAGGCTCAATTGAAACGGACGCTCCTTTAATGAGATGTGAGCCCATCAAACAAAATATCGGATGTTCGTGAGTCTAACCCTCATGAAGTTGATGTTGAACTCAATTCGAAAGGTCAAGGCGCTGTGAGTAACTGAGCGCCATCGTAGTTAGAATTGATCCATTAAGATATTCCACTGGTATTCCATGAGCTCGGGATACCATACTTGCAAGCAGCCATCGACACCAGAATCGCAGAGATCTTCCGACTCTTAGTGCTATTCGCGGAGCGTCAAGACTTAGGTGCGCCTGATTTCCATCCCAGGAGGTCTGTGGAAGTGAATATTTCCTGGTACTGAAATTGAGAGCTGATTTTTTGGATCCTTTGAAGTAGGGATTTGATGTTCAGTGAATATTAATGTCGTTATAGGGGTTGGCTCGACAATCACATATCCCAGGTCGGCACGGATCGGCTCCACCGACAAATTTGGAGCTTGCTCTTGCCCCACTTGGAGTCCAATTTTTTGCTTTGCTCCTGCTCTCGCTCTTGTTGCACCAAATACGCCCAGTTTTGGCACTCAATCAAGCTCACCTGGGCCCTTGGTTTGACTGCGCCCACCATGAATGGCTGGCAAGTGGCAACTGACCTGAACACTAGAATCCACAACAGTCATGATCATGCGAGAGTCTTTCTGGGGACGAGGACGCAGTTCGGGGTCCTGGCAAACATAAAAGGAGCGCTTATGTTCCTCTGCATGTGTCGGAAGTTCGAGATGCGAAGGTAGTTGATTGCTCTACCTACTATATGGACTTGAAGGAGCTGCGGAATCGAATTGTAAGCGCACTTTGATTTGTAAAACAAGACGCTTAGTATTTCTCCTCAAGGTCGGGATATGTCAGCTCTGTATAAACCAATGCTGAGCAAAACACGCTGAGTATCCCCACCCGCCCGAGCCCGCTTTTAAGTTTCAACTGCTATAAATTCTGAGATTTTCCCGAGTCTCCAAGTACAAGCAGTCCCTTTCCAGCTCACACCAGTCCTCAATAACTCCAGCATGTCTCTCCCTACCTTCTTGTTCTCCACCACCGCCGAAGAAGTGGCCAGTGTCTTTGCTGGCGAAATTCGAGGCAAAAATGGTGATTGGATTGACTGAATTGCGTCGATGTATCTAATTATTCCAAGTCTTGCTCACGGGCACTTCACTCAATGGGGTTGGCTTTGAGACGGCTCTCGCCATCGCAAAGCACACGAACCTCTTGATTGTCACTGGCTACAACTCCGAGCGGTACGGGATATATTTAAACGCACTTTTATCACTATTGCTGATAGCTCCGCTCCATCTGCAGACTGAAGCTGACCGAGGCCGCTATCAAGAAGGAGATCCCCGCAGCCAATATCCGCCGCCTCACGCTTGATCTCTCATCGTTGGCCGCTGTCCGTACGGCGGCGGCTGAAGTCAACGCCTACCCCGAGCCGCTTCACGTCGGTTATTTTTTCTACTGCTCTTGTTCAAACCATAGTGACAATCCTCCCAGGTCTTAATCCATAACGCGGCCGCTCCCGTTGGACCTTTCAAACTTACCCAAGATAATCTCGAGCTCCAGATGGCGACGGACCACATCGGGCCTTTCCTTTTTACCAAGCTTGTGGCCCCGAATTACTAGCGTCGGGCACGACGAGCTACGTCCCGCGGGTGGTGCTCGTCTCCAGCGCCGCGCAGGCGTTGGGCGCCGGTGTGGACCTCACCACGCTTGCTGCCCCCGACCCCGAAAAGTACGAAGCCTTTAAGCAAGTACTCCCAAGCCAAGAGTGCGAACGCCCTCATGGCGATTGAGTTGTCTAAGCGGTCGAAGGGAAAGATCAACGCATACAGCGTTCACCCCGGTGGTGAGTTGCCCGTATCCGTTCCCATGGACTTCATACCGAAGAGCTGGTGGCAGCCATCGTTACGAATATGACCCTGAAGGAGGAGACCATCCCTTACCTGCAGGCACTTGGTGAGCCGCTCGCGCCCATTCCTCGGGGACCCAGTGATTTATAACTTCGCAGGCATCCTAGACGCAGATGGAAAGCCCAATACGGTGAACTATGCGTGGAAGACGCTCCCGGAAGGCGCCGCGACGTAAGGCAGCCCCCGCCGTATCCGTGTTGGAACTTAATCTCACTTGGCTGCGTAGGACCGTCGCCGCAGCCTTTGATCCGCGCCTCAATGGTGCGTGAATTTGATGCCTTTCCGATACCATTTTAATATTCTCTTGCAGACAAGCCTGGCGCATACTTGTCCGATTCTACCGAGGCCAATAAAGATTTGGCGCCGCACAGCTCCGATCCCGTGGGTCTCGCCCTCTCACCCTCGTATATTTGACCGACTTTATGTGTGTAGGCGAATGCGGCGAAGCTGTGGTCCGTCACAGAGGAGATCATAGGCGAACTATTCACGTTCTAGAAGCGGACTGACATGGTAGTTGCATAACCTAATACATAATGTTTTTGGTTCCAGCGAACTCACATCGTAACTATTCGTGGGAGTGTCTCAGAAGGGGCGACGTGTTGTATGCAATAGATATGTCTGACTCAGCCTGAGAAAGAAACTAGCCCCGGATGGACATTATCCGTTCTCTTAACGAAATCCTCGGCTTTCGTTTGCACGTCTTCGCTTCAATCCCCATCCAGGTTATCCCCATCCCTTTGACTCTCTTCTCGCTCCTCATCCTCGACCTTGCATGACCTGTGCAGTAAGGTTAAACCAATACACAGCCACAACACAGCTTATACATCAATCCCATTCCGTACCAGTCCTCTCACTGCGCCCGCAATTTCCGCGGCGTCGAAGTTGGATCAGGATTGCAACGGACTACGAGTGTGGGTCGATTCAAGACCGTTTCAGCCTACTGGCGAGAGCAGGCGAGCCCCGTGTCTCAACAGCTTTCATTCTGAATCTGAACATTCCTAACAGAGACAGAAATCTCTCACTGTGCCCGAACTTTCCCGTTGAATCCGGCCCGCTGGGGACTGCGGGCACGTCCCATGACTGACCAGCTGTTCAGTGAACTGTAAAAAACCGCTAACAGGTACATTTATTTCCCACTACGCCGCAGAACGATAAACTGCCGGTAGCCAGATATAAAAGGCCGGCCGTCGATCTTACTTTCCACCATTTCTCCCGTCCTTTTCATCGTATCCTGGTCGCTGGTATTCTGAATGTCTCGGGGCCCATCAATACTTTGCGTTCAAGACATCAAATCTCTGTCCTTCCGCCAGCGCCGTGACTTCTGGGCTATACCAAGTCTTTATGCTGCAACACGGTCGTACGGCAATAGTGCTCGCCACAATTATTGCATTCCGTATGGCAGACTGGTCACGAGTCTAGCAACACGGCTCCCAGGCTCTTTCAGCCGCACGCACTTCTTGCGCCCAGGCTGCGCAGCACTCGTTGCAATCCCAATCCGCTCCACGCTCCCGAGAGTTCACTTTTCGGCTTGGAAAACGGGCTTGCGCCCGCGCCAACGGGCTTTTTCGGGCTTGGGCTTGGATTTGGGTGTAGATCAAAGCCCAAGCCCGGCAGATCGGCTTGCAAGCCCGTTTGTCGGCTTCGCAAGCCCGTTTGCTCACTCAGCCGAGAAAGGGGCTTGCGCGTATTTCTCACCGTCCTCGGACTAATGTGTCAATCTGAGTGAGTACACTATGTGCAGCCAGTACATACCTCTAAGGCTTGCGATTTATTATGATGTTTTGCTCACTGTTGTAATGATACGCCGTCGCCGCCAAGGACGACAAGCCAACATTGTCAATTCATTTCAGAAGTACGGGCTTGTCGCACTCAGCGTAGTCTCATCGTCTTTATACATCCCTTGCGACCAGATGTTTTCTCCCAACTCGAATTCCTGGTCTGCTGGAACCCAATTTTCCGTGACATGTTAATATAAGTAATTGAAATGACTCAAAATTATTCCATTATGCCAATGCTGACTCCTATTTCTGCTCAAAGGCTGGTGCCATCCATAATTTGCAGTGTAGGCGACGAAATCTTGAGTTGACAGATGCGCAAGCCCGGCTGTGTGATGGCATAGTTAAACACAAGCCCGTTTGTCTGATCCCATCAGACAAACGGGCTTGGGCTTGATCCTGGCCACAACGATGTTCATCTGGGAATGAGCTTGAGGAGCATTAGTTACTATTCAAACTTAATGCTTCAGTTGACTCAAGGAGATCTGATACATAGTTCTGTTGTATAGGTTTGAAAATCGTGTTGATTTCGACTGATAAGTTGAACGCAAGCCCGTTTGTCTGATGGCATCAGACAAATGGACTTGTGTTGGGCTTGTCGATAATTTAAACATGTTTAAGAGGGATCCTGGTATTTTCCAATTGGATCAAGTCCTGTGACCTTTTGTGCTGACTTTTGGTACCAGTTTCGTAAGAAAGCGGCATTTTTGGCATGCAAAACAGGCTCGTGGATTTGGGTGTAGCCCTCTGAGCTATCGGGCTCAGTTTCGATGTATAAACCTGTGAAACTGGAGTTATGTTATGAACTGCAAGACAAGCCATGCCACTGCGTCTAGCGGTGGTCCACTGGTGAGAAACCCGCTCACTATGCAACAATAAGATCAGTTCCAAGCCAAGGCCAGATATGTGATAAAACTGAAAGTCTTACTCACTCTATTGGATCCCCGTTACCCATGCGGTATCATCGATTTGTTTCCCGCGCCACAAGTCGTTCCTCCTTGCCAACAGGCTCATAAATCATATTTCTTCTTGCACTCAGATTTAACCGTGAGTTATGAATGGTATCTACATCCTCTTAATGTTCCCGAACAACTCTGTACATCAATAGTAATGACAGAAGAAATAAGACCAGTACTTCGCCTAATTTTGAAAAGAAACGAACGGGCTTGGGCTTTATATGGTTTGAGCAAACGGGCTTGCGCCCCTGCAACGGACTTGTGTGGGTTTGGGCTTGGGCTTGGGCTTGGGCAGAGTTTCTTACCCATGGGCTTGTGGCTTGAACCACACGGCTTGTGTCATGGGAAGCATACGTGGCCTATGAATTTTCTTAGACACCTCAATCTGGCCATGGTAACGGCCCCCAAACAGAATAAATCAGGCACAGGGCAATGTTGAACGGGCTTGGGTAGCTGGGACGGTTTGAGCCAACGGGCTTGGAGGCTTGTGCATAATGGTTCGAGCTTGCTGAGAGTTTTGTACAATTGGTGTCGCAACTGTTGCGCTTGACGCTACAGTAGTTTGCAAGTGTTCTCGCCACTGCAATGTACGTTTCAAGCTGTGAATTTTGGTCAGCCATTGCTCACAGAATGGTTGCGTCAAGTTACATACATAGTCATGATCAAATTTATACAGAGACATTTGAGAAGACATGAGATGGCCGGTTCTATACACTATGTAACGAGGAGGGAACAAATATTATTTTTTCGGCGCGAAAAGCGGGGTGTCCTAAGCGGAAAGATGATGGGAAGTCTCTGGTGGTTGAAGGAAACGGTGCAGAGACATTAAACGACAGTGATTAACAGTTTACTTACAGTGGGGAAGCTGGCTGTAGGTGAGCACAAGCCCAAGCCCGTACAAGCCCAAGCCATCCAAGCCCGTACAGCTAAATTCAAACTCCGCTATGCGGGGCAAGCCGTTTTGCCAAGCCCGTTGGAAAACTCTGGTATAAATTGTGACCGTCAATGACCTGACATGGCAGATTGTCTAATTTCCTTCCACCATCATGGCTCAGAGGAACCCGGGTTTGGCTCATCACACGTCGTCGCACTCTCGAAAGGTGTCTATGTAATCGCCTTATTGATGGTACCAATGGACAAACATAGGCCCGCATCGAGTTCGGTAAGCACGTGTCTTTCTGATTTTGACGCGTGTATTGACACAAGATGGCCGATAAAAGGAGGCGATCAAGATGTGGATCAAGGCCGGATTTCTCAAACGCGCGTTGTTGGCCTGCGGTAGAGGTTAGTTTTTGGGTTGTTTTACAGTTGACTTCAAATAACAAAATTGGATTTTGTACCGCCCAAAAAATACCGTGTATAATCGGTTATAAACGGTTTTAACCGTTTACATACCGTTTTCGTTTAGTGTACCCAGATGTGTACACGAAAACTATTTGATTGGAGCCTTAGCCACCAAGCTCAACAAGCTCTGCCGACGGGGCTCACAGAACGCAGCGATTAAGCCTGGATCCAAAGTCACCAGGAGTGCAGGCCTGTGTGCCGACGATGCCATTTCATGTTCTGTCCTATCTGTTCTTTATCATCTCTCTTTTTTTGTGCGCATTCTCCCAACGTTCTGCGGGCTATATCCACGGAACCGACGAGACAGAGGCACAACCCAGTAAGTATTGTTTTTCATTTTGGGACAGCGAATCACAAGACAAGGATAATACCTAGAGAACTACAGTTGCGGCGGAATCATTTATGTGCTGCAGATACCACCCTAAAAATAATGGTGGAATCTTAAGGTGATGCATCGGGGACAGGGTACTCCGGTGGAGCCTCCCGTTCATCCCACTGACGATTTTGCAACCGCTGATTCAGCACCGTGACCAGCTCGTCTGTGGATATGGCAGAGACACGAACAGTGTCGACGCGGACATGCTCCACCGGGGGGTCCGCGTCGTTGGGAAACAGGTTTATTGGCGCCGATACCGGTTCGTCCATTGCCGAGTGATCATGACCCGCGGTGGGGCGTGGCCGATTCTGCCGTTCTCCGTGCTTTACCCTAGCCAAAATGCAATGGGAAGCAGGCCTGGAGATGCTACATGCACCGTGAAAGGATTGATTCGGAGCTCGAGAACTGGTGCACCGGTAAGATTTTTGGAAGTCTGCGAATCTCTACGGAGGCACTGCAGAGTGGCGAGAATGAGACCCACCCCCACAACGATGCCCAACGCACCCCCGAGAATGGCTGCCAAGCGTGAGGATTTCCTCTGCGGGACTCCGGAAGGGTTGGGAGGTGGTGAACTCGCCGTTGGTGAAGCGCCTGAGGCAGCAGACGACTCATCCTCGACGTCCATTGCACTGATGAGGGCGGCGAGGGCCATGGTCTGATTAGTCCCAGAAAAATTGGGGCTCGGTGGGCCCGTCCAGGAGCTCCCGTGGATATCGGTGCCATTGGAGGTGACCAGGTCCGTAACAGCATTAAACTGGATGAAACGCCTTAACCAGCAGATTTGTTGAACCCCTCCCTTGCCACATACCTGAACCGCGATGTAATCCCCAATGTATCGGTGCAACACGGCGCTTGTCGTATTGCGGGCATATGCTGCCCCGAGGTCCTGCAGAAGGTTTGTATCTCCCGTTTGTCCTGGGGTGTCTTGGGTATGAGAGAAATCAATGTTGTAGGGGAAAGAACTACCGTGTACGGCAACGATTCCATTTTCGCTTTGCCAGGCAGTATTCGGAATTGCGGCAGTGAGCAGGTCGTCCAGACTATCCGCCGACTGTTAAACACAATGCATGTAAATTGATGGAGGCTCGCAGATTCTGCATTGGCGCATCGTTTGTAATCGAGGAGAGGACAGCAAGTCCCTCGAGCATCAGCCCCAATTCGAATAGTGTAGTGTCCGAGAAGACCTCGCAGGGAGAATCGCTGGCGCTCGCCGAGATGTTCGGCTGGAAGATGTTTCTAACATTGTACAAGTGGGAATGAATAAAATTCGCCGATTCGTTTGCCCCTCGAAGATATAGAGAATCTGTTGTTATTTCGGCCAGATCTGCGAGTGTATATATGATTTTGACTCTTCTTCCCAACCGATGCGTATCATCGGAACCATTATGTACCACAAATGTTGCCTTTTCCTTCCCAAAAGTTTGACCGAAACTTGAAGTGCGGATAAAAATCCATTTTGGGCGTGGTTACTGGAAGCGTCTTCTTATGTATTGTCACAATTGAAGTAGGAGCAGTGGTGCGGACCATTTTATATCCGGTGGTTCGTCCCGGGATCGTCGGTGTAAGAATTAGTGGTGCCTCACACATTCATCCAGGGAGGCGTTCTGTACCTGATAAGTCTGATTTAACGTGCGGTGCAACGGGAATTCGGTAGACTAGAGATGGATAATTGATCGGAGTCGCAGTGGAAGAAAGATTAATACATGAATACTCTAAGAACAGTGGGAAAGAGGGGGACGGGAAGGGGAAATACAACGAGATCTAGCTGGGAGGGTAGCGCGCATTTACCCACAAGGTTTCCCCCTTCTCCGAAAATACGTTGATGAGCTCTAAGCCTGCAATGCTGCCGCCGAACCTTTTCTCGACCAGAATGCGAAGGTGTTCCGCCAGCCACCACACGAGGCTGAAGTTCGTGATCATGCGGTGGGCGCAGTTGGCCAATAGGATGTCCTTGACCGGGGGAAAGCCCTTTATCTGAGGAGAGCCGTGAGCGGCGGCAAACTGAAGACAGAGGAATCGTACGGCGAGAGTGACTTTGAGTGGGCCGGGCGTGTGTCGCAGGAGCTTTTCGCCGGGGAGGTTAATGGAGTGGACGAAGGTCAAAATGTCGGTCAACAGGGCGCCGCGGGAAGATACACCGGAGGTAAAATCGATCATTGCGGGGCCGCCAAGGGGAGGGGCCCGGGATTCGCTATCAGCAACGACGTGGAAGTTGTTGTAGCTCGACCGCGCGCGGGTCTCGACAAACGACTCCGCCTTGCACTGGGCACAGTGCTCAGGACTAATGGGGGGGTAGCAGTGCCCGGATCTCATGCGATAGATGGCGAGCAGTCTGTAGGGGTGTATGTCGTGGGTCGATGGAGGGGCAGGAGGGGCAGGAGGGGCGGGCTGGAAAGAAGGGATGAGCGGGAAGCAGTTGAGTGGCACAGGGGACGCACGGGCGAGGGAGCTGGTGCGCGATATATGATGGAGCGTTCGCTGAACATGCCATCGACGGAATAGGGCCCAGGGCAGATCCTTGGAGGCACGGTCTGCGCCTTGGAGGTTTGGAGTTGTCCGTAGTCTACGGCATTCCTCCGCTGCGGACTCGGCATGGGAGCGAATCGCTGTACGGTCAGAGTCCTGGGAGGTTGGGGCTGGCCGTAGTCCACGGCATTCCTCCGGTGTGTGGTGGGTGGGTGTTGCTGATAATGAAGGAACGTAAAAATTAAGGTGGCATGCGCGGATAGAAAACGAGGACGAACCATAGGCTGGGATTGGGACGGAAACATGACAGGAGGTGGAGGGATGCGATGGAAATGAAGTAGATAGACGGCAGAAGGAGTGTCGAGCAGATGGACCAGCCAAGCAGAGAGTGGATAATGAGGGGGGAAGGATACTGTCGAGTGCTCTCTGCGCGGTCCCTTTTATACTCATCCTGCGCGATCAAGGGGGCCACCCAAGTCACCAGATACTAAAAAGGCAACTCATAAGAATGGACGAACGACAAACCCTAACAATGGGTTTCGCTGCGGCCACTGATGTGTGTAGCCGAGCAGGTCAAAGCGTTCTGAATTCGGCCATTGGGCATCAGAATCAAAGCCGATTGGTGAATGAAACAATATAAAACGCTTTGGTCCAAGAGAAGCCACCCAGAAAGGGATAGCCAATAAAATGGCCAAAGAGAGAGTTTGCGTCACAGCGAATAAAAAGACGAGAAAGAGCTTGATCCGGCAATGATCCTGCGACTCGAGTGAACAACCAAGCAGAAACAGACGGATGACCATACTTCACCACCGGTCGACGAAGTGAAGCTCCTTTAGCTCCCTTGAGATGGATTCGAAATGGAGCCGGCCACTCTGGCGAATCCCTATCATGAAATCATCCATCCGATCCACGAACTGCTTGAAAGTGATGAGTTGCCGCCCCCCTGGTGGGACCCACTCGTTAACTTCAAACACGACCCGCTGTAGGTTATCGAAGCCACGACCGTTGAGGGCGCCATCGATTTCACACCACTGGAGATGTAGGTGCCGCGCCGTGCGGGAGACTCTGAAACATATTGTTTCCAAACTGGGCGACGAGATTTGAAGGATAAGAGATCAAGCTTGTGTCGGGGTGGTCCGCGTCCGACATGCTGTGTCGGAGGCCGAGCGTGAGGTGACGGAGGCGTGTGCACGGACTGATGCAAATGGCCACGACTGAGATCCCTCCGCTGATTAGAGCGCTATATCCCGAGACAATTTATTTACTCACGAGGTTCTCGTTCAAGGTGTTCCTTCGATGGGAGTTCGAAGACTTCAAGATCATGCAGCGCGTGGCAAACCTTCAACAGGAGCGAGTTGCACGCGGAAGCGTCGGCGGCGGAGAGCTCAATGCTGAGACTGTGAACGTTGATATCCCCCATAGCCAAGCACCGAACAACGGGTTGGGTGTCGAATATCGAGTCGGGTCGAATCGAAAGGTAGTCCAACTCCAGAGCTGGTGCATCCACTGTTATATTCGAACCCATCCAATCCACCGCGTAATCCCACCCGGAAACTCCAAGGCGTTTCCGGGACGGAAACAGCCCAATGAAATCCCAGACATCTTGGGCAGTCGAGAAGCTGCACAAAATAAGACGGAGGCGTGTCACGGCTGGCCACTGGAACCGGGATTCGGGGGTTGGACCTGAGGTGCGCGTCACCAGAGTTACGTTCCGTACATTTGGAAAAAGGTGCGGCAGTTCTTCGAGGTCGATATCGGCCCAGATTTCCAGCGTGGTTACGAAGTCACCGAGATGTCTTCTCTGTCGTACAAGGGAAAGAAATCGCTCCGCATCCGACTGTCCAAGGCAGATTTTTCGGAATAAGAGAGACTGGATGTAGCCAGCCCACACTCGACAGATGGAAGTCAGACGTTGCAGATCAAGTCTTTTCTGCTTGCCAATGTAAACTCGATCTAGGATGAGGAATTGTATTTCGATTGGAACAACTGGGACCGAAGGCGGTGCAGTTTGCCTGCTGGATATCAGTTAGAACGAAGCCCAGCGAATGGGACGCACTCTTCCAGGATGACTGGGTGGTTGGACATGCGAGAGCTGCAGACGGGAAGAGGCATTGAGGGTGGTTTGACGTGGCATTCACACGTGCTGATCCCTACACGCACCGCTTGATTTCGGCTGATTCGACGACAAGCTTGTTGTGCCTTAACAATATTAATGGTCCACATCTAGACGGATAGTACTGGAAATAACAGTTCGTGCGTGTATTGTACGCATCGTCGGCTAAAATAGACCCTCAGAGCTCCCCCGAAATAAGCGCCACCGCCCTCTCCGAGCGCGGCTTCACCACACAGTCGAACGGCTTCGCGTGGCCGTAACGCAGTCAGTACCAACGCAATGGCCACGACGGAGCCATGTACGCACCTGATCGTCCCCTGCGTATTCTCGTGCACGGGCAGCACGCCATTACCGGCCCCGATGTCGAACACCGCAAGCGTCATGGCGACGTACACGAACAACGACGCCTCCGCAAGCTCCTTCCCGGGGCACACGCGGCGCCCGAAGCCGAAGCACAGGCTGCGGGGATCGCGCTGCACGGGGTACCGCGTCGGGTCGAAGGTTGAAGGCGAGGGGTTCGTCTCGGGGTCGTTCAGCATGTTCCTGGGACCAAGAACGTTAGCATAAGTATAACTGCGGGAGGGGAGAGGATACGGACCAGGGGTTAGCGATGATGATGGAGCCTACGGCCGGTGAGATACTGGTGGGCGCGGGAGCGCAATGTGCTCGTACCTTTGGGGATGAGATGGCCGTTCACGACTGTATCCTCTAGCGCGGCATGAGGCACGCCTGTAGGCTGAGTCAGTTCTGCGCGGGGAAGGACAGGGGGTGACGCACCCAGCGGCGCGATGCTGTGCCATCTATATAGCCCGGTCACGACGGCGGAGACGTACGGGAGCTGGTCGCGGTCGGAATAGACGGGTAGGCGACCACCACCGATGACGGAGTCGATTTCCTCCTGTGCCTTCCGCTGGACGTCTGGAGAAAGGTTCAGACGTGCAGGCGTAGACGTGAAGGATGCGGACCTGGGGTGAGAACCATGGCAAGGAAGAAGCCGTAGAAGGATGATGCTGTCGTGCCCGGCTGCATCTGCGTGCGTCCCATTCTGCCCTGTGCACCGGGCACGCTAACCTAACCCTGCGCCAGCACGCGGGGATCCACACGTACCCGCGCTACGCAGCCGCGTCCCGATGGAAGCCACGCCACCCGACAGCCCGCTGGCTACAAGGCGCCTCGCGGAGAACCTGTGGGCGCGGGAAGGCGCGGGAGTGCTGCCAGTGGAAAGAAGGCGCCCCGGGCGTGGCCGGATCGCGATCGAGTGATCCGCTCCCATGTGTTACCTCCTCTGATTCGGACTTGGCCGTGGCGCTCGCAGTCGTCACGGCCCGCCTTTTCTTCGCACTTCGAAGACTCGTACTCCGATCGTCATCCAGTACTATCACCCGGTCGCTCTGTAGCCGTCCTGTCCGGACTCTGGAGCATCATATGGCAGACGAGATCGCCTTCTAACTTATAATGACTGGGTAATGACCGCACCATCCTCATTATCTCCCCGCGTCGTTATGGTACGTGCCCGTCGTCGACACAGTTGTTGCACCGATCTTGTTTTGGATCCAGAACTGCCGTATTTACTTGAAGTGGGTTCGAGTATAAATGGCACATATTTTACAATTAGTCGTCCAAACGACCAAAGATTACAGAGAGTACTTAAATAATCGTCCGGAACGCTAAAATAACTCAAAGGATTGATTGTACATGACAGCAGGCCCGACGGCGAGCAACCTGTGCACCGCCTCGCTCCAATTACTGCCATGACTTGGATTAGACCGCTGTTCCCCGTGGCCACGAGACCGAGGCATCGGGACAATCTCCGCCCAGAACGGGCGCCCCAATGGTCGACGCCAAATTTTGCACCGAAGTCATATGGACGTTGTAGAAGGAGCTGTATCCCGTCGTCTGGTTGTCGGTGCACAGGTACGTGATAAAATCGATGTACGTGGCTTTCCCGCTACACACGCTCTCGAAGCGTTTTGTCTCCGCGTAGCTAGCTATACGGACCGGCCCTTGATTATTGCCCGGGGAAATGGTCAAGGGCAGGTTCCCGTGGATCGTGTACGACATCGCATCGGGGGGCGCGGAGTACGCCGTCAGTGTCTCGTTGAACGAGGCGCCGGCGAACACCCCTGCGCGCGTCGCGCCGGGGACGTTGTCGGTGCCTGTCGTTCTGTTGACGGTGGCATTTCCCTGGAGACTCGGGTCAGGCTGGGGCGATAGTGATCAGATTTGGGAATGGTACGCACATACCACTGGATGTGGAAGAACGACGATGTTATATTCGTGAATTTATCCAGGGGGGCGTCATACGTGTAGGTGTTGTATAGGAACTGGTAGAGAATCCCTTGGGACACTGGAGGTCGTCTGGTGGGAAACCAGCGGGGGAAATTGGGGCGGCGTGGACGTGGGGAGTGGCTATCAAGAAAAGAAAGGCGAGGGCGAGGGTGTTGGCGAAGGTTATGAAATGCATTCCTAGATTTCGCGGACGAGAGGGGGGGGGGATGGCACCGAATTATAAGGCAAGCAAAAGATTATAGAGAAGATTATTGAAGGCGAAAGGATTAGAAGGCAAAAGGTTTAGAAGGCGAAGGGATTATTGAGCAGTTGTATGGTTTGTGGAGAACATTGGGGTCGTTCGAGCTCGTATTTATGTTGGATCTACAATGGCATGGTCACTGCCTCGAGTTTAACTCCCTTGCGTTTCGACTTCATTCCCCGTGTCTCAAGGAATACCGTACCATATCTCAGCCACACGGCAGGCAGCCCCAATTCCGAGACTGGCCAACATATTCTTCATTTCTGTGTTAGCTGATCAACACCGTGAATTAGACCATTGAAGCTCCCGCTGGTTTCGTCTTAGTACATTCTGGTCGGGGAAGCTAACCCCTGACCATGGCGATTGATTATGGGTTGTCAGGCACGTCTCCTGTGGCTGAGGGGTCTCCTCCGCTTTTGCACCGCAGTCCTCAAACTCCCGCCCGGTACATGTCAAGTTCTATTATTCTACCGCGTTTTTTCCGAGCGCCAATTCTGCTGTCCTATGGGACTGGCTATTTTTGTTGCACGGAACACGTACGGATATCCCACACAATTAAATTTACTTGTTGTGAGGAAGATATCCAGGCAACCTCCGCCGCTACGCACATCTACGTTCTCATATCAATGCCGCGACTCAAATTAGACCGTTAATTGCTGCGACAAAATGTTGCACCCACCTGTAGGTCCGTCCATATTTTCCCGAAATAATGTCTGATTCAATCCAGTATATTTGAGCGGCCGTTTTCGGGACAATGCCATTTAGTCTTACCCAGCTCCAGCTCTCCCCTCCATGCCCCGCCGGGTGGTCACTTGGATGGCATGCACAAGACCCGTACACGAACCCATACACCCGTGCTGTCCGCGTCTACGGTGTATGGCACTCTGGATCAACCCTTAGGTCGCTCTTCCCAAATACATCGCCTGGAATGGACGTCCAGAATGAAATAAAGCATTGAAGGGAGGGGCGCTAACACCATTCATGTCCTGTCCAGATGCTATGCATCTCCGTAGCGATTCCCGCTACCTGCGGTAAGGGCAAGAATATCTTTAGCACATTCGTCATCCGATTGGAGTAAGCTGCATTTTAAGGTTAAATTCGAGACTCAAAACCCGACTACGTAACAGTCAAGTGATTGCTGCGCTTGCTGTTGTAGTGTCTGCGTATCGCACAGCGATGCCTTTGATATTTAGAATCAGTGCACGCCTTCCCAATGACGTTGGACCACACTGTCGAAAAAAGGCCCTCAGGGAAGTATGCAACAAATCTGCAGCAGGGGAAGGTATAGCCTACGTATATGGGAGGATAGACATCACCTCGCGATTTTCGTGTACATCGCCCACATAGAGTACCCCCGACGATCATCGAGCTCCAACATGCGGATCCGTCGGGTGTCCAAATTGATGGCGGATAAATCTAGTCGATATGCGGTGGTATGGGGGGTAGGAGCGGCGAAGTCTCGCACGAGAGTCGCCTGATCCTCATCGTCCCATACGACGGCACTCGTTCCTGCCGACCAACAGAAAGTTCAGTGATTTCCCGGGATGTCGATAGGGGATGAGTGGCCCGAGTTCAAGATACGACGGGGTTGGGGTGACGGGCCAATAAAAAACCTGCTGCCTACTGTCGTCCCGTGCTTTCCGCGTTGTCACGTTCAAAGGACCCTGGGTCGGAGACCGCAGGGCAAAAATACTAAACCCAGCCGCTGATTGCATTTCAGAAACGTCCGGTTGGATGTGGACCGTGGACGACTCGATCCAGAAAAAGACGGTACCATCTGCGGCGTGAAGGGGGGAAGGTGCCAGGTGCGAAATGTACCAGTACGGCAGGCTCATCGAAGTTCTGCCAAGTCACATAGAGACCGTCGGTGGATGATGCAGGATAGCATCGGAAGTTCAGCCTGATGAATAGAATCCAAAAGGTCGAGATCATTGGCCGCCTCTAGAACGCTATATCAAGAGGAAGTCCGAGTTCAAGAGTCATGGTGCAGGCAAGAGGGCAGCGGGGGGTTAGCGCCAGAATTCGCGGCGAATATGTAGCTGCTTGCTCCCCGTCGACTCAAGGCAACTCCTACGTCAACGAGGAGCAGTATCATCCGCTCGGGTCCTCCCGCCACTCGTATATAATTTCGTCTGCAAGGCGAGAAACAAAACAAAAAAAATCGGGATTCCGCCTGGTTTACGAGTGTCCTCCGTTCGATGTCCGAGAACGGGGTAGATGTCTTCTCATGTACACCATGTACAGTAGTCGCTCTCGAATAAGAAACTTGTGACGTTGTCCTTGTTTTGATCCCATGCTAACGGACCTTTTTTCAAATAGAACCTGGTCTCGACAAACTCTCTCCCGACTCCCATGTCGCAACGCATCATTTCAGCTCTCCGGGACCCCATGGATCACGAATCATGTTGTCTTTGGAAGCTTTTCGGCGCCGTGTACGCGCTTCGCCCGTGTTCAGGGAAAGACACCTCCTACCCTCCTGAATTGCTTCGTGCGACAATCGGATTCCTCCTATCTCCACAGACTGACGAGCAGTTGGACACCATCGTGCAGCGGCTCCTCTCCTGTCGTTGCGTCGTCGCAGAGTTCCTTATCAAGGAAGAGACAGCCCTGATCGACCCATTACAATGCTTCGACATGGTCCTTTCCCACCTGTGCGGATTTCTGGCAGAGGGGCTGAAGGGACTGCCTTTAGCGAAATTCCGAAAGCCGAAACCGAAACGCACGGATGCCAAACAGCCCTGGCCGAACTGTCTCGCGGATATCGGCCTGGGAGATCACACTGCCCAGCAAGCCGTCTCGATACTCTTGCGTTGGGCTGAGCATCCCCCGCTTGGCCACAGCGTCCTCGCTCTCCTTGGCCGTCTGTCTCGCTTCTGGGCTCCCTACGGCCATGAAATCCTTCAGAATCCCGACGTGATCGGAATCATGCGGCGTCAGATCATCTGCTCTCGCGACTTCTACGTGCATCCGGCACCTCCGAGCCCGTCCTGGGACTACTTCGACCGCATAGTGAAATCGTGCAGACTCCTAGCGTCGGATCTGCGACAGGTCGATGCGGAGAAGTCGGCGCGTTACAACGATTTCGAGGAGGGGCTGCATGACTTGGGGGGGATCATGATCCTCATGTTGCGGGAACGTGGACCGAGCATGGATCTCGCGCTTGGATGGTTCACAGATATGCTCACCTGTCGCCGCATCACATTCCTCGGTTCAGTTGAAGTCGAGCGAGTGGATCCACTCCTGTTCAACGACGACTACTTTCAGGCTCGGTACCAAATGCTCTTGATCCATCGCACTCAACGTTGCATGAATTTACTTTGCGCGGCGGACACAGAGACATCGTCAGTGGTCACTAGTCTGTGTCGTTGCTGCTGGGTTGTGCGATATTGTGGTCGGCCGGTGCGTAATGTTCATTCATATTGCAATCATAGACTTCTCAACCGATCCAGTGCCAAGTGGCTGCCTGGCGCGCGGAGAAACTCCCGCACCAAGATCTGTGCACCAAGATTCATCGCGTTCGTCGGAGCGTTAGGATGCTCGACAATGATACGTGGACAAAGTGGCTCGTGAGCTCCTCCGTCGCAGAGGCCGCACCCTTATTCCAGGGGAATTCCGTGAAGGCGATGACCTGCAGGGCGATTTGGCTGCATATAATGTGGTTGAAAACTGCCAAGAAAATAGTACATCCTGTGGGTCTTAACGTCAGAGCGATGCGTGCCCAGAAAATCGTCAGTCTCTATCGTCCTGGCACCCACTTCGTACTCAATTCCGTTCAGGACAGTATCAACAGACTATTCGATATCACAGATCATCCCGAGCACGCTTTATAATCAATGGGCGATCAATGACGAGTAGCGTTAGTGCAGAGTTTAACATATATCCCCCGATGCACGGCAAATCCGTGCACAGCCCTCGGCCCCATCGGATAATATACGAGAGAAGCTTCAGAATATAGCATGAATTCTGCAGACCCTCTTCTGATTCGACGACTTGATCGCTTAAGAAATCTCCAAATCTGCAAGTACCTCAAATTAGTGAATCTACCGCGCGCTAGCACGCTCGAATCGGTCGCCCTTTGGTAGTGATCGGAGTCAACTGGCAGTTATCTTGGAGAATCCTCCCCCGGGCTACACCCCGGCTAATCCAACGCAATGGCGGGACAAGTGGAATACATCGTGATCGTGTTGGCGAAATTCAAGTGAATTATTTATATACGAGGCTGGGAACTGGACACCGCATAACGATTCCAGAGAGCAAGGACGCCGATAGAATGAATGCGCCACAGTCATTCCCCCCATCTCCTTGGCCAATTCCTAAAAAAACTCGAAAATAAAACTTTCGCGATCCGCTTCGCGCGCAGGGATTTGATTTTTGCAACATCCGGAACGTGATATTCATCTCCTCTCGCATAGAATTGATGTGAGGTGCACGAGTTAACTGGTACTGATATGTAAATGGGATATCCAGGCGCCGACCGGTAGGGCCAGACCCCTTGAATGAAAAATGTACCCTATGTCGTCTCGGAGGGTGAGATGCCCCTCCCCTACGTAATCAACAGCGTGCTATCAAATTCCCTTTTTGAGACTCACGGCAGACGCCGAGGGAGCAGCTCTGAGCGCTGAATCACCCCGCAGGACACCTCGGCCCCGTCTTCAACCTCGACAAGATATAGCAAGACATAATAATGTATGGTGATCGAATTCTTGGTCTACCACAGCACAACTACGGCGGTGTGATGTACCCAGGGCGGCTTGAAGAGCCCTGAATTTGCCCAGACCTGCGAGTTCTAGTACGCGGGAGCAAAGGAAACATTTGAAATCTTGAACAGCTTTACTAATACCATGGACTGTCACTTTAGGCAGCCTAGAACCATACTGGGCTGCTTTACTGAGCCTCTCGAGGACAGCCGTGTTGCAATTGATTGATCCTGATGTTTCTCACACTGTCGTTGGAAAAGCTTGCACGGAAACACACTCAAATGTCTCGTAGATCTTTTGGTAGTCATTGGTGATGGTGGGGACTCAGAAAAGTTGTTGAAAGGTAGTTATATACCTCACAGGTTAGACCCAAGCTTGAAATACACAGTTACATGGCATAGAATTTTTTTTTCATGACCTCCCTCCCCCCTCCCCATATATTGGGAAATTCCTTATCTTGGTGGCCCCCTGGGCACAAGCCTCAATGTCACAATTTTCGAGGTCACGTTACGAGTCACCCAGTCCACGTGTTCCGACTTTTTGTTTCTCACCATCTGGTTTTGCGGCAGGCCGGGTCGACGGCCAGGATTCCACGATCCCGAAAACTGTCCCCCTTGCTTTTCTGCCTTGACGGAACTTTATGCCTTCTCCGCTGGTCACAATCTCCTGGATCCTCCTAGACAACATCGACTCGGCCGACCGGCCCTTGCTGGATGTTAACCCTCTTCTCTGGAGCTCTCCGTGATTCTACTGCCTCCTGTCTATCTCACCATCTGGGCTTCACGTATGTCACTCGGGACTTACTGGCTAATGCAAGTATATGAACTTCGCCGACGCCTGAATGCACGTCAATCGCTTCGCAGATCGCTGATGTCGCTGTATCTGTCGCTGCACACCGTGCATTTGTTTACTCTTGGCGCTCCTTCGTAAGTCTCCCCAGGATACGCAGAACTCGCATACCTTTTGGACGGCCTGGTAGCGTATGGTCCGCGCCTACGACTGCATGGAAGTAGTTGTCACTGGAATTCTCAGTAAGAATGCCGTCCGATTCGGGACGAGGCCATACGTGCTTGAGGTGGTGGGATTTTTGGTTAGCTTTCGTTCATTGGCGCTCAAGAATGCTGACCACTGACCTCCGTCGATTGTAGATATCCTCCCAAACTCGCTGCTTTAGAAGTCGACTTCCGATTTGAATTCAGCCGTGGGTGGGTCCAATCCTTACCCCTCAGTTGTATCGTAACTAGTTCGGTCTTCAAGTACACTGGAGAAGGCCTGGTAGCGGATGGTCCGCACCTCTACGAATATTCCGGATATACAGAGTATAACATTCAGTGGGAAACCCGTCCGATTCGGGACTGGGTCATTGGTTGGGTAGATTGTTCTGTATTTTTTGGTCGGACTAGTAAGGGTGGCTATCATACTCCCTTGATTTATTGCGACGCCAAGCTTTGAAGATCCGGTTTGCACCTCCCAATGTTTACTCCTGCTTGGTTCCTCCTAAAATCTCTCCAGGTTACACAGAGCCCGCAGAGCTTTCTACCGGCCTGGTGGCCTAGGCCCTACAACGAATTCTCGGGATCTACCCACTCTCAGCAAGAGTCCCGTTCGATTCGGGATCAGGCCATAATTGAGCCGGAGGGCTGTTTGGTTAGCTTTTCTTTCGTTAACGTCCAACGATGCTGAGTACTTACGTTCCTCAATCATTGCGATACGCTGAATAGACCCTTGGAACGCGACTTTAATTTGAATTCAGCCGTGGTTCCGTCCTTTTTCACACCTCACGCAGTCTCCGAATGACTTTGGGAGGCCCAGTAGCGAACGGTCCGCGCGCACCACGAATATGAGAATATGGACATCGTTCAGTGGCCATGGGACCCCCTGGATTCGGTCATTGTTGATCTTGTTATCCTTTCTTTTGCCGTGTCTTTTCATGTGTTCCCTCACGGCCAGGATCTTTCTCATGCCCATTTTCTGGACCGCGCTTCCAGTCATTGACGCCGGACTCCAGCTTGCAATTGCATTTGCGAATGACTCTACCGCCGAATTCTGTGCGTTCCTCTCGCATTACGGCGGAATTGACGGTTACAGGGTGAAGTTGAATCAGATCAATTCGATTTCGCGGTCCTCAAGCACCTCCTTACTACAACTCGCGCCGTTCTTTCCCAGCCGGCTGTCTTTGTCTCCTGACTGACCAGCGCTCGATTTTCTATCTCAGCGCTCTACCCTCTTCCTCCGCACAGCCCTATTTCACTTGCACCTTACACGAGAGTTCACTTTTCGGCTTGCAAAACGGGCTTGCGCCCGTGCCAACGGGCTTGTTCGGGCTTGGGCTTGGATTTGGGTGTAGATCAAAGCCCAAGCCCGGCAGATCGGCTTGCAAGCCCGTTTGTCGGCTTGGCAAGCCCGTTTGCTCGCTCAGCCGAGAAACGGGCTTGCACGTATTTCTCACCCTCCTCGGACTAATGTGTCAATCTGAGTGAGTACACTATGTGCAGTAAGTACATACCTCTAAGGCTTGCGATTTATTATGATGTTTTGCTCACTGTTGTAATGATACGCCGTCGCCGCCAAGGACGACACAAGCCAACATTGTCAATTCACTTCAGAAGTACGGGCTTGTCACACTCAGTGTAGTCTCATCATCTTTATACATCCCTTGCGACCAGATGTTTTCTCACAACTCGAACTCCTGGTCTGCTGGAACCAAATTTTCCGTGACATGTTAATATAAGTAATTGAAATGACTCAAAATTATTCCATTATGCCAATGCTGACTCCTATTTCTGCTCAAAGGCTGGTGCCATACATAATTTGGAGCTACTCAGGTGTAGGCGACGAAATCTTGAGTTGACAGACGCGCAAGCCCGGCTGTGTGATGGCATAGTTAAACACAAGCCCGTTTGTCTGATGCCATCAGACAAACGGGCTTGGGCTTGATCCTGGCCACAACAATGTTCATCTGGGAATGAGCTTGAGGAGCATTAATTACTATTCAAACTTAATGCTTCAGTTGACTCAAGGAGATCTGATACATAGTTCTGTTGTATAGGCTTGAAAATCGTGTTGAATTCGACTGAGAAGTTGAACGCAAGCCCGTTTGTCTGATGGCATCAGACAAACGGACTTGTGTTGGGCTTGTCGATAATTTAAACATTTTTAAGAGGGATCCTCGTATTTTTCAATTGGATTAAGTCCTGTGACCTTTTGTGTTGACTTTTGGTACCAGTTTCGTAAGAAAGTGGCATTTTTGGCATGCAAAACAGGCTCGTGGATTTGGGTGTAGCCCTCTGAGCTATCGGGCTCAATTTCGATGTATAAACCTGTGGAACTGGAGTTATGTTATGACCTGCAAGACAAGCCATGCCACTGCGTCTAGCGGTGGTCCACCGGTGAGAAAACCGCTCACTATGCAACAATAAGATCAGTTCCAAGCCAAGGCCTGATATGTGATAAAACTGAAAGTCTTACTCACTCTATTGGATCCCCGTTACCCATGCGGTATCATCGGTTTGTGTCCCGCGCCACAAGTCGTTCCTCCTTGCCAACGGGCTTATAAATAATATTTCGTCTTGCACTCAGATTTAACCGTGAGTTATGAATGGTATCTACATCCTCTTAATGTTCCCGAACAACTCTGTACATCAATAGTAATGACAGAAGAAATAAGACAGTACTTCGCCTAATTTTGAAAAGAAACGAACGGGCTTGGGCTTTATATGGCTTGAGCAAACGGGCTTGCGCCCCTGCAACGGACTTGTGTGGGTTTGGGTTTGGGCTCGGGCAGAGTTTCTTACCCATGGGCTTGTGGCTTGAACCACACGGCTTGTGTCAGGGGAAGCATACGTGGCCAATGAATTTTCTTAGACACCTCAATCTGGCCACGGTAACGGCCCACACAGAATAAATCAGGCACAGGTCAATGTTGAACGGGCTTGGGTAGCTGGGACGGCTTGAGCCAACGGGCTTGGAGGCTTGTGCATAATGGTTCGAACTTGTTGAGAGTTTTGTACAATTGGTGTCGCAACTGTTGCGCTTGACGCTACAGTAGTTTGCAAGTGTTGTCGCCACTGCAATGCACGTTTCAAGCTGCGAACTTTGGTCAGCCATTGCTCACAGAATGGTTGCGTCAAGTTACATACATAGTCATGATCAAATTTATACAGAGACATTTGAGAAGACATGAGATGGCCAGTTCTATACACTATGTAACGAGGAGGGAACAAAGATTATTTTTTCGGCGCGAAAAGCGGGGTGTCCTAAGTGGAAAGATGATGGGAAGTCTCTGGTGGTTGAAGGAAACGGTGCAGAGACATTAGACGACAGTGATTAACAGTTTACTTACAGTGGGGAAGCTGGCTGTAGGCGAGCACACGCCCAAGCCCGTACAAGCCCAAGCCATCCAAGCCCGTACAGCCAAATTCAAACTCCGCTATGCGGGGCAAGCCGTTTTGCCAAGCCCGTTGGAAAAGTCTGCACCTTACACCTAGCACGGCGGCTCGTCAACCCTTTCTAAATCTTCCACCTTGCATATTTGCTCTCTCATGTTTCATTTCCAGGTGCGCAGTTGCGAAGTCAACAAAATATTAAATCCCGCCGACTTTGCGCAGGATCGGGATAGCTTTCTGCCGGCCTGGTAGCGGAAGGTCCACGCCTGCAACGAATACATGGTGCTTATCCACTCTTAGTAGGCATCCCGTTCGATTCGGGACTAGGCCATAGTGTGGAGTTCACTGGATTTTTGGTTTGCTGTCGTTCCTTTCTGCCTAACAATATTGACTGAAAAGCGGTGCGTTCGATTATGGGCATACTCCCAAACCCGCTGAATACACCTTTAGGAATCGACCTCAATTTAAATTCAGCCGCCAATCCCTACCCCTCAATTGTATCGTAACTGATTCGGTCCTCAGGTACGCTTGTGAAGGCCTGGTAGCGGATGGTCCGCGCCTACAACGAATACGTGGTGCGTATCCATTCTCAGTAGGAATCCCGTTCGATTCGGGACTCGCCTTAGTTGATGGGGTTGTTCTTTGTTTTGGCCCGTCGTCTAATGTCTTGCCTCACGACGCTCACGACTTCCGTGGAAGGAAAAAAAGAGAGCGGGATACCGAGTTATTCGAGGAATCCCATTGAAGATTCGCCCAGACGCCCCCACTTCGGCACCGGTTAGCTTGGCGCTTCACCAACATAACTTTGCTCTCTCATCGAGCTCGAGGTGTTTATCCATCTGCCTCGGGATGCCGTTCGAACCTCTCCTCGACACAGCGCACTTTGCGCGGTACCTTGCTCTCCCCCACTTCTTGTTGTTTCCAGCCATGCCCTAGCCTTGATCGCCTCCGCCGCAAACATCGACCACGTTCTATAGCTTATGATTTGAGCTGAGTTACACGCGGGCGCACCGAGTGTGAAATTCAAATTACTTAGTGCCGGTACCCCTATCGATCACTGAGACATTTGACTCTTGTCCTCCTACCATGACCACGCTTTTGAATCTGTGCGAGGATCTGCTGCAGGAGATTGGTAGCCAGGTGAGTATCCTGTGGTCTTGTCGGCACTCATAATAGAGAGCTTGTGCCCAAGCGGCATGCCGCTTTTTGATTGTGCAAAAAGCGGCATGCAGCTTTTATATATTTTTTCTCTGAAGGCCATTATGACTGTCTACTAGCACTGTGGTGTCAGAATTTGACTGCCAGGCAGAATTTGTAAAAAGCTGCATGCCGCTTTTGCACAATGCACAAAAGCGGCTTGCCGCTTGGCACAAGCTCTCTAATACAGTCGACCGATACCGCCGAGGCGAAGAGCACCGTTATGGAGTTCCTCAAGACCATCGACGGCTTGGAGGACTTCACTCTGGTCGATAAATCAGATACAGACGCTCACTACGCATTCTTGGATGTGTCTTCCAATCTGCGCAGGCTCAGTGTCACCGTGGAGACTAGTCTCACTCCCGAAGGCATGCGTTCGAATTGTTACCCTGCCACCCTGCATTGGATGGGCACGGTCGTTGGGAAGAGTCCGCGCCTTGAACAGTTGGTCCCGCCGTCCAGATACGCTTGGGTTACCATGTGTCCCATTCTACAGTCTGCGGACATCCATCTGAAACAGATCTCGGGCGCCTGTGCAACGGAAGAGTTGCTGGCATATCTGGCGTCGTATTCTGGTCTCGAACATCTAACGATCACGAGCGACACAGGCAAAGAGGCGCTCGCACATGCTTTCTTCAACAGTCTGCTGCAGCACAAGGATTCTCTTCTGGCGCTCATCTGCCCGGCCTATCATGAAGGCGAATGGTGTTTAGGGCCGTACAACCTCGACATCATCTCTCAACTCCGTGCCTTGCAGAGTTTGGAGATGAGTGTCAATTCATACGACATTGTGGATACCCCAAACATTATTGTGAATCGTAGTTTGTCCTCCAGCACTCCTTTCGCCTCATTACACCGTACAGACAACGTCCCTCGACATGGCACCCGAGATTCCCGCCCTACGCAGCATCTGCATGCGCGCCACATCCACGGTGGACTCGTCGTATGACGCTTGTGGAAGGAACCGGATGGCGGGCCAACGGAGTGCCCAGACGAATGTCGACCGCGTTTTGAACAAGTACAGCGAGTCCACGGACTCGATTTTTGTTCGTCAGCTAATCGAAACCCACCACCAAAGCATGTCTTCTCGGTGGTAGTGAGTAGTGTTATTACGTCGAACACCAGTAGCTGACTGACCTTCCAGTTGACGGTGTACGCAGTTGTTCGATTAACTCTAGAATGAAAGGTACTGGACTCGAGGACGAACTTGCAAATGGTCTCTATTACTATCTCGGTACCGCCTTGATAATGCATGCAGCTGAAGAACATGCGGTTCACAATGAAACTCGAATCTCGTTGCATCGAATCCTCACGTTTGACTTGATCCGTGGCGCAAATGAATGATCTCCGATGATGCGTCCACCGGGCGTTGGTGTAACTAGTTACTAGCTACAAAGCCCAGCACAAGCGGGCTTAAAATGTAGTCAACCTGAAGTGAGACGGGAATGTACTACATATCCTATTTGTAGTAGCACACCCCGAGTGTCTGTGCCGTGGCGTATGCTAGTGCTCCAGCATACGGTACGAGGTGCGCCCGCAAACCATGTCCCACCCGGTATATCGACCAGAATCCGATGATAATCGGTACGTGTGACATCTCGGGCAGGATTATGTTCTGTCCATGCCGCCCTAGGGCCTGCGTATGGCCGGAGTGAGAAATCCCTGATACACCAGGGGTTGCACTGCGGTGAAAGTTCTTTCCCGCCAGGTCAGTTCTTGTCCGACGCGCGGGAGAGAGAGTGGAAACTGCAGCCATACCCGGTAGACTCCGCGCTCGACTGGACTTTTATGAGCCGCTAATGTGACCTGGCCCGTCGGAGAGCCGCCGCTCGTATACTTGGGCTTGATTATTCGTGTATGGTACGGTACGGGGTAAATCTTAGACTGACACCGGAACGTAGTCGGTCGTATTAGTGGTGCTGGCCCAGTGCTCGGAAAGTGAAGCAATGGTGGTGGTAATGATTTGTCGGGGAAGCGTTCAGCATGAGAACGTCATCAACTCGCCGAAATTGTTACACAATGAGGCGCAATTTACCATTGGTGGCAATGGTGCAAAATATACTGCCATCCACTCGGAACCCATTGCATTGGCATGTATTGATGACTTATGACTTCGTTCCAGCAGCTGCGAAATCGCGGCTTTGAGACAGGGCCTTCACTGCGGCCAGTAAGGGGAACGGTATGAAGCGCTTTGAAAGCTGAGATTACCTTGGTCGCCGGAGACCTCCGGGTCGGCATTTCGATCCGAAATTCCGAATCTCATTGCGGTCGCTCGGATTATCCCACATGGACAACCTCGGGCTGGCGACAAGTTAACTTGCGCACATCACATTTGTGACTTGCAAGTCACTATTATAGTGGCGTCGACAGATTAACTTGCGCACCCAATGCGCACTCAAATCCACGTGCAAGCCAAGCCAAGTTAATCTGCGGGCACAAGTTAGTTCTAGTCTCTTATAAACAGACGCTACAACAATTTTCACTCGTACCTCGCGATAAGTTAGTTCAGTAAGTCAAAAAGTGAACCCTTCTCGTGCGGCTTCTATTATACAGGCGTCGACCGTCCACCACCGAACCATTCCTACCCCGCCTCAGTCCCAGCATTTAAGTCAGAAAAAATGTAGCGCACCGGCAGTCGAGTAACCTAGATGAGCTTAGTTAAACCTCGGAGGTTGTAGATCATTAACCTTTTTAACGAGTTAAACTGTTCAATTAAACACCCTGATTCCGGTCCTCTACCCCTACCAACATCAACCAAATGCACCCATCCGGTAAATAATTGTCTACGAAGATACTAATGTTAACCCCACCAAAGGGATTACTAAACCGGCAACCTCAACTGTCAAACCCACCCGGATTAAACCATGCACGTGAAAAGTTTAGCTCAACGCCGCGGCCAAGCTGAATATCAGACTCTGGGAGCCATGTCAGTATGAGAATTTCAAAGGAGTTTACTTGAAGTGAATTCTGACCTCCAGGAGTTTTCATAGTCTCAAGCAGCCTGTAACTCTGTGATTGAGTTGTTGTCCTTGTAGTTGGCTGTTGAAGATGGAAGGGCCTGTATATGAAGAGAGATGGGTGGGGGTGAGGGGTGATAGACCAGGAGAGACTGCAGTGGGGTGAACATGGGAGGAGGAAGAGAGTGGCACACACATTGTTTGAACAATGGGCCAAACAATCACAGCTGACAGCGGAGTTTGAAACTTGAAGACTTGAAAACCCTTTTCATTGTGCTTGCATTGCTCGCACAGGTATGTTTTATTGACCGTTTACGAGAGGCATTGGATCTGCATTCAATTCCAGCTTGAACCATGGGTTTAGAAGCCCAAATGAGAGCCATCTTGAAGAAGAAATCATATGATTCTCGCCGTTGAACCAAGTTGAACCAACTGGTTTAACCGGTTGAATTGGTTAACGATTGCTAACCCACAGGTTTAACCTGCCTCATCGGGAAGTCGCACCGGCTGGGCAGCAATGAGAAACTGCACATTTGTACCGTATGAGGAGTGTGCAACGGCGCTGGGCGGAGAAAATAAGTAACCCTGTTCTCCCTCCACCCACGAGTCGTGGGGGCTTCTGGGGTGTCATCAGTCTTGGCGTTGCATTCACGAAGACAAGCTCACCGAACTTTCCTGATGACCTGCATTGAGAGAGATTCGGCGCCGGGAGGATGGATCAAGTAGGTGTCAGCGAGAACCTTTGATATCGGCGGACGCCATGGATCGTTCGGGGTCCCGCCCGAGCCCACATTAGATATAAAGACGGAGCAGGGAGCACGCGGGAGTAGATACTTATCACCGGAGAAGATCGCAAGAATCCACACAGCTTCAGGGTCCTCGGCAGATTAAATATCAGCGTCCCGAGCTCGTGGGAAGATGATTCTGACATCGGCGATGGTCCACTAGCATTTGGGCGACCGTAAGTTAAGCGCTGTTTAATTAGCAAACACGCTTAGCATCCCCCCCGACCCCGCTTGCAACTATAAACTCAGACATTCTGCCACCCACTTATGCCAATCTCCGAGGATCCATGTCTCTCCCCACTTTCTCGTTCTCCACCACTGCCGACGACGTGGCCAGGGTCTTTGCTGGCGAGATTCGAGGCAAAAATGGTGATTGGAAAGACTGAATGGTTCAATGGCGTCGGTGTACCTAACTATTCCAAGTCTTGATTACGGGCACGTCGCTCAATGGGATCGGCTTCGATACGGCTCTCGCCATTGCAAAGCATGCGAACCTCATCATTATAACCGGCTACAACTCAGACAGGTCCGGGATATTCTCAACCCATGTCTAACGGTATAGTGTTGATGACTCCATCCGCAGACTGAAGCTTTCTGAGGACGCCATCAAGAAAGAGGTGCCTTCAGCCAACGTCCGCCGCCTGACCCTTGATCTCTCCTCACTAGCCGCCGTGCGGACGGCGGCGGCCGAAGTTAACGCCTACCCCGAGCCGCTTCACGTCGGCTATTTTCCCTTTCTCTTGTTGAAACCATGTCGAGCGATCCCCAGGTTTTAATCCACAACGCTTCCGCCCCCGTCGGACCTTTCAGAGTCACTCCAGACAATCTCGAGCTCCAGATGGCGACGGACCACATCGGGCCCTTCCTCCTCACAAAGCTGTTGGCCTCGAAGTTAATGGCCTCGGGCACGACGAGTTACGTCCCGCGGGTGGTGTTCGTCTCCAGCGGCGCACAGGCGTACGGCACCGGTGTGAACTTCAGCACGATTAGTGCCCCCGATCCAGAAAAGTACGAAGCATTCGACGCGTACTTCCAAGCCAAGACTGCGAACGCGCTCATGGCCATAGAGCTGTCAAAGCGCTCGAAGGGCAGGATCAACGCGTACAGTCCTCCACCCCGGAAGTGAGTTCCCCGTGTCTGCCACTATGGATTTGATCCTGAGCAGCTGGTGACAGCCATTGTCTCGAATATGAACCAGAAGGAGGAAGCCATCCCATACATGCAGGCATACGGTGAGTCGAACCGGTCCCCCCGGGGTGCAGAGATTAAAAGCAGTATTTTTAGGCCTTGTAGGTGCAGATGGAAACCCTAATACAGAGGAATATGTGTGGAAGACGCTCCAGCAAGGAGCCGCGACGTAAGGCATCCCCTTCCGCATCCGTGTTGGAACCTATTGTCCCTTGGCTGGCTATGTAGGACCGTTGCAGCAGCATTTGATACCCGCCTCAATGGTGAGTGAACGAGATGTTTGACCGATCCGGGTACACATATATATTCCAGACAAGCCCGGCGCATACCTGTCCGATTCCACCGAGGTCAACAAGAACCTGGCGCCGCACAGTTCCGATCCCGTGAGTGTCGACCCTTCCCTCCTCGGAGTTTTGACTGACATGTTGGGTGTAGACAATTGCGGAGAAGCTGTGGTCTGTCACGGAGGAGATCGTGGGCGAAAGGTTCAACTTCTAGAGCCTTAGTTGCCTAGCCTTTGGGCCCAAAATCATTTTGAATCAGACTTCTCACCCCAACTCCTTCAGTAAACAGGACTCTAGATATGAGTTTCGGTGACAGCTATATCCACTTGCATGCATGCAGCACCTGTCCTAGCCCTAGGTAGTCCCCTGGATTTGTGTGAGAAAGCGACAAAGTAAAAGAATTGGCGCGCTACCTAGCATGGCTCGAGCTCGAATCGAACGAGCGTTTCCTGCGAACAGCGAGCTCGTGCGGCTTCTATCATATACAGGCGTGGACCGTCCACTACCGAACCGTTCCTACCCCACTTCAGTCCCAAAATATAAGTCAGCGAATAAATGCAACGCACCGGTTGGGCAGAAATGAGCCCTTATTTGTACCGTAGTACCAATTCTACGGTCTGACTTGTATTCTGAGTAAAAAGGAATGATAGGAGATGTCAGCCTGACGACCCTGCTGAAAATCCGGAGTATGCGCTTAATCAAACACATGGGTGGGACATCCACTATCGAGCCGTTCCTAGCCCTATCTAGTGTCTTAATTTGTTTGAGAGTAAAATAAAACTGTGAGTGCGTACGCGCTGTGACATCTATTGAGCTAACGAAAAACGACATTACGACGCCATGCCTCGGGCTCGGGGCGAGCGAACGGCTCCTGTTGAGGTTGCAACGCTTTCGTCATTAGACACAGGCGTGGACCCTCCCCCGCCACCAGCGAGGCGTCCTCAGCCATATTCTGTCCCTGGATATCTGTGAAAGTGATAATAGTTCGAAAGTACCTCTGTTTCAGGACATCGACAGCGAAGACTCTCGCTGCTCACAAACTTGCAGAGGAGCGCGGACTTAGGTGCTGGATTCGGGTGCCATGAAAAGTAACTTATGAAAATTAACTTACCCAGCGAAATTTTACTTTACTTTACTTATGGCAGGGTAAGTTAATTTCATAAGTAAAGTAAAGTAAAGTAAACTACAGGCACAAGTTAAAGTACGTGCACAAGTTAAGTTTTGGTGGGATTGATGCCATCTGATGGCATAAGTTACTTGATTTGATCTAACTTGGCGGGTCAAGTAACTTGTAATAACTTGTAAGTAAATGTAAGCAAAGTGAAGCTCTGTTTACTTGAGGCCACCAAATCTTTTACTTATTGTGACTGAACTCCGTCTAAATGTCGAGTGACTCGAGTCATTTAGTGTGCCAGGCTTGAAGTTTGAACAACGGCTTGGGGCCCTGCACCCCTCGGTTGCTATTGAGTGAAGTAAGTACTCCGGACAGATTTTAGGTAAACAAGTTGTAGGGAACTCTAAGTGAACTGGCTGAGAATAGCTATTCGGTCGTGCTGTCTTCAACCTCATAAATAATTGGCATTGCTGCTAAACCCCAGATGAGATCACCGTGGAGGGAAATTTCTGTTGCTCTATATTTCAAGGAGTCGGACCTTAGCCAGGAACAAGTAATTTTTGTACCACAGACTGGAAATAGATTGACTAATATTCGGACTTTCAAGCACAGCAATTGACCAATAGTTGTGGCAAAATGGCTGGGAGATCCGAGTCAATTTGGATTGATGAGCGAGCCAGTATTCCCGACTCACTACACTAGGCACAGAGTCACTAAGTGTGAGCCGAGGGTCCACTGAGGCGTTATATTGAGTCATCTAACATTTATTCAGTTGATTTCCAGTCTCTGGCTCTGCGCAACTTCACCGTCAAATCCGAGAGAAGTGCGGGAGAGTCAGGGGAAAGATGTGGTCCAGGAGGGTCCAGAAAACGGTCTAAATGACTGGAAGGGGCTCTGAATGGACTACGAAGGACGGGGAGAGCTGGCTTTAAGTAGCCTGAAGCGGGGTTTCAAATAAGTTAAATTCACCACGCGTGGGAAGATCTAAGTAACTTACGGCACGTTAAGCCGAAGGGATAAGTAAAGTTAAAGTTACTTCAGATAAGTTACTTTTCACGCACTCCTGGATTCGTGAATCGGGCTGTGAGCGACTACCGTCCAGAGTAGTGAGAAAAGGAGAAGGAAATCGCAGCCTGCTGTATAATGGCTCGGGCTCGAGTCGGACGAGCGGCGCCTCCGCATGTATCCACCACCGAGCCGTTCTTAGCCCTGGTTATCCTTCATGTGAGAGAAAAAATGAACTGTGGAATGAAATGGCCTTACAATCTACATACGTACGGCGATCCGTCGATCGACCTAAATTGTAAGACCACTCCAGGCATGCCGAAAGGCTGAACGATAACCCCGGCTACCAGGGAATTAGTTAATGTAGATTTGGGATTGAATGAATTGGAAGTATTGTACACACACACAGAAAACCTATCTTAAGCCTGAGAATGCAGCGCATCCGCTCACAGTGACTCCATCCACGCCACGACCTCCTCCGCCCACTCTTCTCCCGCCCCAGTCCCCAAGGCCCACGAAAAACTGATGTGGTTGTGCCCCTTCGCCATCATCTGCGCTGGCGCAGGCGCCACACCCCTTTCCGCGATCGCCTCATCAAAGCCCTTCGCCGAGACCTTGAACCACGCCGGGTCGTGCTCGCACTTGATCAGCGCCAGCGGCGGCAGCCCTGCAATCACCTCCGGCGTCGCCGCGCGCAGCAGCCCGAGCGGCTCGTGCTTCGCGACCAGCTCCGGGGCACCGAAGTACATGAGCATGGGTGGCTCGATGGCGTCCGGCGCGGAGTAGTACGGCGCGGAAGCGATGACGGCGCCTTTGATGCGCAGCGCCGGTGTGGGCGCGAGGACGGGCGGGTGGAGGAGGAGCGTGAGCGTGTGCACGCCGCCCGCGGAGTGGCCGAGGAAGAAGACGGAGTCGACGTCTGCGTCGGGGCCGAGCTCGGTCGGGTGCGCCGCGGCCCAGGCGAGCGCGTCGCGCAGGTCGTCAGCGGGGCCCGGGAAGGTCGTGGTGGGCGCCAGGCGGTAGTCAGGAATGATGGTGACGAAGCCGCGCTGGGCGAAGTAGAGCCCAAGGTTGCCGTAGCCGAGGTCCACGGGCGCGGGGAGGGTGCGCTCGCCCGAGACGAAGCCGCCGCCGTAGACGTAGATAAGGAGCGGGTGTTTCTTGCCCGTGCGCGTCGGGTAGTAGACGTCGAGCTGGAGTGCAAATTGGCGCCACGAGAAGAACGACGGAGCAGAGGCGTACCTGGTGCCGGTCGGTCGCGCCGTATTTGAAGGTTTTCCGCGCCTGCGTGATTTCCTCGCGCTTGGGTTCCAGGAGGGGTGTGAATGCCAACATCGCTGCGCCCAGTACCAGTTACGATCTCTACCACAGTGTCGCTTTGAAAGTTGGACGCACTTGGAAAGAGGATCGCCTGGATGTCAGTTTCCTTCATCTGCGCAACAGCGTCCATCTTGTGGTATGCGGGTGAGGCTGGAGGATTGAAGATGGTGATATCAAGAGGCAAGACGATCAAGGACGATAAGTGAGATAGTGCGGCCGGATCTGCGGGTAATCCCGGGAGCCAGTTAGGTACGGTTACCTAATCAATCAATCAAACTGCATCCGTCAGCTAGTCCAAAAAATAAGGTTCAACGGTTCGGGATCTCAAGGATCCGTAAATCATGTCATGGTTTTCGCTGCTTTCGCGCGTCTACGGCAGATGTATCGCGTGTCGAAGGAATCTCCTAATGTATCGATTCTGGCAGGACGAGGGATAAGTGAGTTGCTTATAATCAATGCCATGCAGATCCTTCAGATCCTCCTAGCGCTGAGGGTCCCAAGGGGATGGCTGGTTGGGTAACCTTAGCGGCACTCAGAGTGAGACAGAGATTGAGATTTGTTATGACCCTCTTGGTTGACGCGGACGCGGGGCAGCCCTCGTCTCGAAACGGTTTAAAGAACGAGCGCACTGTAATGCGACAAAAACCAACATCCAATTATTCGTGCGGCGAGGAGCAAAAGCAAACGGGTATCGGGCCAAAGGACCCGAGCAATAATGATCAGGATACCGGGCCATGTGAAGAGATTTTAGGTGCTTCTGCCTCCCTATAGTATTGCTATAGTAGGAGTCATTTCACAGACGCCGCAGCTCGGATGTAATTGTAGATTCCCGGACGCTGTCCAGACAAAGGCAAGAGAGACCAACGTTGATGACGCACGTTGGCCATGGGGTTAGCAAGTTCTGCTGATCCTGGGACAAGAGTCTGCAAAAACAATTCGGCTCGTGGTGGCCTTTGGAAGAAAGCAGAGAAAGGACGGATGACAAATTAATGACAGTTATTTGTGTCGCGGGGAGTTCCGAGTTTGCCGAGATTCCGGTGGCTTGAGAGCAGGCACCAAAAATCGACTAACGGTCGTTTGGCTTTGAATGGAGGTCATATACATCGGAAATTGGGTGAATACAACAGCAGGTATTTCTTGGGTAGACCTGATTGAATTTTTCTCAATAAATGGGCGAGAACTACAGGAATTCTGTTCATGTTTAATGCGAGTCGCTCAGGGTTGGCCCAAATTTCCGTACACAGGAGTCTTACAGGGTCCTACGCGAGCAGAAACAATATAGCCATCACACCGTTCTTTCTTGCGCTACACAAGTGTGGGAATTGATTTCCCTAGGACTAGGAAGATCCCATCTAACATAAGGCAGCCAATTCTGGCAGAAAATATGTGGATGTATCATATATTAACGGAAACGATGGTATAGTGCTATAGGATATTGGGGTATATAAGAGTACTAGAGCTAGGATATCATTAAGCATAGGTGAGTACGTGAGATGAGCGCATGAAGTGGTTTATGATACGTGAAGCCGCCAGACATTGGCATGCTCGGTGGGAGAGAGGCCGCGGAGCTTCGTGCAACCCATCAAGAAATCCACGCGTTTGACGCCGTGAGCCTTCTCCTCCGCATAGCCGCGATGGCCCTTCAGCCGCATGTATCGCTGCGTGTACGCAGCCGCCGCCCGCCGCATGAGTTTGTGGGTCCCAAGCGCGTTGAATTCGGCGGGGGTCACATTCATGCGGAGCGCGCGGTACAGGGCGGTCAGCGCGTCGGACACCGTGACGTAGCGCCCGTTGGAGGCCTGTACAGGCGATCGGACCATGGGAGGATGCGGTGTGACGATAGATATGGAGAGCTGGGGCGGGTAGACGGCGGGCTCGAGCATGCCGGCAGGACGACAGTCCCGTATAGTGCGTAGATATCGATGACGGGGGTAGGGAAATGTCGTAGGATAAGAGTGGGGACTCGGAAGATGAGATCAAGTTATGTGCGCGCCCCTTCGCACTCGAGGAGTGCGTGTAGGAGCGGCGAGGCGCGAATGGGCTAGGGTCGGAAAGTCTGGCATATGGAGCAGAGGGTGGGGTGAATGGGCCCGAGGAGGATGTGGCCGGCGAGTTCGACCAGCTGAGGTTGGGAGGCGGCGAGTGGAAAGTGTCTTCAGTCGAGAAACGGACGTGTCTCCCTGGCATGTACTTGGGTGATGAGTGGGGGGTGGTTTGGGTCCGGGGTGAGGACGATAAGTGATCAACCACGAGGCTCCCTTCTATTTAAATACCTGCGTCGGGTGATTGTTTGGGTCTGTAGATCCCGCGATGACTCGTGGCATATACCGCCTCCGGCGACGGATCCCCGCACAGCCTTGCCCATAAACGGGTTCATCCCACCTGTATGGAGATGTGGGCGGGAAAATGACGTGTATCAATCACGGAGCATGCAAATTCAACAGCTTTTCGGAGCCAGCAGGGCAGAAAGAGGAACTTCAGCGTCGCGAACCCAAACGCAGTTTGGTGCGCATCGCGAAAAATTGCATTCCGGAGGTGGAGCACTGGCACAGCACCAGCACAGCTATTCCGACTACAACGGCGAATGCTCAGTGAGCTCCAATACATTGTGGCCAGAGGAGACCGCCCCATCCCGCCCATGCGCATCACGGAATGCTGTCCTGGCACATGGAGCGCTCAGCCTTCAGCACTGCCTCCCTTGTTGAATTGTTTGGGCTATGCAAATCAATCACTTACGTGTCGCTTAGAATCCGCATCCGGTTGCTAGCCTCATGTGGAAGATGATGCAGAGCGAAATCTCCCGACTCCCGCACCCGTTCATCCACCAGAGATTTCAGTAGTCGGAGAAAATCTCCGTCGGGGACCCTAGGCCGGAACATATGAAACTCGACGCTGCGGCGCCGCACCGCCTCAACAGTCAAACCTGTATGAGCGAAAGAGGAATTCCATTTACGGAGTGAAGTTAGGATCACGAAGTCTGACAGCAGACAATTGACACGTACCTCTTCCTCCAAGCATCCCAAAGGTGGCAAAACAAAACGTACATGGCAGCCGCAGGATGACACAGTCAGTACAAGGCATCGCTTCGGAGATCCGGCATTCATATTATCCAGGGGGCCTGCGCAGTCCCGGTGGCAGCTCTAGTTAACGAACACGTACCTTCTGCTCATACTAAAGGGGGCAAGAATACATGTCGAGTCGAGACGGTGGCAGCATGACCCGGTCGTGGCCAGGGCATCGCTTCGGGGATGTGCGGCATGAAGCCGCAGGGGATAGTTCGCATAATTACTGTACCTCCTAGATGCTAGTCTCATTCTTGGCTCCGACTGGATGAGAGTTGACCAAGCGACAGACGCCATCTTTGCGCCATCTTGGGCATTTATTTGCGGCCGGGTGGAACTGACAGCTACGAATCCCTGGAAATTACATAAGAGACAAGCTAGTGGGTATTCTTCTGCGCAGAGCACGGTTTATTTGAAAGAAATACCATGAATGAGATGATGGTGGAAGGCCTGTGGAAACACCGGATGCCGAGCCGAGCCGAGTCGGAGTCCCAATCGAAGCGTGACCAGCGGGTTTCCTCCCGCACGACGACCATGGATCCAAGTACTACAATGGCCCTCGACTACAGGGCACGAATTCCACCCGAAATCTGGATCCGGTGCTGGGAATCAACCTCCAACTTGCCAAGGGGGGGGGGGACCTGCGGAGCCTTGCCTCTGTTTGCCATAAATTCCGGAATCCGTGACTTCTGCCAGCCGCCGTTCCCAGCACTCTGAAATACGCGAGCTCGACGACGACAAGACATGGATCGCTACTACTCGGGGTCTCCAACGATCCACGATCCGCCTCAAAAAACTTGCCGCGAGCACGTTCGTCTCGTCAGTCCGAATGTGGAATTTTCGTCCTGGATTTCAACTGGCTTCAGTTCCTGCGGGTACAGCCTCAAAATTAGTTTAGTGCCACTTTCCAAGGTCAATTTCTCGTCTGACGCAAGTCTGAAACGCATATGCGCTCGGACCGATTTGAGCCGGACATCATGATGGTGCCGCGTAACCGGCTGCCCTCACACGACGATGAGCAATACCAACAGCGAGGAGGAACGCACCCCCATGAAGGAGCGACAGGGCGGAATCAGCCTTCCCCCGCGCCTCGAGTGCGTCTCTAACTGCTTCCCTTTACCCCTCCCCTGATTGCACTCGCCAGGACCGCACAGCGCCAAGTCACGTTCTGGCGCAACGGCTTCTCCTTCGGGGACGGCCCACTCTTGCTCTACGATGACCCGCAGAGCGCCGCCATACTCGAGGCGATTCATTCCGGGTATGACTCGCTTTCCCCCCCTCGATACCCCTCCTCACTCCTAGCCAGCACCGTGCCACCGGCGCTCCTCGGCATCAAGGCGGGCCAGCTCGTCGCCCTAGCCGTTGCAAAACGGACCCAGGAGGACTATGTGGAGGCAGGCGGCAGCGATGGCCGCCGCCCCTCGACGCCTCCTACTGGGGAGTAGGTAACCACGAATCCTCCACCCTCCTCTTGCTCGGGTCATATATCGGTATTAATCTTCTCGTTTCCAGTGAGCCAATGTCCGGAACTCAACAGACTTGTACAAGTACACAAAAAATATAACCCTTTACTCTATATCAAACAACAGCACCTCCGCAGTCCCCTCCCCGACATTCTCTACCTTCAGGTCCTGCGCGCCATCGAAATACATGTACGCGCCGTCGCCCTCTTTGAGCACCCACTCCACGCCGGCAGCCCCAAACACCTTGACGGTTGCGCCCGCCGCGGGGCCGGTATTGTACCCGCTCGTCTGCACGACGTGGATGTACCCCTTCGACCCGCTCATGGCCTGCACTAAGTCCTTGCCCTCGGAGAGCAGCGTCGCATACAGCGTCAGCGGGCTCTGCACCGGCGTCGGGCCCTCTCCCTCCCTGCTATCTCTCAGCACGCCCGGCGCATCGACGGGAGCGACGATGCGGGCCCAGACGTCGCGCTTCTGCTCGTCAGAGAAGTGGCGCGTGAAATACTTCGGCGTGAGGCGCGCGGTCGTGGGGAGGGCCCAGATCTGCAGGAAGTGCACCGGGGTGGCGCCGTGCGCTTTTTCCGAGTGCGAGATGCCCGTGCCGGCAGAGGTGAGCTGGAGATCGCCGCGCTTGAGGACCTCGACGTTGCCCATTGAGTCTTTGCTGCGGGGGCGTCAGTTCAATCTCATTTTCATGGATTAGGAGGAAACTCACTGCTCGAGCTGGCCCGAGACGATGTACGAGAATATTTCGAACTCGCGGTGCGAATGGGTACCGAAGCCCGTCCTAGGCGCGACCCTATCCTCGTTTATGACGCGCAGAGACCCGAACTGCGCGTGCTCTCTGTCTTGGTATCTGGTATCCATGCAGGGTGAGCGAGTGAATGGATGGGGCATCAAAGCGAGACATACGACGCAAAAGAGAAGGTGTGGAAAGTTTTCAGCCAGTCGTGGTCCGCATTGCCGCGTTCCTGATTCGGACGAGGTACGACTTTCATGCCCATTTTTCTGCTGGTGATTGACGATGAGGCGGGTCTAGATAAGAAGGGAACTCGACGGGTGGCGAGTTTGAGGATGGAAGACAGGGTGTTTTCGATTTGATTTCGAATGGGGGGATTGCAGTAAACCGTGAGCCTTTTATATGGCTCCCGATGGGCGATGAGAAGGAGGAGACCGGATTGAGACACGATTACCGAGCTTCTTATATGAGCGGGATCCACGATCACGCGCCATCACGAGGAATTCCTTTTTGAGAAACGATTCCCACACGCCTGTCGCGCTGATTGGCAATCGGAGTCATTCAGTCCTTCATTCGTTAGTCAGATGCGACGTAGAAAGCACTGGAATCGCCCATATTGCCCTCGATAGGGCTCAAAAAGGAGAATATATTCCAAACTCACGAGATAGGACTGACCTCATAATGGGCTTGCTCGGTATTGACGCGAACGTTGGTTGAATGACTTGGCAAAGCGGGGTTGAGAATAGAGCCCGGAGAATTCAAATGCTAGGACCACTGAGATTCAAATTCAAGCACTTTGTGTTCGCAGAAATGAGCGCGGGCTCAAGATATAAACCAACCATAATCCTTTGAACGACATAGAAGCCCGGGTTGTTCGGTTACAACGCCGGGAGTTCACTGTATAATCTTCAAATACGAATCAGCATTAAAACCGGGGACAGCTGTTCAATTATTTCAGCGGATTGATGAAGCTTAGGCGGGAAATCATGAGTCACCCTTGAGATGTGGGCGGCATCGGGCACCCTAGCTATCATCTCTCTATCAATGTCAGAATACGAAAAAACGTGCCTGACTCAAATGCGAGAAATGCACGACCTTCCTGATAGAGCCGGGCCTCTCCAGCTCCCCAATCTCCCTGTCCCGATCTACTCCGCCGTGCCAACCCCCAGCTCGCGCGCTACCCAAATCGTGACGAAACCGGCGGTCGAACGCGCCACCAACAACCCGGAACCCGCGCTCGTGGGCCTGCAGATGGCGCCCCACCACACGGTAGCTGCCGTCCTCCTTGACTTGCAGGCGGTACCCCGCCTCCGTGTAGCTGAGGTCAATCTGCGTCAGGCGGGGTGGACTCTGCGCGAGGCGGGGGGCGCTCCGCAGGAGGAGGAGCGCGGTGTGGAGCATGGGGGTGGAGGCGTCCTTGCGGCGGTAGCCGCAGGAGAACAACAGGCTGCGCAGCTGCGGGAGCGCGCGGAGGGCGCGAGCAAGGTCCGGCTACGTGGGCGGTCAGCACAGGACAGGATGTGCATGGATGACGAATACCAACGAGAAAGAATTCGACGTCGCTTGAAAGTATTAGGCGCAGGTGCACGAGGCCGGGGCAGGGAGAAAACAGCGCGGGCGGAATGGCGCAGGCGAGGCGGATGTCGAGGCTGGTCAGGGCGGTGTACCGGGGGAGCGCGGAAGCGAAGGTTACGATATCCTCTTCGCATAGCGATACGCAGACGATGTCTAGTGCATGGATCCGCTCGGGGAAGGGAATACCGTGGATCTGCTGGTGCACGCCGACGAACGAGGTGAGCATGGGGAGCGATCCCGGCGCAAAGAGGAGGGGAAAATCGGGGACTGGCATCCAGCTCAGGCAGTATGAGTAGATGCAGAGCCGCTCGAGCGCGGGATGCGCAGCGAGGAAGATCTGGAGTGCCTCCGCAGAGAGGGTGAGGCTGTCGTTCTCAATGGGGAACGTCATATCCAAGGTGAGTGCACGCAGCTTTGGCCAGCGCCCGCGCATGATTGGCCGGAGGTCGAAGTGCCTCCAGTCCCGGGCAAGAGAGCATACTGTGAGATCCTCGAGATTGGGGCAGTGCTCCACGAGCATACGCCATAGGTTGCTCGGAAGCGATTCGCGCGACAGTAAGGTTGCTTGGAGCATTTGTTAGTTGAAACACAGGTGCGCATTTGTGGAGAGAGATACGTACGGCTCCCATCGGGATTGATGCGGACGGCAAGGGAGAACGCGGTAAGGTTTTCGAATTGAAACACCTGACGACGTTTAGGATGGAGGTGTCGATGGAATACAACAGACGAACCGCGCGTTCCATATCCATGATCGATTCTATCGGGTACACGCCGACTGTGCAGAACACGCGCTTGAGAGCGGGGCAGCTGAGGATTCATGCATCAGGGGACCAGGCGGAGCGCGGAGAATGCTTACAAGTGTTTTAGTGCGCGCCACAGCTTATCCCCTGCCATTTCAGGGCCCATCCCATTCGAACGTCTCCAGCTTTGTCATATGTATGGACAGTTTGGCGAGCATATCCCAGACCCAGACGTGGGTCTTGATGTCGCGCGGCTCGTCCGCCTTTGGCCATGCGAGGTGGTATTTTGGGCGCACGACAAGCTTGCGGATGTGGGCGCAGAGTTCCGGACGACGATCGAGCATTCTGAGAGTCACCTTGCACGTCTGGCTAGATCCGAGGCATACGAGTCTGTAGAGGTGAGGTAGGAGAAGCTGGTGCATCTCGGTCGACTGGATCAAGTCAATACAAATCTAGATTAAGGGTCAAACTCTCGTACCGTGAGACAAAGGTTCAGGATATCAACGGCCTGAAGTTCCTGCACTATATCGAGCAAGACGTCCGTTGGAATGAAGTTGAGCGGCCCTGGAGTCAGATTGGAGTGTTCTCTCCGAAATAAAGACAGCAAGCCTCGCCATGGGATCTTGGCCAGTTGTTGGACGGGCATTGAGCCGGGGTGGTATGCAAGATCGTGGCGGACAACTGAAGCTCCTGCAGATTCAGAGGCGCTGGACGTCAATCACTCCAGATAACCGAGGGCCGAAGGCTGTGTGGGAGATTGCCGTCGACGTCATGCATCAATCCAGAGAAAAGAAAGCGTTGGGCGCTGGCCATAGGACGATGAGGGGTTCAGAAGTAAGAGTAACTTGATAAGGGAATCAGAGCAAGCTGGAGCAGTCGTCATGAGTATTCGTTGCCGGGAGAGTTGGGAGCGAGCAAAGGATCAAAACATCAACAAATCAATTGCACCGCCATGACTTGATTGTAACACACCGGCCACTGACCATCTTAAGCGGCGCCCAAACCGCTCAATCTCCTGCACTATCACCACCCCCAAGCCACAGGGCTCAGCGGCGCACACATACCACCGCTCAACGGCGAATTTAACCTGTGCTCTGACCAGCCGGCAACCGCGAGCAGTCCCTCCTGCCTCGAGACAGAAATTTGCTCTTTATTAACTGGGAATATCGTTGCCGGTAGACGTCGTAGTCCTCCCCCTCCATGGAACCTCAATCAAAAAGCCTCTCGCTGCCATACGATGTCATCCTCGATATTGCCGAGTGCATACAATCTGCTGACTCCGTGTTACGCCTCAGTCTTACTGTGAGTGGCACAAGACTTTGGGTTTCCCTGTCTAAGGCCGCGCAGTCAACAGAAATGCGGTCTCTCCTGCTCTCTAGGCTCTACCGCTGTGTCTACCTTGCATCCTGGGAGCGCTGTTCCTCCGTCCTGCCCATGCTTTTACAGCGGCCGGACTTGTGTCAGCATCTGCGTGAATTAACTGTTCGCCCTCTTCACCGCCTTCTCTACTCCTGGTCCCAGGAGGACACATCGGCGAACGAAGCCTGGCTGGCGGATAGGATTGCGGACATCGCGCGCCCACTTTGAGCCTGCTGCGCACTTTCGAATGGGAGGGCGCAGAGAACGCGAGCGACCGTATGTGGATGTCGCTGAGACAATCGTAGGTTGTGTTATCGCCTTACTTGTCCAGCATCACCACGGACATTTCAGATGCCCGGGGCTCAAACAAATCCGCTGCACCGCCAAGTTTCCGCCTCACATCCGTCCCTCTATAGTTGCCTCACACTTGCCACCCATCCAGCTCCTCAAATTTGCCAATCTCACGTCCTTTTCGCTGAGCCTCCGACATGACGGGCGTATGTATCGGCCCGTCCAACTCCCTCGCTCCACTGACACCATCTGAATACAGATTTTCGCTGGGCTGAAACCGAGGATCTCCGCGCCGAGCTCTGGGGTATGTTGCGCAAGCGTCCCAATCTCGAGGAGCTCAGCCTCGACTCGTTCGGATGGGATCGACGCTACTTCCAGCGCGCACTCTGGCAGGGCTTGCGTTCGCTCAGCGTGATAACCCTGCCCGCAGAATACGCGCCACAACACGAGCTTCTCTCTGCGCACCCCACCTTAACGTCTCTCGCGATCACACTGCCCGTCGGAGGCGATCCGAGCACGATACCATTCTTCCCGCCCGCGGCCCTCCCCGCGCTCACGTCGTTCCACGGGGTGCTTCGCCACCTCGACCACGTCCCGTATCCAGAGGGTGTGCAGACGCTTGGAATCACATCCACGCTCTTCCGAGCAGAACTCCCGCGCGCGTTGCCGATGTTGGCACGTTTCACCGCCCTCACCCGCCTCGACCTCCGTCTCGGCTACCGCCCGCCCAGCGCATCCCTCCACGGGCTCTTCCACGCGTGCCCCCGCCTCGTCGCCCTCGATATTACATATGCGATGTACGTCGACATATCCATGGTACGTCACGTAGCCCCTCCTTTCCCCTCGTCATTAATCCCGCCGCCCACCCAGAACGCAGTCGCATCCCTCGCGACAGCCCTGCGCCGTCTCCGCGACCTGCGCACCTTCTCGCTCACGAAGACGTGCACCTTCAAAGAGAGCACCGCGGCCGCGGCGCGCATCCTCCTGCGGGGTGTGCCGGCGCTCACCTGCGTCACCGTGCGCTGGATGCACGCGAAGATGGGGAATCCGCTGAAGGAAGCGGGGACGTACGAGGTCGTGGGCGGGGACGTCGTGGCATGGGAGCGGGGGCAGGACCTCTTTGGCGAGGCATATACGCGGCGGTATCGAGGCGCGCTGGACGATGCCTTTTCAGTGGAAGAGGGCGAGGACGAGGAGGACTCGAGCTCTGATGGCTCCGAGTCCGACGTGGGCTCGGAACCCGACTTGCTGCCCACTGACACCTCTCGCGCATTGCGAGCTCGAAACCACGCCCGTGCTGCAGAGCATGTGTTTGCTTCGTCAGGGTCGCCGCCCTGGGATTGGATCATGTTCTTCACGGACTGTGCGTGTTCCTCACAGGCTCTGCAGTGGAGTAGATACTAGGAGTATCCATGCTTACCCCTCCCATTGTGTCTATGTCCTCTATGTCGTTGACGAATGCACAGCTTCATGTTTATGGGCAGCAGTGCGACTCTACTGCAGGCTGGACGCGGCTCTTCCGAGGTGTCGTCGGCCCAACTCGGGCGGCACAGTGTTGAACAGGGATCCGCAGCGCCAGGCCGCATATTCCGAAGCGATGCCCTGTCTACCGAGTCATTCTGCGGCCACCGCCTCGACTCGGTATGTATCTTGCTACCTTTGGGAGGTTGAGAGCCAGAGGGAAGTGTTCGTTGATTATAACTCCTGCCCGGACTGCGCACTCGCCACCTCCATAATGATATGCATGTCGGATCGCCGAAGTGCCCGACAGTGTCATTCTGTGGGCCACCGCCTCACCTCAGCCTGTTTGTCGCCTGTGGAATGCTGAAGCAGAAGGTACGTGTACGTGTCCATTATCTGCTACCAGGACTGCGCAATCCCAATTGCATTTCACGTAGATGAAATTCCTCTTTCGCTCATACAGGCCTGACTCATGATGCGGTGCGGCGGCGCAGCGTCGAGTTTCAAATTCTGCGGCCTAGCGTCCCCGACGATATTTCCTTTGTCCGATTGCTGAAAGCTGTACTGGGGAATAACCATTCTGTTCTGCATCAGCTTCCACACGAGGCTAGCAACCGGATGCAGATTCTAAGCGAGACGTAAGTGATTGATTTGCATCGCCTCAATAACTCTCAATAACTCGACAAGGGGAGGCAGTGCTGGAGGCTGAGCGCTCCATATGCCAGAACAGCATTATGTGATGCGTATGGGCGGGATGGGGCGGTCTCCTCTGACCACAATGAATCAGAGCTCACTAAGCAGACTAGTCGCTTCATTCCTCGCCGTTGGAGTTGGAATAGCTGTGCTGGTGCTGTTGGCTCCATTTCCGGAATATAGTTTTCTGCGATGCGCACCAAATTGCATTTGGGCTCGCGACGCTGAAGTTCCTCTTTCTGCCCTGCTGGCTCCGAAAAGCTGTGGAATTTGCATGTTCGGTGATTGATCCACGTCATTTTCAAACCACATCTCCATATAGGTAGAACCCGTTTATGGGCAAGGCTGTGCGGGGAAATATTACCGGAGGCAGTATACCCACGAATCATCGGCGGGATCTACAGATCCAAACAATCACCGGCGCAGGTATTTAAACAGGAAGGGAGCCTCGTGGTTGATCACTTATCGTCCTCATCCAGGACCCAAACCACCACCCACTCATCACCCAAGTACATGCCAGGGAGACACGTCCGTTTCTCGACTGAAGACACTTTCCACTCGCCGCCTCCCAACCTGAGCTGGTCGAACTCGTCGGCCACATCTCCCTCGGGTCCATTCACCCCTCCCTATGCTCCATATGCCAACCTTCCCGGCCCCAGCCCGTTCGCGCCTCGCCGCTCCTACACGTACTCCTCGAGTGCGAAGGGGCGCGCACATAACCTGATTGCATTCTCCGAGTCACCACTCCTATCATACGACATTTCGCTGCCCCCGTCGTCAATATCCACGCACTACCCGGGACTGTCGTCCGCCGGCATGCACGAGCCCGCCGTCTACCCGCCCCAGCTCTCCATATCTATCGTCACACCGCACCTCCCATGGTCGATCGTCATACAGGCCTCCAACGGGCGCTACGTTACGGTATCCGATGCGCTGACCGCCCTATACCGTGCACTCCGCGTGAACATCACTCCCGCGGAATTCAACTCGCTGGGTACGCATAAACTCATGCGGCGGGCAGCGGCTGCGTACACGCAGCGATACATGCGGCTGAAGGGCCATCGCGGCTATGCAGAGGAGAAGGCGCACGGTGTCAAACGCGTGGATTTCTTGATGGGTTGCACGAAGTTCCGCGGCCTCTCTCCCACCTGAGCATGCCAATGTCTGGCGGCTTCACGTATCATAAACCACTTCACGCGCTCATCTCACGTATTCGCCTATGCTTAATGATATCCCAGCTCCAGTACTCTTATATACCCGTAACATTATACCAACGTTTCCCCTAATATACGATACTTCCACACGGTTCTGCCATGAATGCCTCATGTTAGATGGGATATCCCTAATGTCTAGGGATCTTTCGACGTTCGTTCCCAAGATGGAGTGGGCAGGATTAGATGAGTTGCAATAACTATTGAATATACTTTCCTTCCGCGGGCGACCGTCGTGCGTTAAATGTCCGAGCCAACATACATATGGTGTGGAATCATCTCACACATTTCGGCGAACGCCCTTCAGTGGCAATTGAGGAAACCGGTCCGTTTTCACCCGATCACCGCGGGCAGACTTTGTCGGTTTAGGTCTAGCAGCTGAAAGAATGGAGCGAGGGGTGGTACAATTTAGGATCAAAAGAGTATGTATCCAAAGGTTCTCTGTACTACATGTATGGCCTGGACCACTCTGGAACGCAACTAGAAACTAAATTTTTCGCCTATGATCTCCTCCGTGACGGACCACAGCTTCTCCGCATTCGCCTAAGAAAAGGTCGGTCAATCTCAGGAGGAGCAGATGGTCGAGACTCACTTGATCGGATCTGTGCGGGGCTCGGTCCTTATTTGCCTCGGTGGAGTCGGCCAAGTACGCCCCAGGCTTGTCTGGAACATAAAATTGGAGTTTTTGGATTAAAAAAGTATCACATTCACTCACCATTGAGGCGCGTATCAAATGCTGCGGCGACGGTCCTACGCAGCGAAGGGATCATGAGTTGCAATCCGGATACGGAGCAGGCCGTCTTACGTCGCGGCTCCTTGTGGGAGCGTCTTCCACTCGAATTTCTCCGTGTTGGGCTTTCCATCTGCGTCTAGGATGTCTGGAAAAATAGTAGGTCAATCGCGGAATTTTGGGTGTTGGGGCGAGAGCTCACCAAAGGCTTTCAGGTAGGGAATGCCCTCCTCCTTCTGGACTATATTCGTGGGAATGGCTGGACAGTGGCCCCTCAGTATCAAATCCACCGTAACCGACCTAGGTAACTTACCGCCGGGGTGAAGGCTGTATGCGTTGATCTTTCCCTTCGAACGCTTTGACAGCTCAATTGCCATGAGTATATTCGCGCTCTTGGCTTGGCAGTACGCCTCGGCGCCGTCGAGTTTCTCGGGGTCGGGGTCGGCAAGTGTGGCGAAGTTCACACCGGTGCCCCACGCATGTCCGACGCTGGAGATGAACACGACCCGCGGGACCTAGCTCGTCGTGCCCGAGCCTAGTAATTTCGGGGCCACAAGCTTGGTAAAAAGGAAAGGCCCGATGTGGTCCGTCGCCATCTGGAGCTCGAGATTATCTTGCGTGAGTCTGAATGGTCCAACGGGAGCGGCCGCGTTATGGATTAAAACCTGGGAGGACTGTCAACATGGTTTGAACAAGAGAAGTAGAAAAATAACCGACGTGAAGCGGCTCGGGGTAGGCGTTGACTTCAGCCGCCGCCGTACGAATAGCGGCCAACGATGAGAGATCGAGCGTGAGGCGGCGAATGTTGGCTGCGGGGACCTCCTTCGTGAAAGCCTCTTCAGACAGCCTCAGTCTGCGGATGGAGTCGTCAGAAATACCGTTAGAAATGCACTGAAAGTATCCCCTACCTCTCTGAGTTATACCCGGTGATGATGACGAGGTTGGCGTACTTGGCAATGGCGAGAGCCGCTTCGAATCCGATCCCATTGAGGGACGTGCCGGTAATCAAAACTTTAAAATCCTCAGCATAAATCGAAGCTATGCGAGCAGTCCAGTGATAGCGAAAAAATCATTCTAAAACATATAGATATGTTTCAGCTTAATTCGTGCAGAACTGAGTAAGATACAGACAATTCTTTGCCGGGGATCAAAAGCTGCCCAAAACGGCAATCTGCACCTTCGGTTCCGCCAATTGCTGTAAACCTTGTAGAAACAGCTTGTAAACGGTTTGAACCCACGGGCAATAAAAGGAAACGGAAACGGTTAAAACCTTGTATAAACATTTATACACGGAAAAGGTTGGAGCCTTAACAGCACCAAATGCTTCCCCTTTGTTTGCTCTTTGAACCCACCACGACGAAGCTGCTGAGCCGTGTCAAGCTTGGGCGGATGCGGCGTATGTTGAATCAAGCTGTAATTCCGGTTCGGGTGAAGGGAGTCTCACGGTAACAAGGAATATACAGTTCTCAAGCAACACGAAGGGCAATATCTCGAGCTTCACGTTTAACGGTGCAGCTGCGACAGGGCACAAGGTGACCGAGTGCATTGGGGGGCTGGGGTGTAGGTGGAGAGCTTGTTTGCGGCGTTCTTTTTTGGCGCGTCTATTCGGGTAACGCATGTCCGCAACCGCAGTCTTTCGGGATAATATTCCGACGATCTTCCTTCCCTCGTCGCCGACGACTATGAAAACTTTCAGTCGGCTTCGTCCCCGTAGCCGTGGTGGATAGATGAGCGCGGGACGTGGAGCAGCTTCTCTGCCACCGCCTGCCTGCTGGAGGAGCCCACTCTGTCCGGTGTGAATACGTCAGGGCCGAGTCCTTGGTTTCTGAGAACATAATACGTGATTTACAAAACGTTTCGGCGTTCAATTGTGCATCATAAATACTCCCCTATCCTTTCATTCCCATGAGACCGTCGTCCCCTCATTCAAATCGACCGCCAAACCCGTCAGTACCAGTTCCTGCTGGGCGCTATTATATGTGAACTCTTGCACCGCCTTCCCGCCAACCGACACCGACGTTGGCTTCGTTTCGACGCCCAAAATCGTCACTTGCACAAGCTTCTGCACGACCTTGAACTCCCCTTCGCTGGCGATCTTGACGCTGTTTGTGCTGGCCTGGAATGTGACGGTGGTGCTAGGCCCAGGTGGATCGGAAATACCGTCGTCGATGTACGCTGTGCTAAACGCGTATCCATCGGCGGACTGCGCAACAAGCAGCGCAAAGGGTCCCTGTCGGGTCTCTTCAACTGTATACGCTGGTGATTCATGGAGCAGGAGGGCTGCGCCGTCGCGGATATGGACGTTGATGTGCCCCAGCGGCGCAGACAAGGTCGTGTTGGCCCCAACCGTCGCCTTTATCACATCGTGAGTGTACCAGTCCCGCCAGATAGTCTTTCCTCGTCCAGGGAAAATTCCTAGGAGATCTTTCTCAGCCCTAATTCCTTGAGACGATTATGAAGCCGACCAACCGTCGACGGTCGATACGTTTGAAGTCAAGACCGGTGTGACGAGAATGTCGCGACCGACGAGGAACTGGCGGTCAACCGCGAAGAGCTCCGCCTCATCTGGGAACTCCCAAAACAGCGCACGAACCGGCGGCGTTCCATTCGTCGACGCATTGGCGAACAACGTGTACTGACGGCGGAAACAAGTGAGCTCTACAGTTCCTCCCCTCTTACACATAAACTACTCACCCAATACGGCAGCAACGAATATCTCGCCGCGATCGCGACCCTCGACGCGTTTGTCACGCTCTCCCACACATACGGCTCCTGCGAAGTCGCGCCCTTCGTATTGTGATTCCTATAGAAAGGCGCAAATGCCGAGAGCTGCATCCAGCGATTGCATAGCTCCTCGGTCGTGTCCTCGTTGAACCCGCACGTGTCTGCGCCGACGAACGGGATCTGGAATATCTGGAACTGCAGAATGCCCTGGATAGACCAGTACATATATTCCCATCTGCTGAAGTTGTCGCCCAGCTTTAAACGAGGACTCAAAAAAACTCGAAAGTGGCAAGAATAACCATACTTGCCCAATGCCCCGTCCACTTCCCCGCTGACGCGAACGTTGATCGACTGATGATGAACGGCCGCTGGCCCGGGAGAATCGCCTGAAGCGCCTTGTGCGTCGCCTCCGCCTCCATCAGGCCCCACAGATTGTGCACGTCTAGCTCCGCGTAACCGCCAAAGTGCGTCGCGTTCGGCGACAAGGTGCTGACCGCGAGACGGCCGTTGCCTGCAAGAAACACCGAGTCAGCCCTACTCGCCAATATCGCGGGTTTAAATGGTGGAAGAACACACATACCGTTGTGAATCGCATACGGCGGATCGTTAATATCTATCCCGGTCTGATTGCCCGCGCCGATCCCGCGCGCACTCAATCTCCTGTCCGTTTTTGTGTTGCTGACGTCGAGTCCGGAACCACTAGGTCGCACATTGGTGTTGAATGAAAGGAAAAGAATTGATGTTGCAGGGAGAACTCACCATGAGCCTTCGCAGAAAGAGGACACTTCGTTCATATCCAGCCAAATTCCTGCACGCAGGGCAATTACTTTGAGTAACATCTGCGCGGTACATTTAATTTACTTGGCACGCACCGCTGAACTCAACCCCTGTTTGAGACCAATTCTTCAAAGCCTCCGTCCACCAGGCGACAGTGTTCGGGGCGAACCAGTCTGGGAAGACCTACGAAGGCAGGCATGGAAGGAAGCAATGTTGGGTATTCGATTTGAAATAATGTCAAGGAAAGAGTCACCGTGAACCCGGGCCATACTTGCCCTACGTAGTCCGTCCCGTCGGGGTTCTTGATCCATACGTCCCTGTGGAGAACGTCAAACAGGAAATCCTGTAGAGCTCGAAAAACGGCCAGGGTAGGCCCTTACAGTTCAGTGCCCTTGGTGTACGGCTCATACTGGAAAATGTTCAGTCAGAATAAAAGAGCCACGAAAACATACGGAGGACACTCACGAAATCGGTGCTGTTGGCCTGCTTGGCGATGCCGGCGTCGACGATGGAAATGTCTGTGTTTAATTCTGAGCAATGGTTTGAGACACACAGACGCAGACTCAACAATGTTGGTTATTTTGTTGCTAAAATCCCATGCGTCAGAATCGAGATCTCATTGCACAAGAAAGAGCTCACCAGTTCACTTATGAGTTCGATCACCTCCGTCAGCGGAAAAGTTATGGGGTCGGTCGAAAAATCCCTGAACGCGTGGAACAAATCGATGTCGGTCCACTGTGTCTCCAACGGGATATTTGCATCCCGCATCCTCTGTACCACTTCCTTTGTCGCGTTAATACTGGTGTATCCAAAGCGGCACAGGTGAAACCCGAAGCCCCAGTATGGCTGCCAGGTGGGCTTGCCGATGATGGAAGAATATTGCTCGATGACAGAGACCGGTGTTGGTCCAGAGAGAAAATAGAGAGAGATGGTGCCCCCGACGAGTCGGTATTGGATGAGAGATGTAAGAGAGGAAGGGGGCGTGAGGAGAAGAATGTCAGCGGCGGCCGGGCTAAGAGGTGGTTGTTACTCGGGATGAGATGGGGAAGAAGGGAGAAAGGGAGTAAAGGAGTGACAGACGCACCTTAGTAAGAAGACACCGTGCGTCTGCGAGATGCTGGTTGTGCCATTGAATCGGTGCTCTATGTAAAAAGGGTGACTGCCATAGCTGCAGCGGAATTCTTTCAGAGATCCTCCCAGCTGAAACGAAACTTCCACTCACATATTTTGATCAGTGGGATCTGGACTGTCTCGCGCTGGGGAAACTCAGCCATCAACAATAAAAGCAGGGAAGCAAAATCCGTACCCCAGTCAGTTTGGATCGTGCCAACACCTCCATTTGTTCCTACATCTCGTCGAAGTCCGCTACTCGCCACGACTTCTCCAAGACCATAGACATTAGCGTCAAGTGGAAGCGCCGACGTGAGTTGCAGATATTGGTCCTCAAACACCAGCGGGAAGCCGTCCAGCGCAGTCGAGTTGTCCCTCTGAATTGCCGGGGCGATCGGAGTTGCGGGCAAAGAAGACTCCCGGGTATCGAATAGAGGGGTGGCACCGGGTTCAGAACGACGCGTAATCCAGAACGCAAACGGTGAGGGCTCGTAGTTGAACACCAGATCCGAGTTGTCAGCGGTACTCAAGCCCGATGCCCCCGGGCGCGCAATGACGGACTCAGGGACTGTGAACTGCGAATTTGCAGTGTCGAAGATGTTCACATGCAGCCTTTCTCTGTTTGAATATTCGACAAACGGGTGAATTCGCAGATGCGTACCTGCTTTGCGTCTCGTAAGTGACCTGAATCGTGAGGTTGGCGATGTCCGCCCCAAAGGCGTTGCACGCGGGCCCTGCGAGGTCGAGCTTGGCGGTGAGCCCGTTCTGCGTCTCGGACAAATCGCGGAGGGTATATCCGGGACAAGTGGAGACATTAAAGGAGTGGATGATGCTCGAGTTGCTGAGTGCCGCTTGCTGACTGCGGGCCCCTTGGCCGCCAATACCGGCGCCGAGTGCGCTGCCTGCGGCAAGGAGCAGCGCCAAGCTACCTAGGGTCAGGTGAAACATCGTGGACGAGCGGGGCCTTGAACCCTGACGATTTATAAGATCGTACGTCGTGGGGCAAAGGTTTCCTTTATTCACCAGAAGGAAGGATGATTGACGGATGGAAGACCATACATGAAAGAAATGAGTGACGAGGACGGGAACGGAGGCCCGCCCGCCTACGTATACGTAGTCACGATTCTTGACAAAGTTCGTCAGACGAACACGCGCGAAGACACGCGACCACACACCACTAACAAACCACGAACGCCCAGAACTTCTTGCTTCCCGCGAAGTGTACTTACAGTATTGTAACAATAGAACGGAAGAAGAAAGGAGTTGGTTGGAGGGCGAGTGCGAACGTTCAGTAAGAAGAGTAAAGGTTGGACGTGCTATACATGAATCAGAATAGGAACGCCGCGCGTCAGGGAAACGTCAGGAACAAAGGCGAGGACATCGTAAGTTTTCCGGCGTTGCCGTGATGTATTAGCCGTCATGATCCGATGGTCAAGCAGCGGCAACGGTGGAATCCGATCAACGGGCCGTCGAGCCAAATTCGAGGAATGACTACTTTGATCGGAGTGAGACTCGGGGAATCCTCGGTTAATGCTCAAAGTGCGACTTAAGCCCTCGGCTAATGCCTCGGAGTGCGACTCGGACTCTCGGCTAAAGGGCGCCAGTGGGATTCAGAAGATCCCAGCGGATCCGACGCTCTCCATCTTTCGCGACTCCAAGTGTGATAAATTACACCCGATAAACCTCATGTGCAACATATGACATATCCTCCGTGCGCTGTCGCGCCACTCATGTCCGTTCATTTGGCTGAGGAATTGATTGAGTCAAGTACGGGTAGCAAACAAGACGCTTATGTAGTCAGACTGAGCCCTTGTGGGCCAGAGGCGAGGAGCTTGGAGATTTTCGAATGTGTAAGATAGGGACATTTCCTGTTTAGACCATCGGCAAGGCTCGGCCCATCATCCCAACGTGATCCGGACTGGTCCTGCATCAGAACCACAATTTTAGGACCTAAAATAAATGACGATAACAAATGTCATAACATACACCGGTTGGAAATTCAGAAACGCAAGTCACCTTGTCTACGAAAGAAAATTGAAAAACACCTGTCCAGAAACGTTCTTCTGGCCCTCGAAGAAGTACAAACTATCCGCCGGGAAATCCTGAAACGCAGCGGACGTGGCGCATGAGCTCGGCGATCGGGATCGGGAATCTGCACCTGACAGGAGGTTGAGTCCGCTGGGAGATACGTCTCTCTGTAGACAAATGATGGAAGTTCGGCCGATCAAATTCTCCAGAGACAAAACGCGAGACCGCCGATCACTGTCCGGAGTTTCCCGCCGCCTGTTCATTCCTTTCTCCGTCCATTGTCAAATGCTCTGGTTCATAATGATAAATCCAAGCACTGTCAGAGCAGTTCAATTCCGTTTCGGGGCCGCTACCGCTCGCTACTCAGAGTCGCATACTTAGTTCAAAGTTGGTTCAATCGCGAGGTACGAGTGACAATTGTTGTAGCGTCTGCTTATAAGAGACTAGTTCAAAGCGCTCAGAAATATTTGTAATGTTTGCCCATGTTGCAAGAACATTTCTTCCGGGAGGCTAACTTTGAGCGAAATGAATACAATGCTGGAGGCTTTAAGGAGAGTTGCAGTGACTAGGAAATCTACACTGCACTTCGCGATCTCAAACCGGATGGCTCCCTGCAATTTTGGCTGAAGTGCTACCCTGTAACCTGTTGCCACCAACCTGCCACTGTGTTCGCTTGGGGCGCGTTAGGGGGTTTGTCAAGGTCATGATATTGTCGGTGCCTCTACAGTAGTTTGTGCGCTCCGGGTCGCTGCAAACCTGAACGGGCTGGTAGATGTGACGGAAGACTTTGAAATGCCAGTTTGAGTCACTAGCATGGAAGGGTTTCTCACATGTGGTGTGGGTTAGCACTATGTTGTTGTACAGGACGATTTCGTCGTCCCACGGAGAAGGTGATCCCAAAGAAGGAATACAGGCGGCGGCTTGCGGTTGTTCACCTCCTGGAATGCGACCGTTTGTCTTGGCTCGGATGCATGCACGTATCACTAATTTAAACATCCGCCGGCCCGGATTACACAATCCCTCTTCTGCATCACGTCCACTCTGGTCCCATCTTTCCAAGCTGCAACTTGAAGCTTTGTCTTCGATGATCCTTTCTCCCCCTTCCACATGTACTGTGATTTAAAGTCATTTTTTCAAGCTCGAACCATTGGCATCCTGGCCAGTAAGTGGATCAGACCTTTCTCCATGGACTCTGTGCTGATGCTAAGTCGACCTGTTCTATGTATGACACAGCTATCCTGGCCTATCCTCCACTACCATGCTCACTTTGATTCTCTGTGTGCCACTGCGCGGAAGTCTTCGTTGGTTTGCAATTCGAATTTCGCGTGGGTTTCATTTCTATATTCTCACTGCAGCTGAATTTACTCTGGGTGTGACCCCCCAACTACAGCCGTGGTTATGCCAAATCGCGCTGCAGGTTGAACTGTCATTTCGTTCCGTTCACACTTTAGCCAATTAGTCCTGCATGGGGTTACCAGCCTGTGATCATTGTGGTGGGGTTTAACCAGTCGGTAAGTTGCGTTTTTATGCCAACTCTAGTTCAATTAATCCCGAGGGCCAATTGCACTGCAGCGAGAATGTGGCAATTAAGCCGCTTAACTGTGGACTGCTTTAGTGGAGGCTTAACCAGTTTAACTTGTTTGGGTTTCAAGGCCGTTTAACAGCTTAAGCAGGTAAGGCACTTGGTATTCATATATGTACATGCCGCTTGGCTTGCTTCAGCTGTTCAGCCAGGTTTAGCGGTTTAAGCGGGTAACAGGCGCTGAGGCGTTTATACATAGATTTACCCTAAAATATGCTGTATATATTACTTAATACAGCGCTCAAGCGGCTTAAGCCCAGCTTAAACCCCCGTACCAACGCACCGGGCTTAAGCCATCGTAAACAGGATTTATCTTAGATTCGGCCGGCGCCGAAGTGTGCTGCCATATATCCGGCGCAAGGCATTGATGAGGTGCGGATACTTCAAGTCCGCGAAGTCGTCGAAGCATTCGTCCGACGAGCAGATACGGGACTCGCGACCGAGAAGCATCATGAGCGAACGGCGGTTATGAAAGCTCCAGACAGAGAGTGACAGGGAGAAAACAGATGCGACATGAGCCATATACCGTCAGCGCTCCTTGCGCAAAGCAAACGTCACAAGCAACCCACGGCACTGCAAGGACATCCAGACCGAGAACAGGATGCAGAAAGAGTCCAAGATGATGGCCTCCTGAATGCGGTGCAGCGATACGAGGCCAAAAGATTAGAAATCCAAATGAACGCGAAGTGATCGCCAGCTACACCCTGCTACACCCTGCTAGATCGGATGTACCAGGAACGCCGTAAATGTAATGAGTTGGAGTCAAACCGAAAACTGAGCGCCGACTTCAGGGTTTAAATGTGGCTAGAATTGCGCGGAAAACCCTCCCAAAATTCCGTGAGAAAGCTACCGGCCATGCTTCAGCCAGGCGGACAAGAGCCCGAACGAGTATTTCTTTTCCGAACGCTAAACGTGCAAATTGCGTATCGAGTTTCAGGCACTGTACAACTCCGGCTTCCTATCTATATTGGAATCTTGGAGGTCAGCATGGCTTCCGCAAGTTCAATCCCACGTACAATTCAGACATGATATCGGTGAAGAATTTGACGAGCTTTAGCTAGAGGCATCAGGGCCTTGGCTTTCCGGGTGAGCAGGGATCGGGGTGCGTGCGAAACTGAGTACTCCCCCAACGAAAAACTCTTGAGATAATGGAATCGTGGATGGGCGAGTGCCTCGTCGATCAATGCATAAGGAACGCGGTCCATGTTTGAGACGGTATCCACCCTACCCTCGTCTAAATCTACATCCAACTCTATTGCGAGGGTGAGCAAGTTGGAGGAGGGCAAGGTGGATAACATGGTGAGGACACTCGATACAGGCTGGCAGTGCAACTTGAGATGACGAAGAGAGGTGGCATGCTTGAGCATTCCGGATGGTCCTGTGAACGAGTCATGAGATGGGAATAATCCAAAAGGAGATATTATTACTGTCGAAGCTTGCCCTGTGAGGCCAGATGGCCAGGAACTCCAAGCTGTCGCCAAACCTCTGGAAGTAGGCCACCAAAGATTGAGCAGTCGGGTGGTTATCCCAATCCTCCAAGAGAGTTAAGGACTTGATTTGCGGGCCAACAGCGAGTGAGAGGAACCAAGCGAAGAGGGTATCAGCTCCGCCCTTCACGGCTATTTCCAGCGTCTGTAAGGACGGCGGGCATGACTGCGACGGCGGTATTTCCGCCTCGATTATGCTGCAGCTCTGGCCTTCCAGCTGGAAAGCACTGAGAGAAGGTAGGCATACTAGAATGTCGACTATCACGCGAAGTGATACTGCGTTTTTTTCGTAGGGGCTTAACTTGAGACGGGAGAGGGAGACACAATGCGTCCCCAGGAATGGAAGATGGGTTTCTAGAAACAAATCCCATACCTCGTTGCCGGAGGGAGGAAAGCAGAGTTCCAGATGGGTGAGACTGAGGCAAGTGCGGAGCCTCGATATGTCCTTTGAGATAAGTCCCTCGGAGAATACCAAGAACAGATCTCGGGCGAGAGAAAGCAGGGACAACTTGGATGATGACTCCGCTTCGAGATCGAGGAGAGATCGAAGGCGAGATCCAAACAGCGCCATGGTAGAGAAGACATGGAGTCGGCTACGCGGCAGCCACTGCTTGCATACGAGCCCACACGTGGCGATGGACGTTGAAGGACGGCGGATGCGCCATGCTGCCCGGTTGCGGTCTTGCTCCGAGTCCGCTACTTGATCAAGGACAAGATCGATGAGTTCCTGTGGAAATCTTCGCATGACGCCTGGTCGCATTTGTTGACCCTGATGTTCAAGCTGCCACAGAGACATGCCACATACCTATTTTACCTGTACACGTTGGGTACACGTTGGTGTGATCACATGATCACTTTAACCCTGTCACACCGGTGACACTGATTGCCAAATTTCGGCGGCATTAGGGCTTCCACCTGTTGCCGTGACGGCAACGGCCGTCGAATCGACGGCATTCGACGGGCACGGGCCGTCTCGAGACGGCCCGTCGAGAGGTTGAAAAAATCCTTGACGGGACGGCACGGTCAACGGCACGGCCGTTGACGGTAGCACGGGTATTAACGGGCGACGTAACATTGAATTTTGGCTCGGAAGTCCAAATAATAGTGTCACAGATTCCTGTACAACCTTGTGGTAAGTGCGCATCATTGCCTCATTGCAAGTTGAACACGCGAGGCGGCATCTTGCGTGCCAAATCAAGTTGAAGAACTTGAATACAGGAAAATTAAGGCTTTGGATAACCCGGAGCTACTCAACTATCCTTGAAATGCGGAATCTAACGCCAGAAAGCGTTCACAAACTCTTGAAAGACGTGAGTTTGGGCCAGGTCCGGAAGGGGAAATGCCGTGTCGGCATTGCTCGGTTTGAGATTCCGTCAGCATAATTCACCACGGTGGATCACAGAGGTTAAGGCAAGATTGAATATCGGTGTGGGTTGTTTCACATACCCATATTTACCAGTTTAGAGTTACTCCGGGAGCGGATTTGGATCTGGATTTGATCGGATTTGGAGCTGGTTCTGTTACGTAAATCACAGCTGAATCAGCCATCAGGCAAACAATAAACCTCTGGACACCGTTGACACAACATCGTCGCTCATCGGCGGCGACAACGAGCTCTTTCAACCTGCTTCCAACGAGCCAATTCTCACATCTGAATTACCGGGTTTCTTTAAAACAAAGTATTTAGGTAGTTGCAGCACTTTTGTTCAGCTAGTCTGCTGCAACAAGGTCACCAACTTTAAGTGCGGACGAGGCGGGAAGGGGCGGGGACGGCGGGACAACGCCGATGAGACGATGAGCTGGCACTCCGGTAGACCGGTCCAGACGTGGGTGACTGATGGAAGTCACCATCAGTCACCATCAAATCCAAATCCGATCAAATCCAGCCAAAATCCAAATCCAAATCTGCTGCCGGAGTGACTCTTAGAGACTGAAATAGCTGAAAGACACCAAGTTTGGGGGCACCCGTCGAACGGCCGTGACGGCCGTTTTTCGACGGCAAAAAAAGGCTCACACCCGTTCGACGGGTGCCGTCGAACCGTCTCGACGGTCGCGGGCGGAAGCCTTAGGCGGCACGTCTGAGGTGCTATTCGAAATCTCAAGTATCGGATTAAATTTCAGTGGGACCCAGATGATGGGCCGTGCCGGCCACGCGGCGCGACGGACGATGTAACTGCCTGCGGTCGATTCGCAGCTCCATTGCCAGTAGCATCTCTCGATCTCCCAGCGCCACCGCCGCGGTGCGCCGCCAAGGTTGAAGTCCGCCGCGTCGGCCGTGTATCCGGCACATTTGAGTCGTCATCCGGCATTTTGGACATACTGTCGTTTGCTTAATTCCGTGAAAACGCGAAAAAGTTTTGCGGCATCACGTGATCATCGGCAGACGATGCCGAAGTTCGAAAATGCTCAAATCTCTCTTATTTCCAAGGTGTCGGGGTCGAAGAAAATTCTACCAGCTTTTTAATGCTATAAACTCCTGCCGAAATCCCTTTCCCAGTACTCCAGGTGCACGGCACTATCCGGCATTGTCTGCCGACGATCACGTGAGGCCGCGAAACTTTTTCGCGTTTTCACGGAATTAAGCAAACGACAGTAACACAGACAGAATGAATTGTGGAGCGCCCACAGAACGGAGAACAACTTGAAAGGCCAGCGAGGCTGAGCGATCAACAGGAAAACAGGTGTAAACAAGCTCGCATCATCCCACAGTTGTCCTACACACCCTAGATGCCAAGCACAGGCGTTCTTCGGGTCTGTAATACTTTCGTTACATAGTTGAACCGGTAATTACCAACATAGGTCAAATTCAACGGTCCTCACAAAAACAAACGATCTGGGTCTCAGACTGCGTCGGAGCACTCGCGCTACCATATGTGAGCATACAGCATAGAACCGAATAATTATGTCGCCTCACTGTCAGCAAGCACAGCATATCCAAAAATCTTTGCAAGCAGTTTACACATAAATCATATCAGCCTTCTAGTGGCACATTGACTACGATCTCTTTGACGAAAAGTGACCAATAATGCCCCTAAGACCACTGATCCGGATCCGCATCGGCAAATGTGGTTCCCATCCCGATCTGGTCATACCACACCTGCCTGAACGGTTGGGTCCCCAGCATGCCCCCATCGTCATGCCACCCGTTAGCATAAAGCCCAACGCGGAACTCGAACTCATCGGTCTGTGCGATGGTCGTGGCAATGTTGTACTTCTCCAGCACCTTCACCCCGTCAAGCCAAAGCTTGTAGTACCCGGTGCCGTCATTCTTCCAGCTGGCCTGGATGACAACCTTGTGCCAAACGCCGGCAGAGACGGTGGCCAGGTTCTTGAACTCGGTGGTCACCTGGCTGCAGACGGAACCCGTTTTCACACGGCTGGCCAGCTGGTCGCCGATGATCCACACCATACTGGAGGGCATCGAGTCGTCGCAGCCGGTATAGGTGAAATCAGCGATAAACTGAGCTAGATTATAGCTTTGGGCCGGCGAAAACTGCCAATCCTGCGACAATCGGAAGGCGAAGCCGTAGAAGCCCTGCTCGCCGAGGTGGTACCCATGGGTATGGTGCAACTCGGAGTGGTAACGGCCGGTGTAGGACGCGTCGTACGTCTGGGTCACCTTGATGGCGGTACCGCCGGCGCCGTAGACGACGTTGGTCACTTGTTGCGCCGTGCCTTCGTGCTCTGTTTGAATAGAGTCCCAGCCTGCCGGGGTGGTACCCGTGTTGGCGAAGGTTTGCGTCGCTGAGGCCGTGGCGGAGAGGGTGGCAAGGACGCCAATGAGGATGGGTGTGAGCTGCATGATGAGGACTGGTTGGTTGGGGCTCTTTCCACACGAAGAATAAAGTCAAAGATTGCTGCTGAGCGCAGGGGGTTTAAATGAGCTGAGGGGAGAACATTAATACCTCTTATGTCCGAGTCTCGGAGACATAGCCAACCAATTTAGAGCCCGCGCGAAGGAAGCACATACTGCAGATCTCGGGCATCATGTCTCTTAACCGGGTCTGGCGACGGCGTCCCGGGATTATCCTAATCAGAAAGCTGGTCTCAGGGAATCCCCACGCATCAGAGGAATTTTGGAAGATTCTAATGGGCAACCCCCGGTCGGCGATGTCGGACCTTGAATCTTTGATGTGTGTTCCGGCCGGCATCTCCTTCACCAAACCTTTCCGTCGGGGGAAACTTGTAGGCCGCAACAGATTTGCATCCGTTCAAAAATAACTGGGACCAAGCCAGGGGGATATAAATTGTCCCACAAGCTTACGTCCGAGTGTTATTAGTATGAATTGGGACAAGACAGGTGTGGCACGACGGGCGGCAAGCTAAAGGGTTTTTACTGAGAACCCGGCTGCCTGATACTTGATACTTGCGGGCTTCCCAGAGAAGCCTAGTTTCTCATTAGAATAAGCTACCGTCCCAAGGACCAAGGCTGGGCCTCCGAACAGCAAAATTTGAACCTTCAAAGCCACTGGTCGTACAAGTACGAGGCCTTCAATTTCGTAATACCGCTGGGGCCAAGGACCGAGCACGGCGCACCAAGGGCTCTCCAACGTAACGGAATCAGATTCCAGTGAGTTAACGGATGGTGTCCTCGTAAATACGGTGTAGACGGAGTCGTAGTTCCATTGGTCTAATTAAATCTCGGTCCGACAAAATCCCGCCGCAAGGCTAGCGATAAGCGTATAAAATTAAGCGCTTGCAGAGTGACAATCGGATCCAGACTAAGAAGCTCGATATCCATAGCCTTAAGAAGCATGGATGGCGGAGGACCATTTGATATTTTCTAAGGCGGACTCACGGCATAGAGCGCCTCAGTTGGAGGTTGCAGACGATGTGAATGAGGCAGGTGATAAGCAAAGACACCGGAACGCAGATTGGGAGTCCACGTAAAGTCGGGCTCGGCTCGGGATTTTTTCTGACCAATGCTGTAGATGGCGTGCTGTCGGGGTATCGCAACGAAGTTTTGCAATTCCGCTTCTTTTGGCACGAGAAAGGGAGGCATGTAGCAGATAGGGGCTGCATAAACCACAGATGTGGTCCGTTTAATATGACCTGGATCAGTGCGTGTCAGCGGGGACTAATCGGGCCGACAATCGGAACGAAGGCACTAAAAGAGGGTGCGCTGAAGCTGCAGGAACAACATCACCAAATCGGAAGATTTCTGGTATAGCCAGATTTGGAATGCCGAACCGGGTGTGGTTGGCCGCGGTTCCATTTTGGGCCAGCCAGCCCAACTCTTCTCTAGCTTCTAACTACGTCGGTAATTCCGCCGCTAACGTCTGCGACCCTGCTAACGCCTGCGATTCTACTTGCTCTAACGGCTCGAGACTCGTGGAACGCCAACGGACGCAAGCTTGAGGTCATCGACACTTGTAGTGAACGTCTATCGTGCGATAACTGGTGCGTCTCCCCTCCTTTCTTCGGTTTCCTGCCCCACGTATTTATTCATCCTCCACACAACCAATTTTTCCGAAACCACAATACGAAAAGGTACTCGGATCTCAGTCCGTGGCTCGGAATTCCTGCGCTGCCTCCACTGTTCGACATGAGCCGCAACGAGTTGCAACGAGTATCCATGATCCCGGGCTCGTTCCATCGGATTCGTTGATCCGGTACGTTGTGTTCTGAGTACAGCTGAGTACAGGTCTCCAACATTCCCTCACTCGTATCAAATGCACCATTTCCTGCCTCAACGCTGAAATCTACCAACATTCACCCAGCCTTGGTACGCCCACCTTTGAGCGTCGGTCGGATCCTGCCTCCGCCACTGTGTGCGATCACCACGGCCGAGGCGTCTCAATAGCATGGGGCGGAATCAATAGCATGGGGACGCATGTATATATGCCTTTGTTGAAATCAAGGTAGCCACGGCCTTGACTCGGGAGATAGCAGAAGACCCTGGCAAACGCGCAGGGGATTCATTCGACAACTACAAGGTAATATACATATCTCGTCAGGAACCAATGTAACTAAGTGGAGAGAGAATTAGAACAAGTAGAGAGTAAGTAAGGCACAACGAAGCAGAACATGGTAAATGCGGGAACTCAACATAGTCGGAAATCGTTGCCTTGCTATTCCAATTAGCGGCGTCGGAGATAGCAAGCGGCGAACTCGGAATTCCAAAAGCCTTCCCTCCTGTTCTCGCACACCTCACGGACTCGCGCTTGTCAGTCAGCTTGCCGCCGGCGCCGCTGAGTGAGCGAGTGAGCGAGCGAGCTATCTGTCGATCGGGTGTCCGTCACGGTTGCGACAGTGATAACAGGGGACCGATCGTATGCCTTACAGATGAACTTGAGCACTAGTGATTGGAGTCTAAGCTGGTGAAAATGACGATTGTGAAATAGTAGAATGAAGGAGGCCGCCGAGTGGTATAGTAAGACTCTGCTCTCTTTCTCGGCCGTTGTCCCCTTCCTGGATTATGAAACCGACCTGACAACTTTGTTAGGACAACAGCACGTCAAACGTCGGACTGATCCGCCGCGCGCCCTTTGAGTAATCCTCCACAGTTTTCTGTGATTCGTCTTCTGGAACTGGCGAGCGGACGATGGATGTACACCGCCATTCGAACATTTTATTTCCCAATGTGCAAAATGAACAGTTTTGAAAGATTTTGTAAGACATATGAAAGAGGTCGTTCAAAGGTCTGGGAGACATTAGAGGCAGAATGTTAGCGAAACATTTTTACGACGTCAATAGAACACTGTCGCCACCTCGTACTCACGTAACCGGAAATGTTTGTAGTGTATTCCGGAGAGAAAGAAAACCAAACGAGCAATCATGAAGCTAGTATGTGAACCTTCATTTCGTGGGCAGGGATGCAGTGGTCATCACTCAGGAAGACCAGGAAAGGCTCGGGACTTTGGCCAGAGCAGCAGTTGCAGGCTTGTCTAGCGAGGGCGTGCCTCCATAAAAAATTGGGCACCGTTACAGTGACTGTAATGCTTGGCAAGACAGTCTTGCCAAGCATGCTATCCGAAGAAACTGAGTCAATCCATGAAAGATGAGATTGTTAAACTCTGGGAAGCGAAGGAGGGCAGCGGATATGTCGTGTAGGCTCATTGGAACACGTCGAAGGGTAGGTATAGGCAGCGCGACGCGTCTCTGGCGAACCGGTTCAGATAATATGTATGCGCTTGTTTGTCGGCGGCCCGGATTTCGTCTCCCATCACTGTCTCCCGTCTGTCTCCCTTTCTGCTTTTAATCATTTTTATATATTCGTCTACCATCAAGTCTACCTGTTTCATCAGTTTTGTCTCTGGAGAACTGATCCCAGCGGACTCAATGCTCTCGCACCTGACAATCAATGCCGCTCGTTCGACTCGAGCCCGAGGCAAGTTCCATCGCGATTCCTTTTGTTCAGTTCTGGGTTGCACTCTCTCAAAATCTGCGATTCTTTTACGCTCACTCAAGCAAGCTTTTCCCTGCTCAAATTCATAGTCCTAGGATCAAATTCCAATCTACTGATCTTGGTGGCATGCCATAGCGTTGAGTTGCCTTTCAAAGACATGAATCAATTTCCCTGACTTTTCTCTCCGATGTACACAAAGCACCGGGCCTGGGTAGATCAGGGACAGCCCAGGCGTTCGAGAGTGTACATAAGATTGAACTCTCGAATCGGCGAAACCCGGGCCGATGGCCTAGACCCTCGGCACGGCACGGGCGGCAAGTTCGCTTAAAAAACCCACGTCATCACCGCCACTCCACCTTCCCTTTCGCCATAATCCTCTCCCTCCGCCTCAACTCTCTGCACGAAAACTCAACCAACACGTGCTGTCAGTTCAACGTCAACTTGTTTCAACTTTCAATCTACGCCTGTACAACGAGCCATGTCGCGTCGCCCCGCCATGAAGCTCGCGATGCCCGAATGTACGTCCCCCAGTCACTCCCCGCATTCCCGGCTGTGGCTGACAATGCGAGACAGCAGACGCGGTAGAGTACTCACTCGACCTCGGTGCAGAACCGGTCGCATCGACGCCGCTCCCCGACGCCGATGACGCGCCGGCGCTCCCGCGCAGGCGCAGCTGGCGCTCGTCGAGCCATGCAGATGAGAAGACGCGCCTCTCCAGCGCGTACGACGCGCAGGGAAACCTCAAGATCGCCGCGCGCGGCCGCGCCGAGGCAAAGCGCGATTGTGGCATCTGGTGAGGTCTCCTTGTCTTAATTTGTCAATAATATTTCTCATACGATGCGTGCGTGCAGCGAGGAGGTCGCAGTAGTGCCAACCCGCACACTCTGCTGCGACGCGCTGTTTTGTAAGGAGCACATCGACGACGTGTGTAACCCTCTCCTGTGCATCGAAATCCATTCTAACGAATATGCCCGCACAGTGGATATACGGCCCCGCCGCAACCGGCCTCTGCCCCGCCTGCGCCGCGCCGTGCGTCCTCCCGCCCTCCGCCGACGTGGATGCGGATGCAGCGCGCCGCCCGCGCACGCCGCCCTCCTCGCGCTCGCAATCTCCGGCGCCGAGTTCGCACTCCTCAAACTCACTCACGTCCCTCCTCCCGGGAACGGACGGCCTCGTGCGCGTGCTGAGTGTGCTCGGTCTCCTGCTGCTGCTGGGGCTTCTCAGCGGCCGCGGGGGCGCCGAAGAGTCCGTGCATGAGGTGGTTCTCACCTCGTAGGCGTCGCTTCCGTGCTCGCACCCGACGTGCTCCCCACCTCGTAGCCCCTCCAACGTGCTCGCCACGAGCATCCCTTAGAACTGCGCCTCAACGCGCAGTCTGCATCTGCACCACTTCCCCCAACCTTCAAATCTCATTGCATCACTTCGGAATCATCCTCGCTCCCCGCTTTCACACAATACTCATCCCGTCTCGCTATCCACTCGCATCTACTGTCCATGTCTATGATAATACCATTCATTTCATTTCATGCCTTGCCTTGCCTGAATCCGTACCACCCAGAGATCGAAAAAACACCGAATCGACTGCGCCATGGCTCGGGCCCGAGCGTTTCCTGCTGAAGTTCCATTCAAACTCATGAAACACAGGCGTGGACCCTCCATCACCGAGCCGTTCCTAATCAATTTCTGCACCTGGATTTCTGTGAGAGGAACAATTCGAAATGAGATCCTCCCCAGGGCCAATTTCTCCGACCTCCGGCTGATTCAGAAACTTTGCGTCATATGGTGCACGTCACAATCTTGAATCGGCCTGAAATCCCTCCGTCTACATGTGTTCGAGCTTTTTTTCACTTCCCCTTCTCCAAACGACTTTGCGGCCACTCATAGCCAAGGCACAGCTCGGATCAGCGGTTCGGTTCATTTTATTCCCAGCAGATCAGGTGGCTGTGAAGCGGATGAGATGACGCCGATCCTGCATCAACGGGCAGCAAATTATTATTTCTTCCCCGGCCTCTCAACTCCTCCGCGAGGAATTTTGCACACGGCTCAACTACCCCGCAGAGATCGATGTCAATCATTTATCTTCTTTATCACGTCCTCGTATCGCAGAGGTATCATCCTGAAAATCCATGGTCTGACATCTCGGCATCTTTCAGGGTGATTTACCTGGATGGCTTGCAACTGGCTTGTCTTGCTAGTCTTGAGGCTGCTGATCCAACAGTTGAATATCTTAACATCGATGGAGCGATCAAGGCCACTGTCATCGCACAGATCCTGATGCCCAAACTGACACCGTCGCAGTCGGTGGAGCGAGCCAAAAGCGATCGTCTCTTGCCAATGTCTTCCTCACCCTTCCTTCCTTCAGAGTTATGCGGGTTCTGTTGTCGTCGGGCGCGGAGTCTGGACGAATATTAGATTCCCCTTGACCCACATCTCTCAGAGGGTCACGCGCACGTTTTCGCGGCCGTAATGAATCTAAATGATGCCGATGGTCAAGGGAACAGCTACGCGAAGACTCGGGCAACCGAGACCGTCAATCCGAAGCACCGTTGCAGGGATAAAGGGGAGCATACGCGGGGAAGCTTCAGTATCATTTCCTTTCTCTAAACCACCTTCTCTCTTCATCATGTTTTCTTCGTCCTCCGTCGCCCTCCTGGCATTTTCTCTCTCCGCCGCCGCCCGCGTGCAGATCGAGAGCCGGAGTAGTTCTTGTGAGGGCATCTTTTGCTGAACCAACGCAGGGCACGAGGAACTCACCGCGAGTCCAATAGTCTTTAACGCGGGGATCCAAGGCTGCATCAGCGCCGAGGACAATGTGGCGGCGCACACGTCATCATTCACGACTGCAACACCGAGAACGTGACGCCCCACGACTGGGAGGTCTCCTTCTTCAACAAGTTCGAAGTGGTCGGCGAGCAGATCAAGGTCTTCGGCGACAAGGTGCCCCGCATTCTGCACTGATGTCTTTTCCCAAACTGATCCGTTCTTGCCCCATTCCTAGTGCATCGACGTGACCGGAGGGGTCAACGCCGACGGCACGAAGCTCCAGATCTGGACCTGCGACGCCGCCAACGCGAACCAGAAATGGAACTCCGTACAGGACGAGACCTTCCAGTGGACCGGGACCAACAAGTGCATCGACCTCACTGACGGGAAGATCACCGACGGCAACCAACTTCAGATCTGGACCTGCGATAGCAACAGCGCGAACCAGGGGTGGAGTGGCGGCAACGTCCCTGATCTCACACTGTAAGCGGTAATATTCGCGATCTGCTTTGCGTGTTCCTCATCCCGCTTTCGCAGATCCGACAACATCATCGGTGGTGACTGTGAGCCTCCTCTTTTTATCTTCAATTCCCTGGTTGACGTCTCGTTTCCTAGTTTCTGTAGACGGCGGCGGTCCCTACTGCATCGCCGCGGCTTCCGACGCGGACGGCGCTGAGGTCGCACTGACTGCTTGCCTGAACTCCGACTTCCACCTCACCTACCCCGTACGTCTGCCCCTCCCCGTTCTCCCCTCTTCTTCCGAGCGCTGAGACTCTATAGAACGGGAACATCACTTGGGTCTATCCCAAGGCACCTCTCAGCGGCACCATCTCGACCTTCAACAACAAGTGCCTCGACGTGCCGAACGGGTCCACCGCCAACGGCGTCAAGCTGCAGATTTGGACCTGCGCCGAAGGCAATACAAACCAGCGCTTCAAGGTCGTCAGCAACCAGATCCAATGGGTCGGCACGACTAAATGCCTTGACCTCCCCGGCGGCAGCTCCACCGCGAAAAACCCGGTACGTCTCTCCCCTCCCCTTTCCCTTATCTATCCCAGTTCCTTGCGTCTTGTGTATACTCAACGATTTGGGATAGATCCAACTCTGGGACTGTGATACCGCTAACGCCAACCCAAACCAAAAGTGGTTCATCTAATGCTTCGTTCCCAGTGTCCCCCCCACTCGCTCCTCGTGAGCGATTCGCTACGATGATATATGAATCCCCACCTGCAAACCCTTGCCTCACACTCGTGTACAAACCCCGGACAATGTTACCTACTGTTGAATTTACTTGGTTATAATTTGGTTCTTTATTTTGGCGGCGTTAGGAGGCCTCTGTGGTCATCGTACGAGGCTCATGTTCTTCAGGCTGAAAGGCAAGTTCAAGTTGGTGGGAACACAGACCGCGACGGAGATAATACGATGCGCGCAGTGTAGATCTGATCAGAGGGCACGCATTCCGGCGAGAAATCCACGGTGCGTGGAATGAAATAACTACCAGCAAAGCTTGAGCCAAGCCCAGAAAAATACGTGCACCCAAATGAAACCCGCGCGCTGCCCCTTGATAATCCCCTGAAGGGTTTTGCGATTCTGTGGGATAAGTAGGTTGAAAAATTGCCGGAGAGACTAGGGACAAAATCTCGTCGCGACTGCAGCGCGAAATCTTCCAGAATCCAGATATGGCTTATCTCGCTTGTTGGCCGCAGATCTCCAGAGGCACGATCAGCTCGTGGTGATGCGAACGCAGATCGATCAAACTCATCAGACAAACAAAGAATCCACAGACTTGCAACTGACTTGCCACCAACTTGCCACTACCTCTTCCCCAATGCCAAGCTATGACCCAGTGTTCGGGACCAAAAACTCTTATAGCTCTTTGCTTACGTACGCCACCACCGCCGCGCGATTCCTCCAGGACATTGCGAAATCCACAAACAGTGTTCCTTTTCTAAGCGTCATTGCGGGTGTAACGATCCTGATCCTCGAGACGGTCGAGGTGCGTCCTCTTATATTTATTCCGATCCAATCGACTAATTCAGAGCTCTCAGTCGGTCAAGAAGCACAAAGACAAATGCATGCAGATGGTTGAGCGCATCTGCGATATATTGTCCGCATTAGTCAATTCGCGCGGGGATAATGAGATCCCGTTCCCGCCTGCAATGCTTCATGCCACCGCAGAGTTTGCAGAGTAAGGTGATCGCTCCAGTTGACTCGGCTTCGCAGGACGCTCCAAAAAGTCCAATCGTTCATCCGAGGACAACAGGATATGGGGACAATCAAGCGCCTACTTCGGACAGCCGAAAGCGCTGTGCAGCTGGAGGAGTGTGACGCGGGCTTAACTCGTGCCGTGGATAAGTTCAAGGTCGGTTTGTTAATCTGATCCTCCCGGAGTGCATTACGGCGGTTACTAATTCGTTTTAGGTCCACGCGGACTTAACGTCGGTGAAGACCTTGCTGGAGATGCAGGCCATAGCAAATGAACGCTATCGCGGACTAGTGACGCTGCTACCCTCCAGGGACGATACAAATAGTTCCACGAACTCGGTTTTGGTACGCATTGTTGCGCCTTTGACTCACCGTCGCTGAGTCCCGCCGCAGACCACTCACAGCAGGTTCGAAATCCATATTCATTTATAGACTCGACCCTCCTAAGACGACTGCATGCATTCAGTTCGAGCGTCATTTCACTTCTCCTGCCGGCCCGTCCCAAATTATTTCACGGCCGAGACATCGAGATGAACGCTATTCTTTCGACTCTCAAACAAGCCTCGCCCCGACTCGTCATTCTCGGCCCTGGCGGTATCGGGAAAACTGCTCTTGCTCTGTCAACCTTATATCACCCAGACGTCCAAGCTGACTTTCAACACCGGCATTTCATTTCCTGCGAATCGGCGTCCAGCAGCGGCGACATCGTCTCCGCCATTGCGGCACAGATTGGCATCTCGGAATCAGGGCAGACTCTGAAAGCGGTCATCCGACATCTTTCCACGGGGGAGCTGACCTTACTGGTCCTCGACAACCTGGAGACTCCGTGGGAGCCATTGGAATCCCGGAATGACGTCGAAGCCTTACTCTCTCGCTTGGCTGATATCAGCAATCTCGCAGTTCTGGTGCGTGCTACGTTTCATTGGCTCTTCTCTCGTTGCTCATCGAGTTACATGCAGGTCACAATGCGTAGCGCAGAGCGACCTGGCCAATTGCGCTGGACGCGGCCCTTCCTCCAGCTGCTGAAGCCGCTGTCCCGAGACGCTGCAATTAAAACACTGTCCGACATCGTCGACGACGATGAGAGCGATGAGACGCGCGCGCAGGCCGACGAAGTCCTGGACTTTACGGACAACATGCCCCTCGCAGTGACGCTCATCGGCGCCATCGCATCATATGAGGGATACGCCCAATTCATCGCGCGCTGGAAGCTGGAGAACACGTCTCTCCTGAGCGACGGCCACGCCAAATCGAACCTCGACCAATCCATCTTCATCTTCCTCTCCAATCCCCGGAGGCTCACCTCGCCTGGCTCGCGTGAGCTGCTCAGTGTTCTCTCGCTTCTGCCCGACGATATATCGGACACAGAACTGGCGATGCTGAACCTCCCCATCGCCAATATTGGGAAGGCAAAGAGCACGCTCTTGCGCACGTCTTTGGTGTATGCGGGCGACGGGCGCTTGAAGACCCTGTCTCCTGTACAACAATACGTCCGAAAGACGTCGCCGCCAACGGCTGCCTGGCTCAGCCGCTGATCCGCTACGTGTCCGACCTGCTTCGCATCTGGCGGGACTACCGGCAGCTCCCCTCCGGCGACCTGGTTCCGCGGCTGAAGGCGAACCGCGGAAATCTACGGTCTGTTTTGCTCTACACGTTGGAGACGGAGCATTGCCAGGAGGATCTGATTAAAAAAGGGGAAAATGCTCTTGCATTTGCATCACTTCATGGGGGCCACTACGATCCGGGATACTCGAAACGCAGACTACATCCGGAAACTGCTGCCCGATATCGTTGAGCGGGCGGGGGACGACAGCTTGCATGGCCGATATTTGGTGACGCAGCTCAACCACAATTACGCGGATGAGGTCGTGGATGCCGAATCGCTCATTGCACGGGCCGTCCAGCACTTTAGGAATGCAGGAGATGGGGCCGGCGAAGGTGAGCAATGTGATTCTCCGGCTGAAGATTATAAATTAACGGGATGTCGCACAGCCCTTTTGTACAATGCCCTGGCTGCGTATTACCACGGCCGGAGCGATATGGCCCAGGCGTGGTCGTATTGCGAGTGCGCGGTCGAGGCGTCCGTGGCCATCAACGACGAAGGGCAGCAATGCATTGCGGTACACTGGAAGGCCGAAATTCACTTCCGCCGCGCAGAGTATCGCGCTGGCATCGTGCAAGGGCTCGAGGGGCGGCGCCTCGCGAAGCGCACGGGCAGCTTCCCCCTGAAGGCGTATTGCATGCGCGCGCAGGCGATGTCGTGCGCCGTGCTGGGCGATTTCAAGGGCGGTGCGGCGCTCTGTGCGGCGGGGCGCGAGCTCCGCCGTGCGTGTGCCCTCGATGGCGGGAATGCGGATCTGCAGATCATGAATATGCAGGCAGAGACCTTCTTTCAGCAGACAGCTTACGGCGCATCGTTGGCGATCCACATCGAGCCTGCGCGGCTCACCCCAGCCACCGTGCGGCCGTTGGATCATGCCTACGCCCTGGTCAACATCGCGACCATCGTCGGAGTCATCACCGGCGTCCCTGATGGGACTGTTCTCCATAATCTTATTATCACCCGAGATATCTTCACCGCGCGTGCTTTTACGCGCGGGCTCTGCAATTGTGACGTGGTCGTCGCGGACGTGCTGTATCGGAAGGGCAAGCTACGGGAGGCACAAGCCCTCTAAGAACAGTGCTTAGGCACCGCCCGCAGTGGAGATTGCGATGGTTCCATTCTCTGCCTGGACAAGCTGGGGGACATCCGCTGGGACCTCCAAGACTCCCTCGGCACTTTCGGGTATCGGGTGGTGTATCTCGCGTCAGCATGTAAAACGCGGAACGCCGCTGCGGCGGCGCATGCACTGCGCGGGGTTGGAGACGTGGTGAAGGTTCTTGGGAATGCAGAAACTGCGCGGGATGTGTTTCGGGCAGCGCTGGATGGCTTCACGACGATGGGCATGCAAGGGGGAATGGACGAGTGCAGCTTGCGGTTCAAATAGGATCTTCTAGATTGCTCAATGAGCGTGCGACGAGTAATGAAGTCGGCCGTCGTACATCCATTGCGGTAAAATATTCATCTCGGAGAGCTAAAGACGAATGCTAAAGTAGTCGGTTGCCAGTCGCGAACCAAAATTGACTGATACAGCGGAATATCAATTGACCTAGTCCATCTCTTATGACGGATATAGCCACCGAGACCTGTGTTCACGCTCCCGCTACCCCCAAGACCAACGCAACGCTCAGAACGATCACTGCCGCATTCAATCTCAACGACGCCCCCACGGCGGCATTCGGTGCCGATGTTTTATACCCAAAAACGATATTGCCGCCCAGCTGCTCCACGCAACCAACAAAGCTTTCGTTGGCTGACCCGGGGAAAACTGCGTTGAATGGACAGCCACATGTACGCTTGTACAGCATTCTTGGAGCAGACTCGCGTTATTGACCACACAACCTGCGGAGCACACTGTTAGCACCGTCCCGGTGAACACAATTGATATGGGGCGCACCGGCGCACCGGAGAAGCTGGGGCTCTCGCTGCCGGAGAGTCCAGGATGGAAATCGCCAGTGCCGCAGCCGGATGGGGTCGGGGATGCGGCGGAGGATGACGAGGACGTCGTAGGCATGCTAGGGGGTCAAGGTTTTCTGATGTGGATGGCAAGTGGCTGGTGAGGAGGAGAGAGGAGAAATCCGGCGTCGCCTGGACTTAAGGTGTGGGGAGATAAGCCTGCGCCGGGCCCTCGTCCCAGTATGACAAGGCTGTTGCGAGCCGTTTCACGTTAGGGCGATAGTAGGCTTTCCGAGGGTTAAGCCTAAATAGATTTTGGCGCAGCGCTACCAGCGGGAGAAGTAAACACAGATATTGATAGCTCCTGCCGTCAATAGATTGGTGTACAATTCGAACACTGATCCTAACTTGGAGGGAAACGAAGATCGGTGAAGTGAGACAGGAGGTATTGAGACTCTTCCGCATCACTGCTCGATCACTGTCCATGCTCATACTCAGGAAATGCAGCCACAGAATCTTACCACCCTAAAACCAATAGCTAGTACTTCCGAATTCGAGGCATTGTGAGAATCCTGATAATTCTCACCTGCTCGTTAGTCATCCTGTTCAACCTACGGTTCGAGGACCCCCTGTCTCAGTCTTACCGCTATTCCCGCCTCCGAGAGTCCCGAATCTAGACCGGCCCAGATCCCGTCCTCCCCAGTATAAAAGCAGAGGCGAATCCTGGTCCATCCAACACAACCCGCCCGCCAACTCCTAACCGGACCAACTTACCAACCTCCATCCAAAATCACCATGTCTCAAAGTACGAGCTTCTTATGTTCTGGCCTCTATTTAGGCGAGACTAATCATATCCTCAGCCACATCTAACCTCCGTACGCGCACTGGCTCGGACATCACCGCCGCGCAGCCTATTAGCCCCATTGCACTTGACCTGCGTCTCGCAGCCGACGTCATGCTCGCAGAAATGCGGCGTCCCTACTCCGCGTCCAAGCGTCTGCCCCGGTGCCCGCGCATGGCACGCTCGCCTTGTGTGCGTCTGTCACCTGCACAGCGCGATGTACGCATCTGATCAATGAAAATCGTAAGCCTACCTTCTTCTATCCTCCCTAGCACAGCGCTCATCAAATTCATTTCAGTATATGAGTGCTACCTACTACGCCGTCCGCGACGCAAAATTGGACGACTAAATATCTCGACGAGGATGTGTACTATCTTACATATGTATTGTCCTGACCCGATGTATTACCACCGAACACCGAACCACTTCTCCCTCGTGCCATCCGAAGTCTGAGCGCACGGGTGGAGAGATTGATCTGTGGAGAAATTGATCTGTGATTTGAAATAAAATCCCCCTCGCCGCGTCTGTATCCCGGCATCGTCCAGACATTCACTAGACATTACTTCCCGTAGCCTCAATAAGGTCCGCCGTAGCCTTGGACCGCGGCCGGATCGAGCACTTGAACGGCAAGGGCGCACTAAATCCCAAGCTTCAGATCCCCATAGGCATGCGCCGACCAGACGCACCTCGTAAGCCCGGACGAGTATTTGTACGACGGCTCAATCGTCTCCCCATCCTCACCAACCGCCTTGGTGATATCGAACGTCGCGAGGATGCAGGATATGGCGATCCAGAGCGACGCTGACGCCATGTGGAGGCCCGGGCATATCCTATAGGTCATTGGTATTGTGAGCCAGACATTCGGTGGTTGGGCAAGGGAAACAGAAGACGGACCTGCGGCCGAAGCCGAAAGCGGCGTGCGGGTCGCACACGTCTGGGTTGGGCTTGCCTTCCTGCAGGAATCGCTCCGGTTTGAACGCGTAGGGGTCCGGATACATGGTCTACCATAATGTCAGTGATCGATCCAGGAGCCGTGGACGACAAACCTCGTCATGCAAGATCGCCCTGTAGATAGCTAAATCCCCACGCCTGAAGCTGCGTATACATCCAGAGACTCACCAGACGTTACCAAAGACTATAGATCCCGCCGGGATCCGATATCCGCGATACTCGTCCTCGACCGCCAAAAAATGCGGGACGCCTATCACCTCACAGCTTGATCAGTGACCCATCATTCACACCTCAAATTAAATAAATTATGCACACCGAGGGGCGAGACCGTCTCCCAGCGCAGGACCTCCTTGATAAGCGCGGCGACGTACGGCATCGCTTGCTCGTCGGCGAAATCAGGGAGCGCTTTCTGCCCCAGGACCGTGTCGATCTCCGTCTGGGCTGTCTTCTGCGCGGCGGGGTTCGCGAGCATGGCGAGGAAGAAGGTGGCTAGGGTAGTGGCGGTGGTCTCGGACCCCGCGGAGTACATGCTCGCGGCGGTCCCCTTTATCGTGGCTTCATCGTAATAATGTGCGTCGCTGGACTCGTGGAGGAGTTGGAGGCTTTCTGCCACGAAGGAGTGGGGAGCTGTGCCCGACGTCTGTAGCATGTGTGAATTAATCTGGTCAGATAGTAGAATACGACGGTTCCCTCACGATTTGCCGTTTAACCTCGGCGAATGGCACATCGTTCAGCGCGCGCGTGAGCTTCCGCCACGCCTTCGCCTTGCGTTTGAACCCCGCACCTGGTAGCCAATCCGGCACATATTTCAGCACCGGCATCACGTCCTAGATAGAAAATTAACCAGGATCCCAATCAGACGGATGGATGTGAGACTGAAACTGACGACAAGGAAGCGCCCGTTCGCGTCGTTGAACGACTGCACCGTCTCCTCCGCCAGCGCGATGTGTGGGTCGTCCGCGGGGAGGACGTCGATCCCGTACGCGACGCTCATTATCACTTCGCCTGCCATTCTTCGTAACAGTTCGGAGTTAGCTGCAATCAGGGCGGGGCGGGGAAAATCAGTTACTGCTTGAGGTGCGCACTGAACGCCTCTGGAGTGCGCAGGAGACGGCGGAGAAGCCCGTGCGTGGCGGCGCGCTCTTTGGGGCGGAAGCTCTGCGCGGCGGTGACGCTGAATCCTTGGTGGAATAGACGGCGGTGCGTTCTCCTTAATTATTACAATCGGATTATCAGAGTGACAAGACTTGACAGCGAGGGTAAAAACCATTCATCCCCTGTTAATTGAGCGTCGTATTTTAGGTGCAATGGAATGATAAAGCCCTGAACGCCTTACCGTACTTCATCATCGCTGAAGCCTTGCCTCAATTCAGCCGATGACAGGAGACAAGTGGACTCACCCAGATGGAAGTCCCAGCCCATCAAATCGAGAAGCATCGGCGATCCCGGCCTAATAAAATCCTCCTTATCGCCCGAAGTTAATGGAGCAGAACATATGAATCGCGTACCGATCGGAGTATATCGCCGACCGGTTATCGAGGAGCGCGTCTGTTGCTTCGAGGGAGGAGAGCACAACCACGGACGTCCCTGCGAAATCCAAGTGGATGATATCGGAATCTGAGATATTTGAACGGACGGTCAATGCCAACGCTGGCTTAGAGCGGCGCAGAACTGACTCACCGTATTGCCGGCTCCACGCCTGGTACGCTTCCCAGGGAAATTCAGAGGGCATGTCGAAGAGGTTCCCCACCAGCGGGAGCTTTCGTGGGCCGGGCGGCAAGGGCAGTTGCGAGCGCGAGGTGCGGGGGCGCAGGAGGTAGATCACTGCGAGGGCCGTTGTCGTGCACACAGCAACAGTGAGGAGGTCAATGGGAGGCATTGTGGAGGGAAAGATCGGCTGTGTTATCGCAAGGGCCCTTTAAGCACGGTCGGGCATCGGCGCACTCAGGCCTCCAGCACCATGGGGATGGCGAAGGAAGTCGTTCCGACTCGTTCGAATGACGGATAACAAATTTCGATGCCTATATCTGGCTTAGCGGACCGGTGCCTGTGAGTAGCCGGTGATTCATTACGCGATGAGGGCGCCGGTGACAGGGTGAATACCGACGCAAAGAAGTGATAATAAAAATACATTGGAGAGAAGTTATGAGCCCAAGATTCTCGACGCCGGCCGGACCTCAGATCTGGGACCAGGGGGACAAGAGTGACAGAAGAAAGTCTCGACGCAAGATGCAACAAAGAACAAATGGCCTTTTGTTCTCGGCATCGCAATCGCCAACAAACGCCGCCCTGATCTCTACCGAGCCCCACAAGAGCCAAGTCTGTCAAGAGAAGATCCAGGCAAGACGGGAGGTGACTGCTAATCATGATGGGATCAGTCGGCACTGTCACGCATCGTTGATGTCATCATTGATCACCTTCTTATCCCAGATGAACTTCAAGCAGGAATATGCGCAGGGTTATCCAACCCTGCCTACCTTTGTACTGGGACGAGATCCAAGGCAGCACCCGATAAGCGCTAATTTCCAGGACCCATCTGAGTGCGTTACAACTCCGTAGATCTCGGAATACAAATGCAGTAATATCTGGCAGGCGGGCCACGCTTGGGCTGCCTCGGAGGCGAACAGTGATGCGACAGATGGGACCTGCATCACCGCTGCTCCAGCGCCAAAGCTCACGCTGCTCAGCGCCAAACCCTCTAGTCACCTCACGTTTCTTGGTCACAGCCCGTCAGCTTTCACCTCTGGGGGCGAAATTCGGGGAAACCCGGCAGGCGTCCATACGCGTTTGCCGACGTCTTTTGGAAAGCATCAAGAACTTTTCTTGGCAACTCACACCCTCCAATGCCTCCCAGTACCACGGAGAAATCATTTTTCGGGTAGTTTTCCATACAAACCAAGTGTAAAAGGAAATTCCTCTGGTTCGGCCATCACGGAATTCCCTTTTTTGGCCAGGTCTATGGGTTATTCTTCTCGAATTTGCCTATGGATTATGGGTTATAAGAAAGTTATGGGTTTCGCCCGCCCACCGGCATGGTTACATGAAAAATCCATGGGTCGTAAGGGGTTATGGGTTTACAGGTGTATGGGTTACGAGGGGTTCGACTGTACTGCAAATGAAAACCAGTAGGAACTGAATCGAATCGAATCGCCTCACCGAAATGCACGCGGACCCACATCGAGGGCTGGTGCCCGCCGAACCCCGATGATCATCGATACGCCTGGGAGGGCGCCGCAACAAAAGGACCAGCAATCGTTGACGTGAGGGGGGCTGGGAGAGGCACCCTGGGAGGCTCCGCAGTATTCATGCAGGCTAATAGATGTCTGATTACATCCTTCTATTCCATACACACTGAATAAAGGATTAGACTCGGTGCCAGTCTCTACGTTGAGCAACAGTATGTAGGAGGGGTATGCAATTTATTTGAAGTGGATCCGATGAGATTTGAGGAAGAAAAAAAAGTGGCGGAAAGGTTGCTCGAACGCAGAGTTGACGAGGACGAGGAAGGAAAAATCGAGAAATCTTTCTAAGTCAGACTGAATCATCACGTGCCGATTCTAATGGCCATTTTCCGTACTAAGTTCTCCCAGTTTCTATGTTCGAGTAACTCCGGCCACACTTTTTTTTTCTTCCTCAATTTTTTCTCTGAATGACCTGATTTAAATTGTAAACTACTACTGAGACTAGTTACTCAACATAGAGACTGGTTACGAGTCTAAGATCAGCGTAGATCAGTGTAGCCGGAATCTCGGTTGTATGTATATGTTGCGAGACCTATTTCTGTAGACTGTATTGGGTCTGCGTAGGCGACTACAAGTACCTACACTCACCTGCATCAGCTTAGAAACACCTGCCCAGACCTACCCAGACCTACCCCTAGCTACAAATACTATTTCTAGGTCACCTAGCCACAACAATCTGTGTAGGTCTGCGTGGTCACCTAGACTCAGTCTAAGTATAGGTGGCGTCTGAACACAGTGAATCGTCCAAAGTGTCTGGCAAGAAAACGGTGGGGTCATAGTTATAACCTGTTGTGGTTGTCGAGAAAGGAATGCTGGAATGGAATTGATGGTGTGCCGAATAATGGTACCCAGCCGATTCATCAGAGTCGGGCTCCGAATCTGACTCGGGGTCGAGATCGTCGTCTGTGAGTTCGGTGCAGCCTATATCCTCCCCATCTGCCCCTAGACTGAATGCACATCCCTTTTCAGCAAGCGTACAGAAAAATCGGAGAATTTTGAAAAAGATCTCTCTCTTAGCCTCCTCCAGTGCGCATGCGTCCAAATCGAGTGGGGAAGAAGAAGGAGACTGAGAGCGGCAAAGCAGTATTTGAGCCACTTGCCTACGACGACCAGATGAGCATCATTCTCTCTCAAAGCTTTGCAAAGAAAGGAACTACATGGGAATTTTCTGTGAGTGCAAGAGGCTGGCTTCCCGTCACGTCCGATGAGTAGACTGCCACAGCAGACGTAGGATTCTCCGCCATGAGAATCACCAAGCGAGTACTGGAAATTCTCCGTGGGGCGCGAGAAATTCAAGGGGTCTACAGAGAAACGGTAAGCAACTGCAACACCTTTACTGGCTCCCGTCTCTGGATATTCGACCATCGAGCCTGCTTGACAAGGGAATTGTCATAAGTTTGTCGGTTTACGTAGTCGAGACCACGGGGAATCTCTTCGGCCGTAAAAGGACGAGCATGAGGTGGGTGATACAAAGATTCTCGTATAGCAGCACAAGCAGAGGCGATAAGAAAGTGTTGAGATTCACGCTATCAGCAGGCAATCATTTATCTTCTCCCTTTGTTTATATTTACTCCCGACAACCTATTAGCTACCGTCGTAAACAAATATGTCTCAGTTCTGCTCAACGCAGTACTGAGACGTGAGTTCCTTCATTCTACTTATTCACTCATACTAACTGTAGTTTAGTCCGTCTTGATTTAGGTACATAATATGAGTTCTGTTCAACGCAGTACTAAGACTCCGTCTTGATTTACTTAGTTCTGATCTTCATCGTGTGATATCCCCCAGATCTTTACAAAATGACGTGAGTGACTTCCAGGAAGTTGGGGTCATCAAAATTTGTCGGCGTCGTCAAGTCAACATTAATATTCGCAAGCAAATAGCCTTTGAGCCTACAACACAGCAGAGAGCTGTACATCCGACAGAGGCATTCAAGCGAGTCACTCATTCATCTCGGGAGCTCCTCATATGTATATTCACGTTCAGATGTGTTCGACACTTCAAAAGCACACTGAAGTCTGACTACCTCCGGATTTTTCAGGCACCGAAACGCTGAAGACATCGTTCCGACCGCGTTTGTCTCCTGTTCCTCTCCTCCAATTACTTCCAGTGTCTTGCACACTTCTGACAACCTCTCCAGGGCGACTCAACTCAGTGTCATCTGCCAGACTGTTACTACAATTAAGGAAACACTTACTCGCTACTAGTAGAGGCACGACAACTTTAGTAGCATAGGCATTCGTGAATGCCTATTGATGGCGCCGAACACCTATTGATGGCAGTGAAAGCCTACCGATCAAATGGGCGCATCACGAAATGATGCCTTGCGGCATTGTCGCAGATTGCCGCAAAGCGGCAGGTTGAGAGGTTTGGTTAGCTGTTAGAGGTTAGACGTGCTGTTGAAGGAGGGACATGTTTTAAATCGTTGAGAAACGGCATTATTGATGGCCGGCCATCTCATTAGACTGGAAAGTAGGCATTCACGCCATTAATAGGTGTTTGGGGCTGAGGCCGATCACCTATGCTACTAAAGATGTATGTACTCCTACTAGTACAGACTCAGCCCTTTGAAAACGATGTCAATCTTCACCCAAGGCTGTTGGGTATTCATCTTGGATGTCACGGGGTGCGATATTTTCGTGATGGAATGCCTAGCGATGGGAGAATACAACGGTCGGTGCGGACAATGTGGCGATTATCTACTGCCTGTAACGAAACTCTTCCGGCGCAGGATAGACATAAAATGACTGTCTTGTGAACCCAATTAAGCACTCGGCACCCACCATGAACATTGGCGAACACGCCGTAACATGGTATCAGCGTTCCGCGAACGAGCTCGTCATCTATTCACGAAAGGTCGGGCGAGTCACCATTTCTTGGCGAGTTTATTTTTATCAACCAATTTGTTCCTCTGATTCATCCTGCTCCAGGATAGTCCACAATGGCCGTAAAAGTATGCCTTCGGGCCTCAAGAATTTTTTACGTGCCCGTGGCCTCTTTCTAGAGTGCTTCCTCTCTGACCGCCTCAATCCAAAATCTTGCCAAATCATCGTCTCAAGTGTTACTGGGGATGTCCTCGGCTTCTGCCATTATGACAGTACGCGATGTGGATTTTTCAGCGTGTATGCTCTTTTCCGTGCTGTAGGCGACGGTGGGGACGACGACGGCGAGCCCAAGGAAACCAAATATCTGCGCAGACTGATTCGCGGGGAAGGAGTGTCTGAGGACGTGTGGTATGATTTGATGGAACGGTGCCAGAGATGTCGAGTGCATTTGGGAGTTCAGATTAACGGTGCACCGTTACACCGGCGGTGATGATCGGGAGGGTTCACAGCCATTTTGATGCAGCGGAGCTTCAATCTTTTGTGATGTGATGCGCTATGCCCGCTAAAATAAACAATGTACAAACAAGCGCGCGTCTCAGTGCGATAATGTCTGACGGGGCGTGTCTGGGATTGACGCACTACGCGGGGTCTCAGCGTGATCTCAGCGAGCGGCGAACGACAAAAGGGACGTACCTGTGCCAAGTACGTACTGTACTATTTCAACCAAGTGTTCAGTCACTGGTCACAATCTGACCTGAACTGAACACTTTTTTCATTTGTCCCGGGTCACTGGTCCTCGGGAAGGCAATTTTGGGTCCAAAATGCGTGGAAAAATGGCGAAAAATCGCCCAAAAAGGCAATTTTCCACGAAATGAACACTTCAAAGATGAGCACTTGAGGTCACTGGTCACACCCGGTGAACACTTGGTCGAAATAGTACAGTATTCGGAGCAAGGCCGCCTTTTGTGAGGCGGGGGACAAGAAAATTGTTACATGTCGGGCAGTGCATGCCGGGAGGCGGCGCCATTGCGGAAGAAAGAGGACGAGGGACTGAATGAAAGAGGGAGGGAGGACGCAGCAGTAAAAGGAGGGTTGTGTTTGGTATAGACATCTAGCTACAAACACAATTGAATGTCCGCTTAGAGCTGCCGCGTTGCCGCCGGTGAACACAGCCCCCCGGTATTCCGTTAATCTGAGCTCCCAAACTTTGTGGAGATGTCGGTCCATTTTCATGGTGAGTGCGCTCAAGAAGCGCAACAAATGTTGCCTTCAATGGCGCACGCACCATAGTCTAGATCTACATGCATAGTAACCTTATATCTTGAACAGCTCAAAGTAGCGCAATTAGATACCATCCCTTCTGTCGCAATCCCACCTCGTTCTCTATCTACTTCGTTGAATTTTTCCCGGTGGCCATCTGGTTTCCTCGCTCGGGCGCCCTTCCCCAACGTTTCTAGTAGCTATCCCGTCCATCATTTTGACCGAACTCGCGTGGTCCGGATCAGTTGCAATCCGGCAGGACGGGATAGCTATCTAGAACGTCTGAGTGACTGAGACAGGACCCATCGCATATCTTAGTCTCGGACCCTACTCTCATGACATCCCAATTTGGGAACCCAAGTATAACGTCTCGTGCAACTCATGCAGATAGGAATGCGATCGCGTCACACTCTCCTATACTGATGTCTCTTTCCTTCATCCCGCCGCTTTTCTGCCCTAAATAAAATTACATAGTGCTCCCCGGCTCGTTCACTCATTGTAGATCCCCTACGTATGCTTTTCCGCGCATGTATTAATTTCTATCGGCCTTTCCATCACACCACCACTTTTGTCGAATTGGGTCGGCTACGGTGGGCCTCTGCACCTGGAAATATTAATTGGAACTCTATAATAGATACTTAATGTGTATCCGACAGTTGGATTGCCTTGGGCCACGCAGATCTAGTGTTTTCAACGGGTTTTAGTCAAGTACAATAATGTTGATTTCCCGGAATCCCTCCGAATTGACGTGATTCCCTCATTTTTTTTTTTGGCCTGGCTGGGTTTGTAAGCTCATTGAAGTCATAGTCGTCGCTATCCATCCTCGTAGGAAAGGAAATGCCCCATATCCTCGAAAACTGGGTGCAAGTGACAGCGTGATAGATAAGAGCGATCGCATTACATCTCTGCGAGATGTTAGGGTGTGCCTCCTTTTCTGCGTCGGATCACTGATGTCGGAACGCGGAGATCGCACCCTAACATCTTAATTGAAAGATGGCAGAAGATGGACAGAGATGATGGACGCAGGAAAAGGAGCGATGCCAATTTACTGCATTCAGCCCGGGCTTAGACCCTATCTGTGTCTGCGTGGTTAGGCTGACTCAGGCCCGCCTAGCCGCACACATGCGTCTAGGTGGCCTGGTCACGCCGTGACTAGACTAGCCTAGGCGCCCACGCGCGTCTCAACCACAACCGTGTCGATTTCCCCGGTCATTTATCATGAATAAATTGCTGAAGAAAACTCCAGAGGCCACTTTCCGGTCCCGCAGGTACTGCTGCCTGATCTGTGGGGTCCCACAAGCCTGCAGCCCATTGATTTGGTTAATACGCACCTTCTAATAATAATTACTCATATAAAGCGCGCAGATTGTTCAGATGGGAAAATATTCATTTTACAGCGAATTCACGACTACGCCTACATTAAGCTCCAGCGACGTTGTGGGCGCGAGGGCGCGCGAGGGGGAGGGAGAACGGTGCTGCGTCGGTACAAGATGGGACGCATTGGATCGGACGTTGGAGCGTCGCGAGGACGGCAGCTGCTCAGCGCGGGAGTGCCGAGGTTCTGGGCACGCAAATTCGAATGTCGATACGGTGTGAGCACGGTGTGTTTGATACCCACATGTCCGAGCATTCTGAAGGACCTCGAGAATGGAGACGTCGTGTGCGCGGGGAGAAGTTCGAATGCAGTGGAGGCTCGGAGCAAGATAACCGCGGGCAGGATTGCCTATGTTACCGCCACCAAGGATAAATGCCAAATGAATGCACAAAAAAATTGTAACGCACCATCGCGCACGGGCGATCTGACCGCTCCTATAAATTCTGCCCTCCCGAGTCACTGTGGAACCCGGAGTCGGTGAAATTCACCCTAATTTTCACTAGGAAAACAGGAGAAATTCACCCTGAGAGTGCGTGAATTTCACGGTCAAAAAGCGATTTTCACGTTAAAAGAGGGCCAAATTTTTTCACGTACGATATGGCGCTTTTCACCCTGCCTTGAAGAGCGAAATTCACGGTATCCTGAGGTGAATTTTGACAAAAGGGTTACTGTCCTCCATTATCCTTCAAGTGATGCTAGATTTCCTTCAGGTGGTATCTCCATGTAATTAGGGATATATTTAAACTAGCTGACTTGGGTATGCTACCAGGAGACATGCTACTTAATGTGTTGAGACTTCTTGAGTAGTGGTGTACACAACTGGTACTGATCGACAGAGTTATGTACCTGGCTCCGGTCGCCGGGAATGTGTACGTGAAAAATCGCATTCACGCTCTTCACTTTATTTTTCAAGGACGTAAGTTCACTACATCTTCACCGTATATGGTGAATTCTGATTTCGCGGCTTTTGGGGGTGAAGGGTGAAATTCACGAGGTGGTAGGGTGAATTTCGCGAGGTTCCTTTTTCACAGTGAGTCCCCGCGCTCTTGAGTTCCCTGCTGTGTGCCCGCCGCAGACACTCCTGCTTCAGATTTGGGATAGAGAGATATTTAGTGGATAGTGAGAGCGCCGTCGAGGGCCCTGGGTGGACGCGAAGGGGTGGAGGTTGGCGAAGGGAGGAAATGAGCGACAAAAGTGGCGCCATTCAATAATAGGCGAGATCAAGGGTCGGATCGCCCGTCGAAGTTGCGGCAGAACATTCACTGGCAAGGCCGCGCCACGACAAACATGAGGCTAAGGAGCGAGGCTGAGATAGGCGCTGCGGGTCTAAGGCACCTCCGCCCACGTCTGGAATCGTCGGAGCGGTGCCTAAGGGGCCTGGACAACATCGCGAGGTACGAGTGAAAATTGTTGTAGCGTCTGGTTATAAGAGACTAGCCTAGACCGGCTGATCTGGACACATAGCCTCGGCTAGAGCCGCCTCGCGGAGGCTAGATCAATCGGCGTCTAGATCCGGACTGAATGCAGTAATTCTTGATGGATAATTCTAATCAGCAACCCTCCGTAGTCTCAGCACGGAGGTTGCTGCTATTCAGCAACCCTCTGATTTGTAATATCAGATCTGATGGCGCGCGCGGCGGGGTGTGTCGGGATGTGTTCGGGGCGCTTTTGAGGGGTAAAAACTGGTCCAAAAATACTGTAAATAATCGTGTAGAGATAAAAGTACATCACCTGTGCTCCCAATCTTTTTCCGCCCGACTGGGCTAAAAAATTGGATGATTTCAACTGGTTCGAGACCACTTGAGGAAAAAATGGCTGAAAATGGCCCAGTAAAATTCGGGAAAAAAGCTGGGTTTATGGGGGGACGTACTGGGAACATTCTGGCTCCGCCCCGCATATTCAAACCCTTTTTGTTGTCGAAAATAAGGCGGGAATGGATGTAGAAGTGTCCAGTATCTTATTTTATCTCTGACGTGGGGATTGCTGAATAGCAATCTGCTAATCGACAACCCCCGTACTCGTGTACGGGGGTTGCTGATTAGAATTATCCGTGATTGATGTTACAGATTCCTTGGTGCAATACTTCCAAAAGCGGAGCTTACAGCTCTTTGCACAGCCCTGCTTAAGCGCTTTACCACGCACCAAAAATCAGCCCAAGCCGTGAAGAATTCAATGAGCGGCGGTGCCGGCCAGCAGGCGGATCAAATTTGCTCTTGTTCATCAAATTTGATCTGGTGCCATTAGATATGCAAAGAGCTGTAAAACGTTTCAGCCGTAATTTATAAGAGAGAATTCCACCCTGAGCATCTACCCCGGATTTTGTGGGTGCAGTGTGTGTGGGGGTGGCACTGCAGCGGGTCAATGCCCTTGCGTGCGCTGTCGCGCAGTCCTCGGCCGCGGCGCAGCCGCTTCATCTCTTTATTCCCTTCATTTCAATTATTCCTCACTGCTATAAAATCTGGGAGCCGAGCGAGCGGGTTTTTTACCCGTCTCACGCTACGCTCCCAGGTACGTATTCCTTTACAAAAAATTCCCCTCACCCGTCTCACGCTACGCTCCCAGCTCCCGTGCTTAGCGGTCGCTTTTTCTCTTTCTCCTCGTCCTCGTTGCATGAGCAGAAGAGGTCCAAACGGTCGATTCACTTCTCCAACACCCGAGTCTTCTGTGATGGCCGATCAAAACGTTGGCACCCCACCGGTTAACCCAACGGGGACTCCCATTCCCCCTACTCCAACGCCTCTTAACTTGTCGGGCGCCGACCTCGCCGCTCTCGCGCAGGCGCTCGCGCCTCTCCTCGCTGCTGCCCATCCCCCTGTGGGACAGCCCGCACCCCTCCAAAACAACTTCGTGGGACCGCTCTCGAGCAACGTCGCAGCCGGTGCGTCCTCGTCTCTTCTCGCTCTTTTTCCCGAAGTCGAGGAGGCGCTGGTCACGGCCGTCATCACACACACCCTCAAGCCGTCCGATATCTACAAACTGGACTCCAAATACCGCGACAAGCCCGATCGCGGCACGTTGGAGTTTGACGGCGGCACGGTCAGGGTCAGAACCGACACATCCACGCGCGACTACCCATCGCCGCAGTCGATCGAGGCGCCCCTCACGGTCTACATCCGTATCCTCGTCGCTCACTCCGCCCCCACGGGCAAGGCCTCCGACGTCGCGCTCTGCCTCCTCGGCTACATGGAGAGCTTCTTGAAGCTGCGCTCCGAATACGAGTGGGGCGCCGTTCTCGCGTACCACATGGCGTTTTTTGCTCGCCGTCGTCGTGAGATGGGCTCCGGCTCGTACGTCGGGTGGAAGACCATGGACCCGGAGCTGCAGGGGGAGTTCCTCATCGGCTTTCGCAAGGTCCGCGCACCAGCGGCAAACGCCCGGAAGGTGCAGCCCAGCGATACGTCGGCGCGCGGCACTGAGGTGTGCAACATGTACAACAGCGGCGCGTGCACGTCGACCCCCTGCCGCAACGGTCGCATTCACAAGTGCTCTCGCTGCGGCGGTCCGCATGCGGCCACGGCATGCTCTTCAGCGGCACCTCCTGCTTGAGTTCTCGGCAGGACGAGTTTCCCTGACTCGTCTACATCTCGTCCTGGCCCCCTCGACGAGCCCGCTCTACCCGCCTGTCCATCGCTACTCGACCTGCTTCCTCATTCCTCCCTCTTTCCCCGAAAGCCGCCGCCACCTGCCCGGCCCAACTCTCACCCTCGCGCCAATCTTCCGCCTCCGTCCTCGGCTGGCTTGACTCCGGTCTCGTCAACCCTCAATAAGGATGCCTGGGCGTTCCATCTCGCAGATTACCCTGATCCTGTGTTTGTATCTACGCTGCTACACATAATTGAATTTGGTGCATCTATTGGATTTTGTGGTGATGAACACGAGCAGCCCAGTTCCAACTTGAAGTCAGCCCACGACGCTCCCGAAGCCATCCAAGCTGCCATCGACGCTAACCTCGCGTCCGATCGCGTGCACGGCCCCTTCCCCTCTGCACCCCTTCCCAACTTCCGCTCCTCGCCGTTGGGCTCCGTTACACGGAACCGATCTTCGAAGCGGCGATTGATTAACCACCTTTCGTGGCCCGAAGGCTCCTCCGTCAATGACGGCATCCCCGACTCAGAAGCTCATATTTCATATGACTTCTTCGAGAGCGCCGCGCACGATGTTGTACGCTCTGGGAAGGGCTCCCTCCTCGGGAAGTTGGATTTGAAGGATGCGTTCAAGCACATTCCTATCCGACGCGCCGACTGGCATTACATGGGCTTTACGTGGCGCGACCAGTTGTGGTACGACATTGTCCTTGTCTTCGGGCTTCGTTCGGCCCCTTACATCTTTAATCTATTCGCCGAAGCGCTCCATTGGATCATCTCGCGGCACGTTCCAGGGGCACTGCGACATTACCTCGATGATTTCTTGCCCATTTTCCCACCCTCCACCTCCTCGTTCACCGCGGGTGCAGCGCTAGAGTGGATACAGGCTCTCGGAGCTCAGCTCGGGCTCTCCTTCCAGCCCCTGAAGACACTTGGGCCCGCCACCTGCGTCGAATTCTTAGGCATCGACCTCGACGCGTCCGCCATGGAAGCACGCCTACCTGCCGAGAAACTGGCTTTTCTCATCGAGCTCCTCGGCAGTTGGTATCTCCGCAAATCCTGCACGTTGCGCCAGCTCCAGGAGCTAATTGGCTTCCTGCAGTTCGCCGCTCAGGTTGTTACCATGGCGAGAGCCTTCATTCGCCGCCTAATCGACTTCTCGATGACATTTCCATCAGCTTTTGCCCGCCGCCATATTCCCGCCACTGCTCGATCTGACCTTTCCTGGTGGTCGACATTTGCTCCGCGCTGGAATGGTGTCCGCCTCATCACCCCCTCCTCCTCACGTCGTTCTATTCACATCTACACGGACGCATCGGGCTCCAAGGGCATCGGGGGCATATTCGGGTCCGAGTGGTACTCGGCTCGCGTTCCTCGCCGTCATCGCGCGCGGGACATCCAGTTCAAAGAACTGCTCGCAGTCCTCGAGGCCGTCGCCCGCTGGGGCACCGCTTTCCGAGGCTGCCATGTCTGCTTTCATGTGGACAACGAGGACATTGTCCTCGCTATCAATAACCTCACAAACAGATCGGCGCCGACGATGGACCTCCTCCGTCGTTTTGTGATGACGGCCGCCCTCCTTGACTTCACTTTTTCATCTGTCTGGTTATCCTCCGCTCAGAACGCGCTCGCTGACTGTGCTTCCCGTTTTTTATATTCGAAACTCTTCACGCTCGCGCCGCATCTCAATAAACAGCCCACTTTGAAGCCCCGCCTGCCGAATGGTACCGAAACAATGCCTCTCATTCCGCCCTCGCTGCCTTCTACCTCTGGCACGGCCTCGCCACCAGCACACGCCGTTCGTACTCCACCGGCCAGCGCTCTTTTCTCACCTTCGCTGCGCTTCACGGCTTCGCCAACCCCGCTGCACTCCCCGCTTCCCAGCAAGCCATCATGGAGTGGATTTGCTCCCTTGCCGGCCGCGTTGAGCCCAAAACAATCAAAACCTATCTATCCCATGTGCGCTCCCTCCACGTTGACAACGACCTCCCTTTCGCCGTCACCGAGTCGCCCATTGTCCAGCGTCTCATCCGTGGTATCAAGCGCTACCACGGCGAGAAAGACCGTAAACCAAAACTCCCCATTGTTCTTGCCATCCTCCTCCTCATCCTCCTCCACCTCGACCCCGCTCATCCCGACTACCTCATGGTCTTCGCAGCCTGCTGCTTGGCATACGCAGCATGCCTCCGCTGCGGGGAACTTACCACGCACGGCGAGAAATTCAATCCGGCCTTCAATCTTACCCGTAGCGCCATCACTTTCTTCCCCGACTTCGAGCACGCTACTCACGCACGGCTCGCCCTCCCCGCTTCGAAGACGGACCCGTTTCGGCACGGGGTGTCCATCCTCTTCGCCGCCGCACCGGGTCGGGCCTCTTGCCCTATCACGGCCCTCCAAAAAATGTTTCGTGCCCGTTCGGCACCTCCGGAGGCGCCGCTGTTTGTTACCAGCACCGGGAAGCCCCTCTCGCGCGCGTTTTTCATTCAATCCGTGCGCGCCGCCCTTCTGTCCGGCGGTATTGACCCCGCCGCGTATGGCGGTAACAGCTTCCGCCGCGGCTCTGCTTCGTCCGCCGCCGCCGCCGGGTACGCTGATCACGAGATTCAGTTGCTCGGCCGCTGGAAAAGTGACGCCTACAAATTATACGTCGACGTTCCCGCCGCCCGCATCCTTCAAATGTCATCTCTCCTTCACTGGGTCCAGCCCTCCGCTTCCGCTCCCGAGCCTCCGTCTCTCCACGGCGCAGTTCCCTCCTTGGCTTGAGTCCTGTCCCCATCGGGACATGGACGCGAGACCAACTGAGACCAACATCTTGTTGCCCCAATCACTCTCGGGTTCGGGAAATTGATTGTGGGTGCAGTGTGTGTGGGGGTGGCACTGCAGCGGGTCAATGCCCTTGCGTGCGCTGTCGCGCAGTCCTCGGCCGCGGCGCAGCCGCTTCATCTCTTTATTCCCTTCATTTCAATTATTCCTCACTGCTATAAAATCTGGGAGCCGAGCGAGCGGGTTTTTTACCCGTCTCACGCTACGCTCCCAGGTACGTATTCCTTTACAAAAAATTCCCCTCACCCGTCTCACGCTACGCTCCCAGCTCCCGTGCTTAGCGGTCGCTTTTTCTCCCACCCTCCATCCCCTTACCTACACCAATACTTCTTAGTTACTTTTATGTCTGTATTACTCTTAGCTAGTTGTCGGCTTGAGTCCTGTCCCCATCGGGACATGGACGCGAGACCAACTGAGACCAACATCTTGTTGCCCCAATCACTCTCGGGTTCGGGAAATTGATCGTCTTCCTTCCCCCCATCACGGTCGACTCTCGCTCGTAGCATGGCCACCGCGTCGTCCTCATGCTCCGCCGCATCCCCGACCCCATCCGGCTGCGACGCCGACGACTTCCGTCCGGGTCCCTTCTCCCCGGTCATGAGTGGCGGGTTCTCTGGTACGTTGATTCATAGAAGTCGTTTCTCAGGCCCGAACCGTAATTTATTTTACCTTGTACCCCGCAGGTTGTGCAGTGAACAACGCGACCGCTTTGACAGTTTGCTGCGCCAGCGTCGGGAGCACGGCGGGATTCACCAAAGACACGTGTGGCTGTCCCTTCAACGCAGCGTTCCCCGCCACGGCAAACAGCAGCTTTTTCGAGTGCGTGAGGAGGACGAGCCCGGACGCGGTGGGGACGTGTGGTTCACCTACGAATACTGCGGTGGAGGCGAGAGGGAGATGGAATGCGGCTGTCATCGTGCTTGGTACTGCGCTGGTATTGGGTGTGGTGGGGTTTTGAGCTGGGTCCCTATACGTATTCATGCAATCTGTATGTGCGCTTCGCCGTGCAGTTTGGGGCCCTAAACAAAAATTACAAGGATTCGGAAAGAGGAACCACTATAACGCTCCGGCAATGCGAGTAATGTGAAAATCAGGGAAATAGGGAAAATTAGAGAGATCGATAAGGATCTTCCCTGCGTATGTAAGTATACATCGAAGATATTAAAATGGGTAGACCACCAGCCCACAGTTGACTCTGCTAATAGATGAACTCCAACCTTTGTGCCTCCCGAAATTCGGCTGAGCTCCGAAGACACATATCCTAGGTCGTTCTATGGGAAAGTCAGACAAACCCAACTCGATTCTAACAGACGCATATACTCACAGCCATCAGCTCCGAAAGTAGATATCATCTCGAATACGTGCGTCGTTTTGCCAGGCAGGGAACTCCGAGTCAGTTATAGCGGGAATCATTGCAAGGGTACCCTTGCTGCGCGGTCCATCCATACTGAGGCGTCGTCCCAGAATGTTGACCGGAATTATAATCGGCAGGATACGGCTGCGATGACTGGGAGTGCGCGCGGGCGGCGAGATACTGCTGTGCTTTCGCCGCTTGTAGGTCGTAGGGCTGCGGTTCCTGGGCGTACGCGGCGGGGGGCTGTGCAGAGACGTAGTACCGGGGGTCCACAGCCGAGGGCGTGGAGTATAGAAGTTGTGGGTTTATGTATCCATTGCTCGCCGTCGAGTCGACAAGATTAGGCAGTGGGGCTCCAGCATATCGTGGGCGGCGATTCGAGGGCGGCGGGCCCGTGTACGGGAGCGGCGGCGCAGCACTCGGTCCTCGGGAGGACTTGGGAGAAGTCACAGGCGGCGTCGACATGCGCTCCATTAACGTGGTAGGCAGTTGAACCGAAGCCGAAATGTCTGGGCTCCGAGGATCCGCAGAATAATATTCCGGCTCGGGACTTGCGACATATTCGCAAGCAAGCCCCTTTTTGACACAGCGCGCGCACGGATTTTTCGGGGGCTGCTCTGTCGTCATGCACTAGATTAGATATTCAGTATCATTCATTAAATTAATATCCGCCCAAAAAGTGGGACGGAAAGGACAGGACGCACCCTGACTTTGCGCTTCCGGCAATGGAGACACGCTATAATCGTGCGGCGCCGGTTGGTTGCGAAAGGCGCGGGATGGGCGGGTTGGTGGGCCATCGCTATATTGAACACGGGAAAGGAAACGCGTCTTATACATATAGCAAGTAGGAGCATGAATCACGGATTATGTTGTCAAGCCAGCGACGCGTTGAGAGGCGCGTCCACGAGCGGTCGATACGAGCCCAGCCTGGACCTAGCGACAGAATCAAGCAATTGATCGGCTATTGTATTACCCATAACTGAACATGTCGGTGCAGGCGGGGATTGCGTGATTGTCGATCCCGCCCCAGAGCGAGGACACCCATGACGAGTGAGAAGCCTAGTTACGTATGTGCCGTACCTATGCGAGGTCCATGGCGCCTGCTGTGCGAATGGATGCGGCGCCCTGGGAACGTGCAATTCTCCTCAGCGAGCAGGCGGGCAAGAGGCGATGTCGGGGGCGCAGAGCACAGGATGGAGAGTCCTCAAGCGATGCGGAGAACCAGTGTCGTGTGCGATCGACGTTGGCAAACAGACATCTATGCAGACAATGAGGGGGAAGGACAGACTGCGGATGGGCGCCTAATCTCGGGTAATGCACAGCGCTTGCACAGCACTGCCGTAAATGATCAATAAGAAAGATCTGCGAAATGCACCGCCGAGCAGCGCCAAGCCAGTGGCCACGGCTCGGAGCTGCTCGGAGTCTCTCGAAGGTCAATTATGTACAGTGCCTTTTCCGGTAGAGATGCTATTTCCTTCGGAGCTATATAGGTTTGCGGACATGGAAGAACCATTGAAACCGCAGGGCTGAGGTACAGTGCGGGCGATACTCTTGAACTTGAAGGCGCCGCAGATGCGATGGGTGGAGGGCGGGATCTGAGATTGGGCACGATTCGAAGACGCGAGGGGACCGAGGATAATTCTGGTTGAATCGGATCGAAATATCAAAATATATGACTCAGTTACATGAAAAGAAGGCCCAACGATGGCGAGGAATCGTGCCCCAGTCCGGCTCGATTAGCTATCGGCTTCAAGATACCTCTGTCCCTGACACGTTAGCTCCTCCACGTGTCCACTCAAAACGAAACCACGCACCGCGACAATCCCCCGCAAGGACCGTCGCCCCAACCCTCGCAGCGAGATTCTGCAACGTCGTCACGTGCATGTTGTAGAACGCACTATATGTCGCCGTCTGGTCGTCCGAGCAGAGGTACGTGACGAGGTCGATGTACGTGGCTTTCCCGTCGCAGATGCTCAGGAAGCGCTTCGTCTCGGCGTAGCTGACAACACGAAGAGGTCGTTGATTGGGCTGCGCAAGGCTCAGGGGGAGTGTCCCGTGGATGGTGTACGCCACCGCATCCGCGCGCGCGAGGTACGCCGTCAGAGTCTCGTTGAATGGGGCGCCGCCAAAGACGCCCACGCGCGTCGCGCCGGGGACGTTGTCCGTGCCCGTCGTTTTGCTCACCGTCGCGTCGCCCTGCGCCCTCGCATTAGCCGGTGGACAAATATAAGCAAAGTTGGAAGGGTACGCACATACCACTGGACGTGGAAGAACGACTTCGTGATGTTCGTGAATTTGATCAGGGGGGCGTTGTACGTGTAGCTGTTGTGCAGGAAGGTGGGTGCGTAGCCCGTGGGGCAGTGGAGGTCGTCGGGTGGGAAGTGGGGATTTGGTGAGGCGTGGGGTGTGATAATGAAGAGAGGAAGGGCGACATCAGGAGTGTGGAAGAACGACTTTGTGAGATCCATGAGCTTGTTCAAGGCGGGAGTTGTTATAAAGAAGGCGGAGGAGTGTCCCATGGGCGCCTGGAATTCTTCCTTTGCGCCGGGGTAGAGTGGAGAGCCATAGACGCAGGTAGTGGCAACCAAGAAACCAAGGGCGACCCCGCGGGTGCTGGCGAAAGGCGTGAAATGCATTGCTAGTTTTTTTGACGGAGTCAAAGGGATGGCGTGGCGAGAGTAAAGAATAGGAAGTAAATCGTCCAGTCTTTATACGCCACAGAATCGGAAAGGTCATGAATACGTAGGAATGTCCGGAATTCGCCGGCGAATTCCGCGGGTTTCATCTGGTGGGACGCTCTGCCTCGCAACATTGAGTTAAAGTCGCCATTTAGGCGTCGAAGGAGTTGAAAGCATTAATTGTATGAAATGCGGCTGTGGTTCGCCTTGCTCGTCAGTTCCTCGCCGATGATGAGCGATTATGAGACCAGAACGAAACTTGAAGGAAGGCTTACATAATTCTCGATTTAATGCTGGAGCGTCTGGGCCACCGGTAAGATAGGCGTCACCCCGATCCAGCACGTGCTTATATAATCAAAAACATCACGTCACGAAAATCCTTTCTCCTCCTTCCACAACAACATTTCTGCAATTCTGAGACACCAAACTGTAGCTACTAAGCATATCTATGATTCCATGTAGGGGATTTGGCTAATACTCTCATCTCACAAAGTTATAAGGTGAACTTTCCAAAAAAGGCAACCCATCTTCAAAAGTTTCCAAACACTTTTTCAGCGTGTTTGGGACGATGTTGCGAAAAATACCTCGAAGATTTGGCGGATGACATAATCATTCACGTGATCGGCCCGCGACTTCCGACGTCCCGCGCTACGCTCAAATAGTGTGCATAGCGTAATTAAGTGGTGTTTCTGCCAATGTGGGTGTCGGAATATTTCTGTTAAGCCCTTACCATATACAATGGATTTCAAACTTTTAATGGGAAGTATAGTATTTGTCCTGACACAACAGCCTGGATATAGCCGTTCTCAATTGAAAAAATGAAACATATGTGTTGGTATTTGGCTCCTCCTGGAGTTGATATAGCTTAAGCAGCCCATTTAGACAGATCAGGAGTTTTAAAATATTTTTTCATGGTATCCCAAGCCCAAATTTACACTTAAATTTTTTCAACCCTCGAGATTTGGCGGGTGGCTGTGCTGTGGCTGTGGCTTACATAAGGGTGCTGGATCCGGGTGACGCCTATCTTAGCTTGGGCTGTTACAATGCCTTCTGGATTCCGATTACGGTCCGATTTATAAGAAGACGCAGCGGCTCGACGGTGAAATCGAAGATTAGGACAATTCGAAGTCAAAGGGAGATAACAGCCGTAGTGGAATTGTATCTTACGTGTTTTGTTACGGCGTAGTCGTCGACACTGATGAAAGACGCACCCAATAATCGAAAATGCAGGCGGTAGAAGCTTGAATCGAGCTTCGACCAGGGCACAGGCAGGTGCGAACGTCGAGGAAGTATGGCATTAGAACAACTAGTTCCTGAAATGGGATCTGGGTCCGAAAGATCGTCCGTCCGCTCGCATTGTGAGAGGTCTGACCAAAGGAACGAGAGGACGCGTGTGCGGTCCTCGTATGCCCCGGATTAATCTTCAACATGAACCACAATATCAGGATTCCTACGACACGAACACGGTGTAAAGACTCCAGCCAAGAGGCACGCCAATCGCGAATCCGACAAAAGATAGGTCTTCGAGTATCCGGCCAGTGGCATTGATTACCGTGTAAACGACGATAATTCTTATGGCAGATAAGGTATTCCGCAGGCTTGACTCTGACCGGTTCCCACTCCGATATTGGGGCTTTGAATTGCGTCGATGCAGATGGACCAGACTTCAACGACGGTGAGCCATGCAGTTCTGGCCTTCGCCCAAATGTACTAGTCTTACCCTCTTGCTTCTGCGATTATAGAGTGCGGGCGTGGAAGCTCGAGGCGGAGGTTTGGGAGAGCAAGAGAGGAGAGATCAAAGAGGTGCCACGTGGACGGGGGGCCGGGACGGCAATCAACCGGCAAGCAGACATTTCTTTCCGTCCTTTGGTTCAAGTCGTTGCCACGGGCTTTTGGTCTGTCCAGCAAAAGACTCAGCTCTTACCGCCGTGGAATTGAATGTGAATACTCCCCCAAACGGCTGCAAGCAAAATTTTCAATCGGATGCTTCGCGCCAACTACGTGTCATGAATATATCTGCCTCAGCCCGCAGCGAGATACGAGATCTATGAAAGGCGATAGCCGTCTATTATGCGACTCCATACATACGCTCTCAATGTGAATGGCTCAACATATCGGATTGCCCCTGCACTTGCGATACAAGGCCTTCGAGACGGTACGTACATATACAAGGAACTGTAATAAAAGCCGGCGAACGAGTTCAAAGCGATGGTGATGCCCCGGGAACGCACGACTTTGTAAGATAAGTGAGGTGGAATCGATGCGCCCCGTCGATGGATATCCGCGAGCTGCTAATGGAGCGGTCCAGATAAAGATGGGATAGGAGAAATTGGGTGGGAGATTCAAGAAATGGGAATGCATATTGAGCGAAGTACGAGCTTGGGCAGTCGAGTCCGAGAGGGAAATCCAATCCTGGTGGTACATCACGACCTGGCGGGATTACACACGACGTGTATCCATCGCTGCGACTGGAAGTGAGAGACCACCGCGTATATCGCTGACGCAACACTAGATATAGTTGCATATCACAATCCTGGATGGATATGTGAACATTACGGCGCCGGTCCGTGCCATTACCAGATCGTTCGGGGCCTCCGCGTCCGGGATCGGAAGCTTCCGGGTGTGAAGGCCTGCGCTGTCCACCGCGTAAACGAGGACGTCCCTGACCCCTCCCCCCGGCCCGTGGGGCGGTGGACGTGGGATATCCCAGGATAGATTGTTCCCGGCCGCAGACGTCTCGGAGGTGTATAGCCTCATAGGAACCTGTTTTTCATAGCGGAAGATGGACTTGGCCTGTGGGACGATCGGCAGCGAGTGTGCCGTTGGGGAAAGTCCAAGGTTGTAGCGCGACACAGTGGTGGCCCAGCGGGCGGGAGGTACGTTGTTGGTCATTAGTAGTGTGAACCCCGCGGTCAGCACCCCCAGGACACGGCTGCCTGCGACACGAGGAACTAGATCATTCCGAACCTCGACCGTCAATTCATAGGTGTCGTCGTGGACGAGACTCTCGGTAACGGAGATACGGAGATCGTTCCATTCTTGGAGATCATTGCCATGGACATGGACAGTACTAGACGGAATATTTCCCAAGGTGCTCTCACCAAGGGTAAATTCGCTGACTGGGCGCCATAGGTGTCCGAAAGAGGACATGGGATAAATCCGGACTTGACCAGCAGGGGATGAGTCAAGCGCGGTTTTTGAGCAGGCCAATAGAAGATGATCAGGGATCAGCGCGAAGTCCTAACGACAAGGATCATTACATCGTACAAACCGTACATGGGGATCATACCTGCATGCTCGAGATGCGGAGGACGATGAATTCAGCAGTACGCCAGTTCACGAGGAGTAGTGGACCACGTTCTAATACGCCAGCGAGGCATAGACGGCATGCGCAGAAATCGCCGGATATCTTGGCAGTCGACCACCGAAGTTCATTGATTGGTATGTCCAGGAGTATGAGGGAGTCTCCTGTGTTCAGCCAGGCCTCCAGGAGGACGATGCGGGAGCGGAAAAGGAGCGCCACTACTGCCGCTGCCCCCTGACGAAAGTCAAATGTCGCCCTGCGGACGAAGTTGGGGGGAGATGCCCAGCCCCACACACGTCGGAGGCTATGCATGTCCCAGCACTCTACACCTCCAGTAAAATCACCGCTACGCTTGTAGAATAGGATGTGCCTCCCGTCCGGGAGGAGTTGGGGAGAACCTGATTCGCCGCTCAGTTCCGTGAATGAGAAATCGATCTGCCGGGCAACTATGGGAGGACCCGAAGAGGCTGAAGACCATGTTTGTGGACCGACGATCACTTTTTTAATCTCATCGATGAGCTCAGCCACTGAGATTGTGTCCAAGATGTCCGCCGCCAGTGGCTCAATCAGGCAACGCGAAGATAGCTCATGGATGACCGAGAGCCACAGTTGTTTCGTAGAGGTAACTGCGTGGAGCTCGTGGTTCACCTTTAATGTGGTGACGTTCGTCAGCAGGCCTGGAAAAGTTTCCCAGAGGATACTCACTCGAGACAGAGAGACGATCGTAAAAAGGTCCACAAGCGCACATATGTACAGGAGAACGTCTGAGCCCAGGTCATGAATTGGCATGCTTGAGAGCGGAGAACAGAAAGTGGTACTGGGACTCTGTCAAAGGCCAGTGAAGGTGAGGTGAAGGTGAGGACGAGGCTGTGTGCATGGCATGATGGCATCAATTTAGTGGCTATGTAAGCACCGCCACAACACTGCCACCTTTGGCTCGATTTGAGACGATTCCCGCCAATTTGCTACTGCCTGAATATTAATGATGATCGTCCAGCAACTTGAAGAAGACGGACGCGAATTTGAATCCGAATTGTCCCTTGGCTCCATTTATTATTATTGAAGCCAGCCTGAAGTCCGCCTCGTCGGGACAGACTTTGAAAGTCTATGTTACTCAGCCCGGAATCTGAAATCAAGACATTTTTATGATAATCACGAGGGAGCGGTCGATGGATCAGAAACGAGTTGCTACTGTTTCAACTGTAAAATGAAAACTCCTGCGACATTCAAGCCCACCGCAAAATGCTTTTTATAGTCCTATCATATTCCAATGAAATGCGGGTCTCCGTGAATGGTTGCGCCACAGTGTAAATTTTGCCCGCGAATGTCGCACGTCGTTTATCTTCGTTAATATCACGAACACCGGTTGCTAGGACAAACATGATGGTGATGCCCGCTGTAGGTAGGTAGTATTACACGGCGCGGTCCCCTGAGGAACGCCGGTTTCCAGAAAGCAAACCATTATGATACGTAGGGCTACAACAAATGGGGAGATCAAATACGATAGAACTTGGGGCGATGGAGATGGCAGAGCGGAGGATAACCGAAAGTTGAAATCAGGGGGAATATTAAGGGAAGCAATGTCGAGATTCCCCGTGGTGGTAAGTCACGAGTTGGCGGAATTACGGAATTACCACCGATGCGGTTGGTAGCGACCACCGCCTGCATGGCTGACAGCGCGCTAGAGATAGCGGCAGATGACAATTCTGGATGCATATGCATATGTGGCCATGATGTCCCCGGTCCGTGCCATATCCAGTCGCGTCGGGGCCTCCGCGTCTGGCATCGGGAGTTCCAGACTGTGAATTCCGGCGCTGTCCACCGCGTAAACTAGGATCTCCCGGATAGCTTCCCGTGGCCCTTGTGCTGGCCGAAGTGGGTGATACCAGGACAGCCAGTGCTCGGCCGCAGATGTGTGAGACGTGTATCTACCCCTAGGAACCTGGTTTTGATACCGCAAGATGGTTTTGGGCTGTGGGACGGACAGCGACGAGTGTGCCGTCGAGGGAAGTGCGAGGTTGTAACGCGACACGGTGGCGACCCAGGGCTTCGGAGGTCGTTGGTTATTGTTTAGTATTGCGACCTCCGAAGCCGGGACCCCCAGGTCAACGCTGCCTGCCATACGAGGAAGTGGCTCATCGCGTATGTCCACCGTCAGCTCGTAGGTGTCGTCGTGGACGACGCTCTCGGCAACGGAGATACGGAGCCCAAGAGTTGTAGGCTCACGAAGATCGTTGCCGGGAGCATTGACCGCACTGGAAGGGATTTCCCCCAAGCTGGTTCTGTCATCGAGGGTGAATTCGTTGACTGGGCGCCAGAGGTGTCCGAAAGAGGCAACGGAATAAATCCGGACTTGACCCGCGGCGGAGGAATCCAGGGTGGTTTCCGAGGCCAATAGAAGATATCCAGGGATCAGCGCGAAGTCCTGATGACCGAGATTGTTAGATCGCATAAACCGCACAGGAGGTATGCTCGTACCTGCATGGTCGGAATGTGGAAGACAACGAATTTGGCGGCACGCAAATTCACGAAGACCATGAATTTTTGGTCCGATTCTACGTCGCCTAGAGCTAGACGGCATGCGTAGAAATCTCTGGACATCTGCTCCTCCACATACCGCAAGTTGAATGGATTGAGCGGTATTTCGAGGAGCGTGCGTGAGTCCCCCGTCTTAAAGCAGGCCTCCAGAATGATGATACGGGCGGGGGACAAAAAGGCCGCCACCACTGCTTTTGCTCCTCGATGGAAGTCAAATGTCACCTTGTAGATGTCGTGCGTGGACGATGCCCAACCCCACACCCGACGCAGGGTGAGCATGTCCCAGCATTCTACGCCTCTAGCGAAATCGCCGTCCTTCTTGTAGAATAGGACGTGTCTCCCGTCCTGGAGAAGTCTGGCGATTGATTCGCCGCGTAGAGTTGTCAGCGAGAAATTGATCCGTCGGGAAATGATTGGGGGGGCAGAAGAAGCTGGGGACCATGTTCGTGGCCCGACGACCGCTCTTTTAACTTCCTCGATGAGCTCGGCCGTCGAGATTGTTTCCAAGACGTCCGCCGCCGGTGGGTCAATCAGATAACCCGAAGACAGCTCGCGAAGGACTGAGAGCCAGAGTTGTTTCGTGGAGGAAACTGCGTGAAAATCGTGGTTCACCTTCAATGCAGTGCCGTTCGTCAGCGCGCGTGGAAGAGTTTCCCAGAGGACACTCACTCGAGACAGAGTGATGATCGTAAAAACGTCCAGGAGCGCAAGCACATAAAAGAGAACGTCTGAGCCCAGGTCATGAATTGGCATGCTTGAGAGCGGAGAATCGAAAGTGGTGTTGACTGGACTTTACCAAACGTGGATGTCGTAGTCGAGAAGAAGTGGGCCCTTGTGGCTGTGTCGATCAGGTGGAAATTCGTAACCATGTTAGGGGTCAGCCGGTACGTCACCGGCTCAAATCCATGGTTAATTTCAAACTCCGCTATCCGTGGTTAGGTAGCCGCGGTCGACCGCGGTCATCCGTGGTTCTTGTTTGCACTTACAGCCGTTTTCAAAAAAGAATACGGGTTTTGATGGAGTGGTGCTGTTCAATTTTGGCTTACCTGTGTTTGACGCCGAGTCTCCTCTGCTCCACCTTTCAACGTCATAGCCCGAACACCGAGACTTGTGGGCCATGTATTTTGTATCTTCTTTGCACTCGCTCTGATCGGTGCAAATGTCTTCCGCGTGCTATTGAATGCCAGCAAACCCCATCCCACTACCAGGCCCTCATCCGCTGTAAGTTATATCGCGTTGCGCAGAACTGTGGAGCTAACCGCACCGCATGACGAGGAAGAGTGGAGCGAGCGAGACTCAGTGTCAAACAGAGGTAAGCACAAATCGAATAGCACCACTGGATCAAAACCCGTATTCTTTTTTGAAAACGGCTGTATGATCTCTTGTGTTCGTGCCGATGCTGTACCGGCGTCTGAATCAACGATTCAGGGCAGAAAAAGCGATCCTCGACCTCTTCGCTGAATCTTTACCGGTGTCCTGGACTCTTCCCTTCATAATTTCCTGGGTCCTAGAAGTTGACGTTCCTCGACTATTTGATAACTGTCATTACGTACTAATAAGTAACTGTGAGTATGTACGGCTGACCAAATAAACCTTCGGAAATATCATTCTGCGATGGAGCGGCGCACAAAAGGAACTGCTGACTTCACAGCTTTCATCCTGCTTAAATCCAGGCTCGCGCCGCAAGTCTCCCATGTCTGCCGCGTCACCATCATCCTCTGCAGCCTCCACCATCCCATCTGGCTGCCATGCTGGAGACTTCCGTCCTGGGCACACCCCTACTATGAATGACAGCTTTTATGGTGTGGCAATGCCACGATTCTCACAAGCGGCGCGACGCTAACTCTACTTCCAGGCTGTGTGGTCAATAATTCTACCGCCCTCGAAGTGTGTTGCACCGAAGTCGGCAGCACGGCAGTGTTCGTCAACGAAACGTGTGGCTGCCCCTTCAATGCCGCATTCCCCATAGCATTCGATACGCGATTCTTCGACTGCGTGGACGGCATGACCATTGTCAACAACACCATTTCTGTGTGCGGCAAAGCAAATGCCGCTTCGGGAGCATCGTTGCGGTGGACTGCAGCTATGGTGTCCCTGGGTGTTGCGCTGGTTGTAGATGCGGCGGGACTGGTGTGATAACCTGCGGCCAGCGGAAATCGAAGCTGAATGTGATTTCTACTCACTTACCTTGGCCGCAGGATGTTAGACCGCTTCCTTAGTCTGTTAGACTGTTCAGAGTGGTGTTCGTTGACCTGGTGTGGACTCGAGCTCCGAGCCTCTCGGGTTTCATCCGCGTTCAGAATCTTCAGATCACTTTCCATTTTCTAATTATACTGATGTTTTCCCGGTCGGGCCAACCCGATAAACACGGACCCGAGCAATAGAAAAGAATAGCCCGTTGGAGGCATTATGTCTATGATGGCTTTCTGGGCGGCCCATGGATACCATCCTATTTATGGTTAGATGGAGAGACACGGGAGAACCGTATAAGGTATCGCTTCCTTCATAGCCCATTGCCATGACCACCGTAGGCTTTGACCTCAATCGGAACCGGCCGCGACAGTCCCAATGGTGCGTGTGTCGGGTAGCAAAATTCGGTGTGATGCCAAATTGAATACTAACATACACCGTCGGGGGCAGTGGGTGGATGAAATTGCGGAGAATTGAACGCGAATGAGCAACCACGCACAATTCTGCGAGATCGCCTCAGAGTGCCGGCACTTGAGACCCAATATTGTGTTCTGGACTGCACTCCAGAAACTAGGAACGTCACCAGTGTCTTCAACCATCGACTGAGGGGAGACCCCTTGTGCTCGTCTTCGGTGCGATCTACCGCTGATGCCGCCCGGGAGCGCCTCTACCAAGCCTCTGCCAACTTGATGCCAAGATTCTGAGCACCTGGCATCTCAAGTATAAACAGAAATCTAGCGTTCAGGTGGCGGGTCCAGCATCGCGCTGGAGCTGTGTCCGGATGGTATGATCAAATGATGAACATGATATGCTGCATATCATGTCACCTCCATCAGCGCCTCTGTCTAACGTGAGTGTCTCTCTTCAATTCATTCAGTAGCGACGACGATCGTTCGGCTCGTGCTGAGTATTGCGCTAATCGCGGGCGTGGTGGGGGCGGAGCTGGCCATGGAAGAGGTGGTGTGGATGGGTAGACGTCCTGCTGTCCCTATGTTTCATTTTCGAGGGATGCCGAAAGGAGGTCACTACTGACCGGTTTTCACGAATGTAAGTCCGGTCGTTGTTATTTCGCCGGGTGTTTTGTGGTTTAGAAGGGATTCAAGAAGGTACATGGTACAGGAACGATCGGGTAAATAATTCAAACACGATGGAGTGCCCTATGAGAAAGCAGTCATTATGATACGTCGGACTCGAACAGATCCAGCGGAGCAGATAAATAAAATACTTGTGGCGAGAATGGAAGAGAGGAGTGACCATCGCTGCGGCCGAGGCCGCGCTAGAGAGTGTAGCATATGAAAATTCTGGACGGATATATAGAAGCCTTCCCTCGGATTGTCCGGCGGCGAAAGTGGGTCAGACCAGGACAGACTGTGCTCAGCCGCAGACGTGCTAGACGTGTATTTCCCCATAGGAACCGGGATTTGATACCGGAAGATGGATTTGGGCTGGAGTGCCTAGCAGCCAGTAGCGTGGCCGGGACCCGCCAGCTTCAATTTTCGATTGCATCAAGGCTCCATCAGTGGTTCCCCGGCAATTCCCCGGTGATGCCATAAATACGTCCTGGCCCATTGGCCTCCACCTCACCTCATCCCGCAAACCAGGTAGGAGCATATTCCCCACTATAAGACCTCCTAGGCATCTCAAAGATGGTCTGTCCAAGGTCACAGGCCCTTCTTCATTTTCTAACCGTCAGATGCTACCAAAGTCACCAAAGTCACACTGGTCACGCTTATGACTCTGCGGCCAAATTTGTGCTCAACTCATCCTCGACGCGGTTATAACTCGTTCTGCGGCCCATAAAAGAATTCCGAGCCACATTTCCTTAACCTGGAATTCTCCAGGATTTTTTTCTGGGCCTTTGCTGCACTTTTGTTAACACTTGCCTTTTTTGTGCACATAGTCAGGGTAGGTATGCGAGGTTCTCCTGTGTCAGTTCACCTTGACAGTTGCCGTTCACTCTTGAGAGACTTGTAGGGTATTTAATGCATCAGTTTGTTTTTCTGCTATTTAATGAACATTTGTGCCATGCGGATATATTTTGAACTATGTTCAATTTTTCGACTCCCAGGGCCACAATATTGACTCAAATTATTGGTCTTGTCACCCCAAAGGCCTTCCCGTGAGGTTATCTCCTATTTTACCGCGAAAACAAGCGAGCAACGCGTGAAGAGACGCGCGAAACACGAAACGTCACAAATGTGACAATGTCACATTTCGGTGCCAAAGCCCGAAAAAACCTGCCGAATTGAAAGTAAATGGAGCTGCCCCTGTTGCATAGTTGTAATTATGGAAAGACTGCAGGTACTGTACCTGTTCTCCCCAAAAGAGAAGGATGTGAGAGGTTTCTGAGCAGCTCGCTTAGCCTCGCTAAACGAAGCTGGCGGGTAACGGCCAGCCAGTATATCGTTGGGGAAAGTGCGAGGTTGTAGCGCGACACAGTGAGTGCTTCGACCTGCCCAGCCTGAGTGAAGGAGCAAGGGGCCCCGTGCACGGTCCTCGGATTCCTCGGATTGATCTTTAACATGGACCACAAGATCAGGATTCCTACGACACGAACACGGTGCAAAAGACTTCAGCCAAGAGGCATCTCAATCGCGAATCAGAAAAATATAGGACTCCGAGTATGAGGCCAGTGGCGTTGATTACCGTGTCGACGACGACAGTCCTTATGGACCGTGAGTACATCCGGCTGACCAGTGGCAAAAATAAACCTTCGGAAATATCATTAGGGTTGTTCACAGTAGCCCTTTTTGCTTCCTTTTTGTGTTACTTTTTCTCTCCTTTTTGATATTCCCGTAGTTTTTTGTCTGGTTTTTTTTCCCTTTTCAATTCAGAGATGTAAAAAGGCCCCAAACCCCAAAATTCAGACTCCTACGTGCCGAATTGGGCAGAATACACAAAAAAATGAGCGAAAAAGTGACGTAAAAGGAGCTACTGTGAACGGGTGGTCTGGTGAATTTGGAAAAAGGGGAAACTTCCCGGAACATGTATGTCCTGTCAAATATTTGCTTGTTGGAAGGAGTACATGGTATGTTCAGAGGGTATTTAAGAGCATAGGAACTATGTCCTCCAACAAGAACCAAGTCCAGAAGAAGAACCAGTCTGAAAAAGGGAAAATAAAAGGAACAGAAAAAGGACCCTTTTTGAAAAATGGACGAGGTTTCTCATTTTTGAAAGAGGGCCCTTTTTGGCTTCCTTTTCCCGTTCCTTTTCGGCTTCTTTTTCAAAAAGGAGGACAAAAAGGAACCAAAAAGGGCTACTGTGAACAACCCTATTCTGAGACTGCGATGGAGCGGCGCTGAAGAAATTGCTGGCTCCACAGCTTTCATCCTGTTGTGCAAGAGGTACAGCTGTTTTCAAAAAAGTACACGTGAACATTTTGCTTTTATTTGCTCGGGAAGCCTAGTCAGTCACGTGATCGATCGCGCTCTTTGCGATCAAGCAGCACCAAGCATGGATAATTAAGTAGCCCGCTGCGTGGCAATGCCCGCTATCTATCTTTAACTGTTCGTTGTACTTTTGCACACCTCGCACAGATCGTGACACCAAATACAACAGCCAATGTAGACCGTACATATGCACAAAATAAATTATCGGTACAGTAGTAGTATATCAAGAGAAAAAGGAAATCACAAGTACAAGTAGGATTAGTCTCTTATAAACAGACGGTACAACAATATTCGCTCGTACCTCACGATGTTGTAAAGTAGGATTCATGCCGAGTTCGAGAGTTCACGCAGTGCAACACGCGCTCGACACGGGTTGCACTCTCTCGTAGCTGCATCGAGTTGTGCCCTCTTGTCAGTAAGACAATCGTGGAACTTGACAGATTTGTTGACCTGCTTTCTAGACCGGACCGCGGACCTGTCTCAGAGGTCAGTGCAGAACGCATGGATGTCGATGTCGATGTAGAATACAGCACAGATGAGGATGAAGAAGCCGTACCTGTCGTGGAGACGACCTGGCTAGATCTCCGCTGCCCCGAATCACCCATGCCCATGCAGAACGCCACGAACTCGGCGCATAGAGGTGTGCTCATAGACCCTCCGTGCCTAGAGAGGAATTTGGTGGTGACCTGCCGCAAATGTGCTGCCGCTCTGCAGTCGGATAAAGTGCCCCCGCGTGCCGTCGCGAATCACAATGATCTTGGTCCTGTGCCCATTGAGCTCGAAAGCCTGACTGTCGTTGAGGAGGCCATGATCACTCTCTGTCGCACAAAATGTTGGATCATCGATGCCTTCGACGAAGAGAGACAGGGAGTAAGAGTAAAGGAGAGCTGGGATGCATTTAAGGGGGTAGACGGATAAAGCGGGTGCCGGACGTGCGTGAATGCACTCTTGACTTTCCGCCTCAGATCAAATTGCCAGATTCGGAAATAATTCTCGGCAGATTCGGCACCACATCAGGTCCATCAAATTGTCCTGGCCAAACATGCCATAAGCTGCCAGCGACGAAATTGGTGTCTTCAAATGTCCTCCTCCTTTCTCCCCTCGCATCGCTCGATACTACTTCCATCCACGCAAGGCCAATGGACAGTGCTCCCCGTATGGGCGTGGTGCCATCACGCGACTCACGCGTTCAATTGCATTTTTTGCGATGATTTCAAATTGCCTCGACATGTGATTTGATCATATCAGTGGCAGTGCTCACATGTCTTCTCCACCGCTAAGGGAGTCCTGAGCTCAACATCGTATTATTATCCCACAGAAAAGACTTGCCTTCCACATAAAAAGGGATAATTCTAATCAAAAACCCCCGGTACACGAGTACGGGGGTTACTGAATAGCAGATTGCTATTTAGCAACCACGCCAGAGATAAGATAAGATACTGGATACTTTCGCATCCATTCCCACCGCATTTTCGACTACAAAAAGGATTCAAACATGCGGGGGTGTTCCCAGCACGCCCCCCCCAGAACCCAGCTTTTTTTCCCGAAATTTCCCGGGTCATTTTCAGCCATATCTGCTCAAGTGGTTCTCGAAACAGTTCAAATCCTCCAATTCGTAGTCCAGACGGGCGGAAAAAATATGGGAGCACAGGAGATGTACTTTTATCTCTACAGCATTATTTACAGCATTTTTGGACAAGCTGTTACCCCTCAAAAGCGCCCCGAACACATCCCGACGCACCCCGCCACGCCCGCCATCAGATCTGAGATTACAAATCCGAGGGAGCAGCAACCCCCTTGCCGAGACTACGGGGGTTGCTGATTAGAATTATCCCATAAAAAGTGAACAGCTAATACGAGCAAATTCTGTGAATTCTCTCTAAATTTTGGGCGCTCGAGAAAGAGCTGTATTGCCCTTGCCCTCCACATTGTTTTGATGTGGTGCCGAAGCTGCCGAGAATTGTTTCCGGATTTGGTACTTTGATCTGAGGCGGAAACTCGCGGAGTGCGTGAATGACGGTGCTTACCAACCTGACGTCATTTGCTTATAAATCGTCGAAAACGCACTCCGATCGTTTTTTTGAGCTGGGTGTAAAACCCAGTGAGAACAGGTTCTGCTGGTGTTTGCTGCGATCGGCTGGGATCGACTCCAGATGCTGGCATCTGCTGGAATTTGAACCCATCTTGACTTTCTTTGGAAAATCCGTCTGGAAAGCTGAAAACTTTTGAAAAACACCTCCTTTGTTTCCATTTGCAAGAATTTTTATTTGAGAACATCGCGTGTCGGATGTCGATGTCGGAATTTACAAATCCTTCTTCGCTTCCGCCACTATGACTCCGTTGAGTCGCTAGCGCTTCCTTCTTTCCTTCCTCCTCCTCCTCCTCCCCCAGCCTTCCCCCTCCCGTATCATCCCATCCCATTTCTTCTCCCACCACTGGGTGTGATGTGCTCGAAGGTTTGCAAGAAGGTTTGCCTTTCTTCTGTATCAGCGCACCGCGACTGCACAATCCGAAGCTGCACAAGATCGTGAGCAGCGCGGTGGAGCTCGTGCTGCGAGCACGCGACGAGTACAGGTACGTGCGCTGCCTCAGCATCTACTGCGCTGACCCCGCCACCGTACGTCCTCTAGGAATCTCCGGCGCTGCCGATATTGCGCTGCCAAAGCAAACCTGATCACCCCACCGTGCGTGGCGCCCATCCCTCTGTATCCCACCACCTCTCATCTGCCTCAGTTGACCCCACTTCTTCGTCAGCGCGCGGCTTTGGCCTGGAGTCCTGGTTGGCGCTCGCTAATGCGCCCGCTCGTCATCACATCCCTTTTGCCGTACTTCGTCTTCGTCGACTCTTCGACCTGCAACGCGTCTGGGCGTCCGCTGAACGCGAAGACCGTCGCTGCTGAGGTGTGCCCCGCTCTCAAACTTACCACTGCCTATTGTATTGATTCCAATGACTGCGCAGCCCCGAGCCCTCCATCGTCACCGCAGGCCCGCGGTCAACGTATCCGAGGCGAACGCGCTCGACCAGCTACCCCGGTGCTGGCCGCGTCGGGTTTTCCGGGGCGTGCGGGGGCAAGCGCATTTGTGAGCACCACTCATCACACTCAGTCTGGGACGCTTATCTTCACCTTTTTACAGTTCGGACGCAAGACTAGTAACGATTAGATCACGCGCGCCCGCTCTAACCAGCCCCATTGGAATGGTAAGTCCGTTTTCCTGTGCAATGTTACTCTTATGCTCACTTTACTTCCTTTTTCGACGGTCAGAGCAAGCCCGCAAAGACAACAACGAACTGTAAGTCTGTTACATTGCATTCCGTCTTATTCTTCTAAGCATTGTCTCAAAGCATTGTCGATACGGAACGGAGCGAGCGCGGGCAGAACCCAGAACGTAGAGCTGCGGGATCGAGCGGGGCTGGCGCGAGGGCGGGATGGAAGCTGGTGGATGTAAGTGGCAGTGGGATACGATGCCGACGCGCGCAAGGGAGCGGGGGCGGGGCGGGAGCGGGAGCGGGAGCGGGAGCGGGAGCGAGCGGGGCGCGTGTAATCGTTACAAAAATTGAATGCATATTTGAAGTCATTCGGAGACGATCCCAGCACATCGAGCCGACTCCAGCAGCTTCTAGCAATTGGCAGCAGAAAGAAATTCCGATTTTTCTGCTGCCACTTGCTGTGGTTTGCTGGCATCTATTATTTTGACCACAGCCGTTCTCAGCAACTGAGAGCAGACCACAGCAGAACCTGTTCTCACTGGGTGTAAAACCCACTACTACTATCATAGGCCCCCCTCTGACAACGTTTTTTGATGGCAGGCTGGGTTCTTGCTCTGTACCACCGTTAGCTTAGATATTGCGCACAACCACTCTCCAACATGCATCCAATGGTCTGTCAAAGTTTCATATTTCTTGGAGAACTCTTGCGAGAGTCAGAGAGATGCCGGCGGCACCGTCACGTTTGAGCCCCGTTCTGACAAAAATGTTACCGATGTTTTTCCGCTTCCATTCCTCATCTGATAGCAAGTCTAAATCGACGGATACATTTGAAACACATGTATTATGCCTCGAGCACTTCCTTTGAGGGAAACGGACGCCTGGGTAGAAAGATATAGCAGAAGTGGTATGTAATTTGATCAAATCCGATCAAATTCGACTAATTTCGAGTATTTCGATTTTCTAACGGGCTCAGTTTTACCTCGAATAATGTATAAGCCTGGGGAGCTGTGAATGATATAGTAGGGCAGTTGTTCATTTTTTTGCTAAGGAATTGATCCAGAGGTACGGACGGCATCAGCTTTTTTACCACATCAGGGTGCAATGTCAGAGGGGGGCCTATGATAGTAAAGATAGCGGGAATGTTTCAAGACTCTAGGTAGTGCCCCGATTAGCTGATGCCCACCTACCCCATGTATGAGTATGATACTCCCCTGCTACTCAAATCCCTAATATGCAACTAATATGAAGTCGCATTGACACCCCAAAAGCTGGAATGACTGTAAAATCCCACCCAAAGGGCTCCAGAAATGGCCGTGAAGTAGTCCATGATCTATTTCTCCTTCCACACTAGCCATTGAGGTACTTAAACAGCTTATACCACCTTAAACTTTTCCGGAGACTGATGAGAGTGTCCGTAGGACTGACAATTGACTTGCCTTCCCGAACGGGCATCAGATCACGTGATATAATTCTGCATTAAAGACTTAGAAAAAGGTGCGCGAGTTGAGCGCATAAAAAGTTCCTTCCCAAAAAATGCATCTTTTCTGAAAAGCGAGATTGCTCTGTGGGGTCTTCCAAAAATGTATGAAAACCAAAATAATAGCGGTGTTTTATTAGATATACGTAATACTCTGTCCAGAATTTCGGTAGTCTTTTTGATACCCATTCAATCTCCTCGCACTTTCCACATAATTTCTGAACCGTTCTCCCTCAAAAGACCCTGAGAAAGCCGGTCTGATTACCGAACACAGCCTTCTGCACTACACGCACAAACAAAAACCGCCATCATGCGGCCACCACCGTCCCTGCTCTTTCTGCTCTCCCTCGCCCTCATCCCGTCAACTCGCGCGGAAGAGAAACCATGCACAGGCCACAACGCGGGGAAGTACTATGATCTCAATCGACTCCAGGCGGGGTGAGTGGGGCTGCCTTTCATTTTCGAGGATTTTTGCTGCGGATACGTGGTCCTTGGAATCTGCGCATAGCTGCGAGATTTCCTCGTTATCTTCCTCGCTTTTGCGTTGTGAGCTCCTGGTATATGGACAGTCACTTATACACGCACAGGAAAGATTACGAGCTGAAGACGCCCGCCGGGAACGAGCTCATATTGAGTGCGTGTAAGAGCGTCTCTCACGACACGTGGGCACTCAAGGTGCAGGATCCGGGACTGGTGGGCGGGTTCGTACGGAGGGGCCACGGTGATTTCTCGATAGGGTGAGTCCGTACACACACTGTCTACGTGTCAATTTTGCCACCACCGCCGGAAATGCCAGCGTTTGCTGATAGCGCTGCCAGCCGAACGAACACGACGCTCTCTTTCTCTGGACGTGCGGGCCACCCTCACATTACGCTCACGTCCGGCTCCAACTGCCTCGACGCCGACAGCAAGCCGATCGACAAAATGCATGGCTCGACCGAAATCGAGTTTATTTGCGATACCTCCGCCGGTGCGGGCTCTCCGAGACTCGTGGCGCAGCTCCCGCCGGGAGCGGACGACGCGGCCTGTGCGTGGTTTTTTGAATGGCGAACGGCGGTGCGTGTTCATCACCCTTCTATCTTCTTCGTACTCACCTCGATACTCGGCAGGCGGCCTGCCCAACGAGCGAGGGCACGACCTTCGGCGGCATCGTTTACTTCCTCTTCATGTCGTGCGTCTCGCCTTTTCTCCCCTCTCTCTTCTTTCCGGTCCTAACACATCCCTAGCGTCCTCATCTTCCTGATCCTCTATCTCGCCCTCGGCACAGCCTACAACTACTTCGTGCTGCACCTGACCGGCACCGACGCGCTCCCGCGCTTCACCCTCGCGGGCATGCTCTATCACGCGCGCGAGGCCTGGGAGATGGCGATCGACTGGTGGGCGTCGCGCAGCGGTGCGTGTCCCTCCTTCCTTTCTCGGCCCCTTGCTTTCATTTCTTTTTTTTAGTTATTCATTTACTCGTTTACTTACGCCCCCACAGCTGGCAGCAGATCGACCTCCGCAGGCGCGCGCGGGCCCGTCGGGCTCGGCGGCCCTGGGGGCTTCAGCTCCTCAGCACGCGATCCGGAGCGCGGCGAGCGCGCGTTCGGTGGCAGCGGTAACGGGAGCGCCAACCCGTTCGTGCGCACAGGGACGTCCGTTCGCAAGGAGCAGCTGCAGCCGCAGACGAACCCCGCGAGCCACCAGACGCGGGTGATGAATGCGCCGGCGCAGGCGGACGCCATCTCGCACTCGATGGCGCCGCCGTCGCAGTTGATGCCTGCGCCGATGCAGATGCCGGGGGTGGGCGGGGGCGCGGGTGCAGGAGCAGGAGCAGGAGGGGGGATGAACCCCGCGAGCCACCAGGCGCAGCTCATGGCGGGGATGCCCGTGCCGCACCTGCCGTCGTCGCAGCCGCAAGAACAAAACGCCGCTCAGCAGCACCAGGAGCAGTATCGTGATGCAGCGCCGGCGCCGGCGCCCGTGAGGCGGGAGACGGCGCAGACGTTCTCGGTGGGGGACGATGAGGGGGATGAGGACGCGCCGGAGATTAACGTGGCGGATGTGAGGGGGAGGGTCGGCGCGGGCGCGGGCGGGGGAGATATTCGGTTGTGATGAGGCATTCAACGTGGGCAAGTAGCCATGGAGGGGGCGGAGGTTGAGCTTCAGTGCGGTGGATCTTCGGTCGGTGCGAGCGTCGGCAGTGGAGCGGTTTGGGCCGAGTGCTTGCAGCCGGGAGGAAGCGAGGGAGCAAGGAGGTTTCGTATTTTATTCTAGCTTCGTATTATATTACTTATGTTCGCTTCTGTGTTTCTTGTCTGATATATATGGCGCAGGACTCGGATACCCACCCAACATTAATCTTAATGTCGCGGATGATAGGTGTGTGGAGTTGCATGCGTCTGAGCGGTTCTTACGCGGGAAGAAAGAGAATCTCGGTCTTGGGGAGTTGAGTTCGAACTTGGAAAGAATTTCCTTAAGTCTCCACTGTCTGGGCTTCAGCGACTCTACTGGCACGCTTATGGACGTCGGCCCGAAGCTGCCAATCCGCGCTAACGCGGATTATCCTTCCGGGCCACCTGACTCGCATATCTGGACTGATACAGCTGCGCAGAGGGAGAGAAGGTCGTGTCTTCCGAGACCAGAATCCACCAGGCGGATAATATTGAGACGGTACGCATAGTGTATGTATGCCTCGAATCACCAGCGACGTGCTACCGAATTCTATTCGAAAACGTATATCGTGAACGTCTGGTCAATGGTGGCCTCCTTTCGGCATTCCTCCCTCGAAAATGGAACACACCAACAGCAGGATGTCTACTCATCCAGACCACCTCTTCCACGGCCAGTTCCGGGCTCATACCCCCACCGCGCCCGCGATCAGCGCGACACCCAGCACGAGTCCGACGATCACCGCATTCCCATTCCACCTTAAAGGCCGCCCTGCGGCGCTCGCAAGGTCACAGGTGCCGACCTGGGTCTTACCGCCCCTCAGCGGATCGGTTTCCACGCACTTGAAAAAGTCGTCCCGGAGCTTCTGCGCAGCCTCCGTCCCGGGGAACGCCGCGCTGAAAGGGCAGCCACACGTGCCGTTCACGAAGCCCGCGGTGCTCCCGGCGGCGGTGCAGCAAGTTTGGAGCACGGAGAAGTTGACGACGCCAATGACGCAGCCTGTGCGCGGTGCGAGTTAGTATAGCGGAGGGAGGGGGGCGGGGGAGGAGCGCACCGCTGAACGTGTTGTTTAAGCGGCCGCCCTGGTAGTCGGAGACGCACGGTGCCAACGGCGACGGGGTGGGTGTAGTGGAGGATGAGGAAGCCACGGAAGACATGAGGGCTGAACGAGTTGTGGGGAGAAAGTCTGGAGAGACTAAATCTACTTGTAGAACGCGGAAATCTGTGTGCATGGCAACGTCAACAACTTTTGTCGATCAGAGATTTTGTGCTTAGTGTGGACGTGACTGCAGCCGCGGATCCTGATCCGTCGATGTCAACGAAGAGCGGTAAGAATAACAGAAGACCACAGCGTCTAACGGCGGGTATGCTTGGAATATTCGTTCAAGGGACTCGGCCAAGAGCTGCAATTCCGAACATCCGTGAGGCTAGTGGGTCATCTGGAACTGTGTCTCGCATTGGTTGAAAATTGTCGTGAGACAGCATAGCGAGGCACAGCGATCTATTGCAGTGAGTGGCTGTTGATCTGATCGCCAACATATAGAAGCTCTCGCTACTGACAGTGAATGTATTGAACACGCCGCCGATGAATGCGGCATATCATGACATTTGCCTTTAGCCTATGTAAATCAAAGATATCTGACTCTGGAGAAACCTGATTCAACTCTCAGCGTTGAGTAATGGTATCCGGTCACAACTGCAGCGCGATGCTGCACCATTACTCTCCACCTGAATGTTTGGCGAGCGGCGAGGTGCTCAGACCATATCAGCCCGAAGGGGAACCCGAGCGGGCTCATCTCAGTCGACGATTCCCCGTCGTTTTGAAGACACGAGGTGACGTTTCAGCTTTATGGAGCGGCGTCTAGAAAATGATATTAGGCGTCATCTCTGGTGCCTGCGCCCAGCCTCCATCACCTCCACAACCAGCATAACGAAGCTTATCCCGGACCCTGACTGGCCAGGTTTGCACATCGAGCTTCAAGAGGCTTCAAGGTCGTAGTTCGCCGAGCTTAGCCGAGATCGGGCAACAGATAGCAAGCCGTCGCAAAGAAACAGGTGGAAAAAAAAACAGGCAACGACGAAGTGGGAAATACAGATCCCACAGGAGAACTAATATATTCTACATGGCATCGCAGGCTACTTTGCTACACTGCACAGATGGCTCACGGCCTATTCCGGCAAGCATTCGAATAAAAATCTACGGTGTTTAGGACAATGGGACTGGGGACAGGAGGACCATTTACAGCCATCCCGCGTCCTCACTTGGATAAATACGTACATAAATGAGATGAGATTCGTGAACCGGCGCCCAATAAAGGAACTGGGAGATTCAATATCCCGGCCCGATTCAGACACCGATTGAGCCGCGAGATTCCCCGGTGATCGCGGGCGATAGACTCTTTTTCCCTCCCATAGATTTTGCTCGGCATAAGCAAACCATTTCCGTAGGATTTTTCTACAGCCTCAAATATCGTCGGGCCTTTAGGTTGTGCCCGGGGAAAGCTATGGATGTCCCGAGCTCAGCGGAGTGTGGGAGAGAACGGGTTCAGCGTCGTAGTTCAATCGTGACGTTACAGCAGAACATCGACGGACTCGTGGTACCCCTTCCAGTGAGAGGACAAGATAACACGAGTTTACATCCAGTGGAATGAGTCAAGTCTAGCTCACACCCCACTACAACCAGCGCAACATCCAGCACGACCATCGCTGCATTCTATGTCGACCCCGTCCCGGTGACACTTGGTGGTCTTGGCAAGTGACACGCTCCCCCAGCACCGATATTCCCGTCCGCTTCCCTGTTCACGCAGTCGAAAATGTTTGGTTGGCCGTCGAAGGGAAATCCACGCTGAAGGGGCAGCCGCACGTCTCGTTCACGAGCAAGACCGTGCTCCCGACGAAGGCGTAGCAGGTTTGGAGGACGGTCGCGTTCGCGCCGGAGACACAGCCTGCGGGCACGGGTTAGCACCATCCCGGTTCGGGTAATCACTGGACACCGCACCATTGAACCCGCCGCTTAGGGTGCCGTGGCAGTTCGGGGTGCAGACTCCCGAAGCGGTCGATGCTGCAGAAGATGAAGCCGCGGACGGCATGGGAGACGGACGGTCTGTGGGGGTGAGGGGACGGAAGAGATCTAGGTCAATCTGCTGTATTTAAGGCACGAGGAAAGCTATTGAGTCGAGATCTTAGATGGCACATCAGGGATTTGCCGACCCTTGGCGCGGCGCGCCACGCCGCGTCAATCAGCATCCATGGGCGATTCGTGGACGCCGCAGAGCCATAGACCAGATGAAGAAAATCCATCCGTCTGGTGGTTTACAGCGATCGGTGCTCAGCGCCCCCGTTGGTCGACTTCAAGGACGCCGAGAGCCACAAATCAGGACACAGATCTATACAGATTTGTTGCATTGATTTGGTCTTATCGCCAACTTATCTAAGCTCAGAGAAGCCTCTCTCCCTACCGAACGCTGTGAGACAGATCCGTTGATGAAGGAGGCATGGCTTCAGCACTTGGGCATGGGTCCAAAGGTTAGTGACCCCAAGACACATCTGGCAGTATCTGCAGCAGCTCACAGGTGGCTTTATGGAATCGGCACATATTAATATCAATTAACCGAGTCGGATCTTGGGTCCAAATCGGGTGATTCAACTCCTAACATCTGGAGTTGCAGTGATTTTAGATTCCTGGGCGCATGTTATGTGCATTTGATTCCAGCCCAAGATAAATATCAAAAGTCTGTCAGAAGTCCCAGCGCTCAAGCGCCAACCTCGCCTATAACGAGCGCAACTCCGAGCACGAGTATCGCCGCGTTCCACCGCAAAGCTGACCCCCCGGCATTGGGCGGCGCCAAAGTGTTACACGCGAAGAAACCACTGCCCGTGGCGCTCGGGTCCTCGCGCACGGCGCAATCGATAAATTTACTCTCGGACCCGGGGGGGAACGCCGCGGTGAATGGACACCCGCACGTGTTGTTAACGAAGGCTGCGGCGCTCCCGGCAGCGGCGCAGCAGGTCTGGAGGACGGTGGAGTTCGCAACAATCACACAGCCTAGTGCGCGGCACAGGTTAGCACCAGAAGACTGGGGGAAGGACGAGGGCGGAATCCCGCACCGTTGAACGCTCTCGGAACAGCAGCGGCCGAGTTATTGCACACTCCCAACGAGGCCGCGGGTGCTGCGGAGGATGATGAAGGCGTGGAGGAAATGGAAGACATGAAGAACTATCTGTAAGATAAAGGGAAGAGAGAGATCGGGGGGATTATCAATCTACTTATAGAATGAGGAAAGCTGTGTAGATGGGACACATCAACTGCCCGGAAATCGTAGCGCAACGATGATCTATTGCAGTGAGTTGATCTGATCGCCAACATATAGAAGCTCGCTACTGACCGAGCTGAATGATTTCCGTACACGGCACCGAGGAAGCCCCGGGCGGTGTCATCTCAGCCGACGATTCTCGGTCGTCCGTAAGATGGGAGGTGATGCTCTAGCTTCGTGGATTGGCAGGAACATATTACAAGTTAGAAGTCATCTTCACTCACGGTGCCATCGCTCAAACTCCCACTGCCTCCACAACCAGCACACAAGAGCAACACTATAGCTGCAGTCCACTCCAAGGGTGCTCTCGATGCGGCGTTCATGGCAGTTGTTATACCGTTCCCAGGAATTGTCGTGGCATTCGGAGACCCAGGAGTACACTCGGAAAAGGTGGCTTTGCTCGTCCGATCCACGCAATCGAAAAAAACTTTGGTGGGATGTTGAGGGGAGTACCGCATTGAATGGGCAACCACATGTTTCGTTGACGAACGCCGCCGTGCCCCCAACGCTGGCGCAGCACACTGAGAGCAGTAGCATGTTTGACCACACAGCCTGTGACTCAGAATTACTAACACCACGCCAGGCCGGACAGGGGTGGGCTCGAATTTAACGGCTGGTCCATATGGATGCTGTGGAGTCAATGCGGAAGCGCCCCCATTGACTAGCACTATCCATCAGAAAATGATACCTCGGGGTACTTGTCGCTCGCCCGTGTTCTGCGGCTTCATACTTTCGCACAGCCAACCTGTACTTGGACGCCAGAGAGGATACGGAGAATTTGTTAAAGCCCGACTTTAGTATCTTCACATTCTTCTGTCGCAGGTCCCGCGGCTAATGGTAGTCGCAGGAAACGACTACAACCCGTTCAAGCTCGATCGATGTCAGCTGGACGTAGGGTAATATTGCAACACGCACTCTATTCGCCATCGACTGCTGTGGACTGGAGATATATCATCGATAATGACCAGCTTCTTTCAACACTCCACAGGGACGTATCCGGATCACCAGTCCCGCCATCTACAACCAGCGCAATACCGAGCGCCGCTACAGCGGCGGTCCACTTTAACGATGCTCCTGAAGCGGCATTCGCTCGGCCGCACTCGGCAACAGCGTTGTTGGTCGTACTGAGGTGAATGCCGCGTTAAATGCGCAGCTACACGTTTCGTTGACAAACGCCGCTGTGTTGCAGTACATAGACTTCGAGAGCGATAGAGATCTCCAGTAAACAGCCTGTCGGTAGAGTGAACATCACGCTGATTTGGAGAATCGTGGCATTGACGCACCATAAAAGCTGTCCCGCATAGTGGCAGGGTACCCAGGACGGAAGTCTCCCGCGTCACAGCCAGATGGGATCGTAGAGGCCGCAGATAATGACGATGATGCGATAGGCGTGCCAGGAAGTGATGGAAGACGTGTGGGGTGTGCGTGAATTTAAGCCACAGCAATGTGAAGGCTTTGGAATTGCTGTGGCTTAAAGTCTTGCTTAAGCGCCGGGTCGATTCGCATCCATCGCATAGTGATATCTCCGAGGGGCTATTTTTGCCACTGGTCACCTGTCCGTATGTACGCACCGTTATTCACCCCAGGAGCGGTGAAATTATGAAGGGAAGAGTCTAGAACGCCGGTAACGATTCAGCGAGGAGGTCGAGGATCCATTTCCTGCCCTGAATCATTGAGTCGAACGCCGGGTCCAGAGTATTACATGAATTGAGAATGGGATGCGGGGGATAGCGCGATAGAGTCCGGGACGATGGGAGACGGGAAGAGGAGTAGCCTCGGCTCCATCTGATCGACACAGCCACGAGGCCCCACCTTCTCGACGCATACGCCCATCCTCTGCACTGGGCTCAGACGTTCTCTTGTACATATTTGCACTCGTGGACGTGTCCAATATCATATCTCTGTCTCGAGTGAGTGTCCTCTGGAAACTCCTCCACGCCCGCTGACGAACGGCGCCGCATTGAATTACCTCCACGAAACAACTCTGGCTTTCGGTCCTCCGCAAGCTGTCTTCGCGTTATCTGATTGACCCACCGGCGGCGGACATTTTGGACACAATCTCGACGGCTGAGCTCATCGAGGAGGTTAAAAGATCGGTGTCGGGCCAAAAACATGGTCCCCAGCTTTCTCTGGCCCCCTAATAATTTCCCGACAGATCAATTTCTCGCTGACAACTCTACGCGGCGAATCACGGTCTGCCAGACTCCTCCCGGACGGGAGACACGTCCTCTTCTACAAGGAGGACGGTGATTTCGCCGGAGACATAGAATGCTGGGACATGCATAGTATGAGCTGCGTGGGGGGCTGAGCATCTTCCGAGTACGAGATCTACAGGGTGACATTTGACTTCCGTCAAGGACCAAAAGCAGTGGTGGCCCTGTTTTTCCCCTCCCGTATTATCATCCTGGACGCCTGCTTAAGACGGGGGACTCACTCACGCTCCTGGATCTCCCACTCAATCAACTTCACTTGTGGGATGTCGGCGAGCAAATGTTCGGAGATTTCTACGCATGCCGTCTAGCTCTAGACGACGTAGAGTCGAACCAAAAGTTCATAGTCTTCGTGAATTTGAGCGCCACCAAATTCGTTGTCTTCCACTTCCCGACCATGCAGGTATGAACATACCCCCTGTACGGTTTATGCGATCTAACAATCTCGGTGATCAGGACTTGGCGCTGATCCCTGGATATCTTCTATTGGCCTGCTCGGAAACCACCGTTGACTCCTCCGCCGCGGGTCAAGTCGGGATTTATTCCGTTTCCTCTTTCGGACACCTCTGGCGCCCAGTCAGCGAATTTGCCCTCGATGACAGAACCAACTTGGGGGAATCCCTTCCATTGCGGTCAATGTTCCCGGCAATCTTCGTGAGCCTACGGCTCTCAGGCTCCGTATCTCCGTTGCCGAGAGCGTCGTCCACGACGACACTTACGAGTTGACGGTGGACGTACACGATGAGCTACTTCCTCGTATGCCAGGCAGCGTTGACCTGAGAGTCCTGGCTGCGGAGTTCGCAATACTAAACGATCACCATCGACCTCCGAAGCTCTGGGTCGCCACCGTGTCGCGTTACAACCTCGCACTTTCCCCAACGGGCAGCCCAGAACCATCCTGCGGTATCAAAACCAGGTTCCTCTGAGGAGATATGCGTCGAGCACATCTGCGACCGGGCACAGTCTTTCCTGGTATCACCCACTTCCGTCGCCCCACGGGCCACGGGAAGGCATCAGGGAGATCCTAGTTTACGCGGTGGACAGCGCCGGAATTCACAGTCGGGAGCTTCCGATGCAAGATGCGAAAGGCCCGACGTGACTAGCCATGGCACGGACCAGCGCCATCATGGCCACATATCCATCCATCCAGGATTGTCATATGGCACTATCTCTAGTGCACTGCCAACCATTTATGCGGTGACCAGTCACTACCATCTTCTCACTGGCCCGGACCTCCCTCCTCTAATGCCCATGTCCTTCCTTCGCTCAATATTCATTGTCATTTCTTGAATCTCCCATCATCCTACCCTCTGAAATTACTAAATCGTCAAAGAATGGGCATATCGGACTCTGAAATATGTACAGGGTATTCTTGAAACGGCATTCACTGATAGACTGCGATGGGAATGGCGAAGGCCCCGGTGATGTTATTGACAAGGGACGTCGTTTCGGCTTTCAGGTCGGACTGTAAAAGGGTCAACCAGTCGTATCGCGTCCATGAGCCAAGATCTTACGGGCATGTCGGCAATCAACGCGTTTCCAAAGCTGACGGTATCAGCCTGGAGCGTCCTGAGATCCTGAAGAAATAACGCCTCGATTCCACCGATCGGTAAACTTGCCTGCAGATCACATCAGAAACACGGGGAAAAAATATGGAGGGACGTGTACGAAGGCGGGCTCTTTCGTAGTAAATCCCCTCAGCATGTCTAACCAAATCGGCTCGATGACCTCGAGCGAATTCAGGATCGCCCTTCCGTGGGATTCGTTAAACGCGCCGTTGACCTTCCGAAATCAATCCCTTGTTGGATGACAAGGCGGGAGGGCCTACCATGAGATCAGTCGTTGTCTGGGTCAGCGTCGATTCCAAGGCAGTTGAATCGGCGTGAACTGCCTGCGTAATAGAAGTTCAGATCGTATGCGCACAAGATGCTGTAAGTACCAAAGCAGAAACAAGGGTCCCTCCCGTGGGCGGGAATCCATTGATCGTATTATCAAGCGCGGTGACCTGCATCGAGATGGCGGAAATATCGTCGTCGACTGGGGTACTATAAACGGCCGCGCAAAGGGAGAGCGAGAAGAGTAGATGAGTGAGCTGGACCATATTTGTATTGGCGTCAGTGCTCCCTTGCGGATCGGCGCATTTTATACCAGCTCGAGTGACATGGGAAAGGAGCCGTCATCGAGCGGTTCTACAGTCAGCGCCCAAGGCGAAGACGTGATCACAGGACTACTGTGGGAGTACTAAGCGCCGCATTTTAGAGAAGAAGTGGTTCGGATCCTGATTGCGGCATTGCCATTGAGTTGTGCCTGGATTCAGAAGTCCGGCATGCGAAGGGTGCTTTTAGACGCGGGAGGATTAATCAATGGTCGGCGTTTATTTCGCACCGGATGAGATTCGCGGAGGTGTCAGAGTAAACATTACGGTAGACGAGACCGCCAAGACAAAAGTGAAACCCGGGAGATCCGGTGGCTGTGACCCAGCACAACCAGACGAAAGACCTCGTTGCTAAGTGCCTTTTTGATGAGGGAAACCTGAAGGTTGGACCTGCGTGCTTCTCGGAGAACGACTCAGCGCGATCAGCTGTGGTCGGCGGATTCGCAGAGCCCGCTTGGGTGCATTCGAAGATACCTCGTTTCAAATCCCACAGAGAGTCATCAAGAAGGCAGACACTTTCGAGATGGCGAGAAAGTTTGCTCGGCCTATAGGTACTTAGTGGAATAGCGTCATAGATGAATTTACTGTGAGGTATATGACGGTAACGTCAGCGCATTGTTAAAAGGCTTTGTTGAGTTCCGCCGTTGAGATCCTGGTACACACATCACATAACAGCCGTCCTGGAGCTTGCGCAGCGGCGTTTCAGCGCTGTGGAAACAATATACAGACTCCAGAGTGCATTTATCGCTTCCCCAGTCCCCGTTAGATTTGAGATGAGATCATTGCGAGGGACACCGCGTGCATTCGAGTACGCCCACTCCTCAAAAGAAATCATACGTGTCGTGTCCGGGCATACTCGAACCATCAAGTGTTCCTGAAGTCCGGATAGCTCCTCACAGCGAGGATAGCGCGCTGGGTGCGGGTGCTGTGCGGGTTTCAAGGCCGCCAGGTGACGCAGAGATTGGTGACTCCTATTCGCGGTGGATGTCGTCAGTGTCTTGTTTAGTAAACGAGAGGTGAAAAATCTCGAACTCGAACGTGCTGTTGGGTGGAGGCGTGCAAGTCGAGGAGCAGGTCGGAGAGAGTCAGAAGAGGCACATGGCTGAGATCCCCGCCACCGATCCACACATCGGCTATCGGGCCGGCTCCGACCTCCAGCTTGTGGTCTGGGAAGTAAGTCGCGGACACGGCGTAGGAAATTTACTCTCTTAATGTTCTAATTACCTGGAGAGTCGGATTGACTCCTCCGGCTCTAGTTCCTCAACTTCCAAGGTCCATCGCAAGGTTGAACCTGGGCTCGAACTAGCAGTCTCATCGGCCTCACAAAATTGGACATGCATGCCTGAAAAATGCGGATAATCATGAGATGCAGAATATGAGGCTGTCATGACGGACAGATCTTGAGCTTGGAGAATAGTGAGCAATCCAGGAATGCGCGTTCGACATTACATAAAGTGGTCACGGAAGGAGCTCATCGCAATTTATCAAATTCGGGACAAATTGGTTCATAATACGATGTAGGGCTTATATGTACACTTAATCCTTGTCAGGACATCTCCGTCCCTCAATGATTCGTTGCGGAGAGGATGACTTTTGCCCTAAATGATGAGCCCCGTGCAAGAATAGAGGACAGAGATCTTACTATGTGATGATTTCAATCCGTAAATCGCGCTGCATCGGCGATGGGCGCACACAGGGAGAGCGCAATATGCGCGGGCAGCGGGGCAGGCGCTTGGAGTAAGGACGCCGCATTTCCACGAGCATGACGTCGGCTTCGAAGCGCAAGTCGAGCGCAATGGGGCTGAGGAGCTGCGCGTCCGTGGTATCCGATCCAGTGCGTGTACGGAGGGTGGATGGGGCTGCGAACATGATTAATCTCTCATGGACGAACGCGAGAACACAAAGCTCGTCCCTTGAGACATGATAGTTTTCGGTAGAAGTTGGTGTGTTGGTAGCACGGGTACACGGGTGCGGGTGCGTTGTGTGGGATCCATGGCCGGGATTTTATACTGGGGAGGACCTCATATGGGCCGGTCCAGACCTGGGGGCGGTGATCTCGATGAGATATGGTGTCTCAGTCCAGTACGTTGAAAAAAATGATACACCAAACAGCTTGAAAGCAGCATTCACTCGCCACTATCCCAGAACCACCGACCTATGGTCGAAGAAATAAATTTTGAGACAAGAGCGAGCATTCGTCGTGTGGAGGGGTCATGTCTCCGCCTCCCTCAGTGATGGTGTGCGTATCTCAGCTTCTCCCCGATTGACTTGCCCCCATTCGCTCACGGGCATTCATGGTTCGGAATATTCGCTGGTCAATAAATGTTGTACCGATATTTCCTACCATGCAGCTGCGCAGACCATCTGTTGGTGCATATTCCTGGGGGATTTCGCCACTGAAGTTGGTTAGGGGTAATTTCGTCATTTCATGGATGACTGAGACACCTGCCTAGGCTGAGCGCTGAGGTTCCATGACCCATGCACGTCTAGTTCGTTCTTGCTGCTGCTAGCGATTTTCGCATCGTGCGCTTCGTGTATGTGCGCCCATCAAAATGTCCCACCAGCTTACTCGTCTAAGTACCAACCGAGCGAATGCCAATTGCACCTACAGTAATCTCTCTAGACAGACGCTATAACGATACTCACGCTCGTTCCTCGCTAGTTGTAAACTGTACCTGAGCTAAGAAGGGAACTCTGAACTTGAACCTGCCTTGTCGGCAAATGGATTTCCACCACAGAGGTCCGTTGACATGATGGATGGCCGATGGCCGTCTGACGTGGCAGAGGCGGGGCGAAGGCGGTCTTTGACGGCCTGAACCGTGAAATGCTTACGCAGAACCCATGACCAATCTCCAAAAATGGGCCCGTACCATGGCTCCAAACCTCAGACACGGCTGAGGCAGCCGAAATAGCTTAGGGGATGCATAAAAATATCGCGCGACAGGACCTGGCGTCGGCAACTCGTCCATTCATTCATTGCAGTCCAGCATTCGGGAAGATGATGGGCGTTCAGATTCATCAGAGGAGCAAAGGGAGTATTGGACAGATACGAGTCGAAAGATGTCGGTCTGGAGTAACCACCTACAACACCGTAGCGAAAACCACAGGGATAGAGGTAAAATACCGTATTTACGTTCGTCCGCCCATCAAATGGACACAGCTCGGTGTTTGACAGGTGAGGAAACGCCGGGCTACGCAGCCCCGGAAGGGGTGAGTGTGATCTCAGGGGAAGGAGTAAAATGCCATTTACATGAATGAGATCTTTTTCGGAAATGAAGACAACCTAGGGTGGTGGCCTACATTTCGGGCGACAGACTAACAGGCCTAACAGGGGCATTGTGGCAAAGATGTGTGAACTGCCCTAGTGTCGACACAGGCTTGACTAGGCTTGAATAGGCTTGACAAGGGTAGAAAGGTGTTCTTACGCCAGATACTATTTGCAAACGGATTCTTATCTGCGCCACACATAAATTATCAGCAGGCATGTGAGCGCTCGGAAACGACGGGGTAGGAACAGACATGGGGATACTGTTCCGAGAGATTGACCAAAAACCGGCGATGAGACACTTCAGTCACCGAATTGCGGCTGCCAAGTTTGACGCCCAGTGCCTGAGATAATTCGGCACTTCCGATTCCATTGCCTCAAATGATCCGATCAGTGGTGACACGCAAGGGTTGCTCGGGCAAAATCGAACCTAACGGCTTAAAATTCGACCACTGCCGATCCTGCTGGCCCAGGTCTCGGTGTTGAGAGCGACCGTGGATCGGCATGAACGACCCATATCATTCGACAACATACTCGGGGTAACCTGTAGGTGCGCAGGTACTGAATATGGGCTGACTGGCGTGTGGCTGAGCCGTTGTGTATGAACGTCGATCCACAGGAGATGAAATCGAAACACGGGGAGTTAAATTCGAAGCGGCGGCTGTCAATACCCAGGTACATCTAGCATAAATAGGGGCCTCGGACGACCATGCCTTTCATCAACAACCCCACCGGTCTTCGATAATCCTCTCGCCCACGTATACAACCTCCCACTCTCTCTCTTACCAGACTTCGCAATGCATTTCGCGCCCTTCGCAAACACTCTTGCAACCGCCCTTCTTTTCTTGATCTCCACTCCCCACGTCCACGCCTCCCCAATTTCCTCCGATGCAAAGCCCATCACCACATCGCTCGACGACCTGCAATGCCCCAGAGGGTATTCGCCCACCTTCCTGCACAACAGCTACACGTACAACGCTCCGTTGAGTAAGTTCACCGACATCACCAAGTCATTCTTCGCCATCCAGTGGTATGTAAGTACCATTTCCAAATTTGATTGCAATCGTACATAGCCTTACGCGGATTCGAAGGGCGGCGCCACCGTCACCGGAACCGCTGGCACCGACAACGTCCCCGGTGCGACGCGCGCTGGGGTTTTCGGCGGCGCTCCGTTCAATGAGACGTTGACGGCGTACTCGACGCGCTCGGACGGCATGGCGTACACGATGCACGGGATCATGCCTCTCAGCATCGCAGTGGGCAATCCGCGTCCCCTTCGTGTTGCCAGCTACGCGGAGACGAAGCGCTTCCAGAGCATCTGCGGCGGGAAAGCCACGTACATCGATCTCATCACCTGGCTCTGTTCCGACGACCAGATAACAGCGTACAGTGCCTTCTACAACACCCATATGAGTACGGTGCAAAATCTCGCTGCGACCATTGGGACGACGGTGCTTGCCGGGGACTGTAACGGTGCGCAGCCTCGCCGTTTTCAAGCCTCGTAGTAGCTGACATGTCGGGGATAGCCATAGCTCACAACTAATCCCAGCAATCGAATGAGGGTGGTGTTCGCCGTCGTTGGGCCCATGTAACACAGTCAATCTTTTGATAATATTTTGGACACTTATCTAGTTAGACTATATACAGCTCCGTATTAATTTGCGAAATCTTCGAATAATTATAGAACTTGTACGTGCCGTCTATGTATTGAGCCGAAGCAAGCACATACGTTACCAACGCCCCGACGCATGTATCTGAAAGGAGATCAGTTCATCAAATACGTCGCCGATGGATAAGTGCCTGGACATACAATTTGCCGTCGAGGAAATGGACGGAGGCCAGAGTGGGCCAAGTGTCCGGTGCGAGGATGAGGTCTCGTATCTCAGGTGGCTGCTATTTCAGGTTACTTAGGGGGTCCATGAGAGAGCTCAGATACTCTGGGGAATCCAGGTCGTGGCTGACTCGTGGGAAGAAGGATGGGAGCAGGGTAGAGCTAAGAGCCCCACAACTCAGTACGATTTCGCCTAGTTGGCTCAGAGTGTTTACTCTTCACTAACTGCCACCCTATCACCGATGCACAGCTCTTTACCTGCGCCGCACTGTGGCCGGGCTCCAAGACGAATGTCCCTGGGGCACGTGCAGCCTCTAAGCTGCCCATTTTTTGAACACTACATCGGTACGCTCCGGCAGGATCGCAAGAAGTATACACAACTTCCAGAGGGACGATGGTGTAATTACTAGTGCGCGTACACCGGGATACTTCCTGGAAACCGGCGTTCCTAAGCGGGACCGTGCCGTGTAAATCTACCTACCTACCTACCTACCTACCAGCCTCCTCGACTTAATTTTTGTCGGCTTGTAGTTGGCGTGCCAGGCTGGTTTGCCGGTGTGCGGATGAGTTGTCGGTAATTTGCTGGTAACTGGGGTTTGCCGGCCCGGCCCGGCCTTCCACCCGTGTCAACATACGACTCTGGCCTCTCTACCGCTCGGCGAAAACTCCAGAATCGCAATGAAACCAAGGATTCGTATCAGAAGCCAGTGAAGTCATTTACACGTCCGTTGCTAATACTTTTACAGGTCCATGATCATGAGATGCGTCTACCAAAACTGTCTACCCAACGAAAGAAAAATTAAAGAAAACAAGCACATCCGTGCGCTCCGCCCCACAGTAGCTGCTATCGCACCACTAGGTGCCCCCACTCCCGAAGTCGATGCAGCGCTGGCATCTCCACCAGCCAAGGGCTGGTCCCAGAGGAAACTCGCGTCCTCCGCATACGCAAAGCCCGATGCATTCAGGAACTTGACGTACTTCCCGGAGGGGTCGCCGTACACGGACGCGATGGCCGCGACATTGGGGTATATTTCGGCAACGTTGTCCTGCTCCGCCTTCGCCGCGGGGTCCGTCGTCATGAGGAAGTCGAGCGTCGTCTGGATGGTGGCCCCGTTGGCGGTGGCATTCCACGGCTTCGCGGAGGGATCCGCGTAGGTGAGGATGCGCGCGTTTGTCTGGGTCGTGGTGGTTATATATGGCTGTGGGTGGAGGCGTATGGAAGACATACGATCATCCCCGCGATGTTGAAGTTTCGATAGTGATACGGATGCGTGCGGTTGGCTTCCATGGGCTGTCCTACAGTGAGAAAAACGACGTAAGCGAGTGGGGCACTTACCTGATCGCCGTTGGCCGTAACCTGCCCTTTATATATCCCCGCGAAATATCCCTCCGTCAGCGTGATCGCACTTGCAACGTCCTCGACAATGAGCTTAAGCCCCGCGAGCTGATTAATGAAGATCGTCCCGTGGTTACTACATCGCCGTCAGCAAATTGAATCGCGCGCAGCAGGCGAACGCACTTGGTCGAGCTCCCAGCCTGCTTCCCCAGGGCCGACGTCTGCAGCCAGTTGATGTACTGGTTGGACCACGCAATGAGCTGCCCGTCGAGCGTGGGCGTCCAGTCGGTGTTCCCGCTCTTCCGGAGCATCAGGATACCGGAAGCGATTTTTGCGAAGCCCCGCAGGTCGCTGTGTAGAGGTGAGCGCGATGCAGGCATGGATGGGCAGCGGAGCTCACAGAATGCCGGTGTATGCGCCTCAATAATGAGCAAGTGAGTGAGTGCTGGAGTATCAGCGCCAATGTAGGGGGTAGCATACCGTGTTGTCCGTTCGGGCCCCGATTCATCTGCGCATAATTGAGATTCGGGTTCATCGCCGTGTCGGCGTCCAAAAACCATGTGCTGATGAATTTGGCTTCAAAAAATAATTAGCTGTCGGCTCGCAGTGATCACTCTCCGCAAGACGCACCGACGTTCTTCGAGTAAATCGAGCTCGATGAGTTCTGCAGCACCGCCGCGATGGAATTATATAGCACCGCGTCCGAGAGGTTGGAGAACGCTTGGAAGTCTCGGATGGTCTCTCGATCCGGGTTCACTTGCCCATCGCGGAATACATACGCACATGTCTTCCACACTGCAGTCCGATGTCAGATTCAAAGTCGATGACAAATGAAGAGGAGAGAAGAGTCGTACTGTCGGGTGGAGAGAGTACCGTCGTGTTTCCGGCCTTGCTGCAATCCGGCCATTGGCTGAATGAATAGCAAATCAGCCGATGTACATGCGACAGGCGGAATGCGCACATACTATGGAGCCCAGCTCATATAATCGTGCTTGTCGCCACTGGGCGCGACCACGGGTTTATTCGTCACACCTGTGCATCGTTAAAGTGGTGATGATCAGTAAGGTGGAAGACGCACTCCAAGGCCCAAGTGCTGTCCGATCCTCCGCCCACTGGACGATGGTCGCCACCGCACCGGCGAATCTGCCGCTGAAATCCCCAGCGGTCACAGCGTTTGGATCGGGGAAGTCCACGGCATAGCCCGTGAAGGGGTTCGTGGCCCGCACTGATCCCGAGATGGAGAGAAGTACACATAGTGCGAGTGTCGCACGAGACCGGAGAATGGACACAGGTAGAAATGTGTCAGCGGGAGACATTATGAGGGAGATTGAGAGGGGAATGCAAGGGCGGAAGTAACATGGCAGCAAAGATAACGGGTTATTAACAGTGAACGGGCTACCTCATAAACGGCGAGTCGTTCCCGTGAATACGTGAGGCCACCAAAGATCAAGAACTGGCCCGCCTGTGCCGAAAAGATCGCGTTCCTTGGCGCCATTTGTCCTACTTATGGCGGATGCGGACGAGGCATAAGTGTCCCGAGTTGACGCTGGGCCTTTGGGGTGAAAAGGTAGTATTGAGGAAAATCGAGGCCTTCTGGGTTTCCATTGCCCGAATCCATCCGTCCCGCAAAGAGGTCTGCGATGTAGACATTGCCGCCCGGACACCCACGGGCATGGGAATCGTTGGATCGCTACGACTGCGCAAGGTGGGAAGTACCAACTCGCCTGATACGTGTGGGAAAAGGGAAGTACGGCCTCGGTCACATAGACTTTCGGAGATCGGCTGCCGCTTTGGCATGGATTCGCATGACTTGGGTGTCTTTTTTACTTCTGTCCAAAAGAGGTCGTGACAAGCGTTGTGTGAGGGCGTCTTTAGATGATCAGAGCCAAGTTATACTACTAGCGCTAGCTGCGTGCCTTCCCCAGGGACAGAGAGGAACCGCCGGGCGAGCCGGGCTCCCAGATGTGATGATGCGAGTCCGAGTGTATCGTAGGCAGCAAAATTACGGGAAAAGAACGAGTCCGGTGACCCCAGAGTTTTTTGGGGTCGCTCGAGTCAAGAGGAGGCAAGGCAGAGCACCAAATGATCCTTGGGGCGTGTGATGGCGGCTGGACCAAGTTGATGGCGCATTGTTTGTGCGTGTCTTGCAGCGGCTGTGTTCCGGGTACTACATCGGATCTGCGGTCCGTTCAACCTGGATACAATTCAGGTCGCAATATTGCATCTCGGACGCTCCGTTCCCGCTGAAGTTAGAGTCCCCGTTGAGTCGGGATTATTCAGTACGCAGTGCTTCGACTTGGTTGGTCTAAAGTGAGAACGAGTCCATGAATTTCACCGTCAACCATTAATATTCTCCCGCCATAATTTTCCCGACGGACATTCGTTCTTCGACATCGAGCAGGAATATACCTTGCACTATTAATCCCAATACCTTGTATTTCCATGATCTCGCTTTCCCGCAAAGATGCCAACTAATACGTCAAAAATGAGATAACGATGCTAGTTTCACAAGGGGCTCAACTAATCCCGGACTCTCTGAGGCGCGTGGAATCCACACACGCTGTGCGAGATCCCTTTCAAGTCGATGCTCAGAGCCAGCCCGTCACTGGGAAATTCGTGTGAGGCTCAAGGAACTTTTGAACTTGATCCACAGGTACAAGGTACAGGGGCCTGCACAGTCGTATTTTGTACTGAAAGCACTCGGCCAGACATCTTCGGGGGGGTAAGCAGGGATGAGATCCAAAACGCGGTGTAGCTCACCTCTCAGCTCAAGACACGGTACACAGATCGCCATCAAATCCCCACCGCGATGAAAAGCAGCGTAACACCGAGTACAAGTGTTGCCGCATTCCATCTCCGGGCATTCAGGGTCCCCGCCGAGCTCGGAGGAGTGCTAGGTGACATCCCTATATAGCATGTGCTGGTGGCGTTGCTTTCGAGTGTGCAATCCGTGAAGCTCTCCTCGGCAGCCGCGAGGAAATTCGCGTCGAATGGGCACCCACACGTGTTGTGCACGTATGCTGGCGTCCCCCCGACGCGGGCGCAGCAGGAGAGCAGGACGTTCGCGACGCCAACGACGCAGCCTATTGCCGAGCGTCAATGCAAGCGCTGGGATGACGAATCTCCACGCACCTGTGAATCCATCGCCTGCAGGTTGGGTGACATTAGGTCCCGGGAAGGTGGCAGTCAAGCAGCCTGGAGGGAGCGTAACCGATGAGGATGGGGTCTGTGGTGGCATTCCTGAATGTCGGCTTGGGGTAGAGGGAGGAACGACTGGGGCGTTGCTACAAACACACAGGCCATAAAGATGTTAACATAAAGATAGATATCTGCGAGTCGATCACAGATTCCCTCCTGCTTTTCTATTGATCATGAGTCTTGGCGCACTGAGCACTGGATGATCAGTTACGTTAGCGGTGGTTCCCAGTCCGCGAATCCGGCCTCAATAGCTGCATGAGGCCACTCACTGTATTCAGGCGCCTCATAGCCACGGACGACCATAGCCAGGCTAAGCCAACATCAGGCGAGCCGCTGGGCGAGTCGTGGCAATCCGCAGTCCCTACGGCACACGGATCTAGCGAGCCGGCTACCGTTACCTAGCAACAAGATTCTAGCGCCAGCTTGCCGAGCTCCGCCGGCGGGGCGCCCGTGGCTAGCCGACTAAGAACTGATAGCCAGACAACGCGAATATGTGGTGGGTCAAGGAAAATCGATCGTTGGAATTGCCCACCACCACTAGAGGCGACTAGCCGATGAATAGCCGAAGGTACCGGCACTTTGCCGGGGCTATGAAGGCCCGGAATGCAGTGGCTTTCACTGTCTGGTAATCTCGGCTCCAGATGTTAGGGTGTGGTCTCCGCGTTCCAACATCAGTGATCCGAGGCAGAGGTTTTGATGTGATCTAGAGATCAATCACCTCTTGGTCTGGCAGGTAACATTTCGCCACCACATCCACACATATTAGAGCGGTTACCAACACACTCAGTGGTACAGAGCCGACACACAGTGATAGCTTGATTCATGAGCTGTTGTACTGGCAGGTGCTCGTAAATGTATTCCTGATACAGAGGTCTACAGTTGCGGCCCAATCAAATTACTTGCCTTTTTAGGAAAATGCCATCAATTTTCGTTTCTGACGTCGTCCGCCTCATCTCTCGCCGTCCTCTACCATAATTATGCCTCGAGCAGCACCACAGTCGCCACCACTTGCCTGTGACAAACAACAACACGAAATGCACCCCCACTAAGCGTGCTAAAGCCATTATTCTCCACAAGGACATGGAAATGCTGTTCACTCAGATTTGTCTTGTGGATCAACTATTGAATGCATATTGTGTGTAATTGTATGTTATATAGCTGTAATATCTTTTTTCTTGGGTCTACAGCACGAGAGGAATGCGGAGGACAAAAATTGATGGCATTTTCCTAAAAAGGCAAGTAATTTGATTGGGCCGCAACTGTACATACGTCCCAAGACCAAGTTCAATATCACGTGACAGGTGGTCTGGAGACCCGCAGTCTAAGTAGACCCTTTCCTTTTCCGGCACCTCAGAAAGCGCTAATGTTTTCCTCGATCGTGCGGTAAGTCCCGAGACTGCGGTTTAGGCCCTTTCCTTTTCCGGCGCCTCAGAATGCGCTAATGTTTTTCTCAATTGTATGGTAACTCCCGAGACCGGTCTGACTCACAAACAATCTTATGTTTGATAATGGTGATTCGGGACTGGAAGTTCTCTTCAACAACGTAATCTCTGACTTTTGGGAGGAACATACAATGATTCTGTGTGTTTTTTTGTGTACTACATTGAACAATGCCATTCTAACCAGATATAAAATGCAGGCTCCAAGTCACACTGGTTGAACATTTCAAGTTTTTCAGTGAAAAAACTAGTGAAAAATGTTTTGAATTTTATAGCAATTTTTCAGTGAAAAACCAAGTGAAAAACTTGAAACTTCTTCATGACTTTTTTGAACTTCAAAACAATTTCAGCACTTTTTCAGAAAATTTTCACAAGGTTCGAAAAAGTCACAAAAATATTTCAAGTTTTTCACCTACTTTTTTGGCGAAAAAATGCTGTAAAATTCAAAACATTTTTCACCAAAATTTCCAGCACAAAACTTGAAATGTTCAACCAGTGTCATGATGTAAATGGTATGCAGCCAAGTCTCTAAGAGATACCAGGGGTGCCCGGGGATCCTTAGGAATTAGTCTACAATGGCCGAAAACATATCTTACAGGTCTCTACATGTCGAAGATTTACAAGAGTACGTTGGTAAGAAATCAGAACCGATGAGGATGACACTCCTTAACCTAGATGTATAGAGGGTGAAGGAAGTAGATATCCAAAAGATCTTCTCAAGGGTCAATTCCTGGGGTTGGGGAGCATTAAAGGCAGAATGTAACCTGGATATGGTGTGAACACGGGGAAATTGGAACTGTAAGGAAGTTACGCACCGCCAGGTTGACGTTATCAATCTGGCACGCAACCTGCACGAATGTGTCCGTCGAGACACGAAAAGCAGTATTGCAATTGGCGTCTGTGCCTGAAACTATGACTCAGTATATCTGCCGGTCATGCGGGGGGAGCAGCTTGCAGTCTGCCCCGGCTCCATCACACCCATTATAGTACCTACATAAGGGTTGGATGGACCGAAGCCATGGAAAGGGACAGGAGACATACCCGAAGCCAGTAGTCACAGAACGCGTGGCTGCCATGGTTGATAAGCACGCCAGAGTACGAAGGTAAACTTGCACTCACGGCGGGGTCAAGGAGATGTCAGTGCTGGATCCTGAGCCATCCGTGGACGGGCTCGCTAGGGTCGTCTTGAGGAGTGTAAACCCTTCGCCATTGAAAGCGCATCCGCCTGATAAGTTTTAGTTGTATAACTGACGGCGACTCGAAGATCGGAGCGTCGCACCAGTTTGAAGATAAGCGATGGCCCCACGGAGCGCGCCATCGACTGTAAACGGTCCGCCGGTGGAAAGGACGTTGGGTCCCTGAATCAAGATGGGCTGCAGTGGATTGTGAATTCTGCGAACGGCCAATTTCATGAATAGCTGACCGTTCCAAATACACAGCTGAGCAATGCGATGAGTGGCCAGATGCGGCACGGAATACAACGAACTTGTTCGTAAAGCTGATAGTGTGTGTTTCTGCATACACATTGGCGATGATTGCGGCGAGCACGGTGAGAGCTGCAGTCCAAACGGAGGACAACATAATCACAGAGAAAGGCCCAGAATTGAACGGACTGACGAGATTACGGCTGTACCCTCTTTATGCTCCTTCTGGGACCCTCCGACGAGTCCGGTAGAATGTTGGGCAAAATCGTGAAAAAGTTCCGGACGAGGTTTACATAATGTCAGTTCGTAAAAGATAGCCCAGTGTCGCCGGATGAGTTAGTCCCACTTCCAGCAATCGATGGTCATTGATTATAGTCGCTCATCTTTTGCCGCGGGAGAACCACCGGATTCCTTCGGAAACTGATACGAGGCGGTTTCAGCACGGGAGCTTGGCCGCCCTTCATCTTCTGGCTTTTCTAAATGCATCCATCGAGCAAAGCTCCTTTCTGATACATCCTTGAAGTTAAGGCTCAGGGGGAAGCCCTTGAACTCCCATGCTAGTATGCTTTGGACTTTAACATCCGTGCCCTACGAAATGAAGGCGGGTAACACATTACATAATTCGTATAGATAGCGGACCAATTCCGTCAAGTAAGGATTTGAACTGAGTCTCAGACACGCGTCTCCGTATTGTCTAACCAGTCCAGTCCGCATCCGTAAGGTTCCTCAGCGATGCGAATTGACCGGTCCCGGACCGAGTACAATATGTATTCTCTCTTCACCTCACAATCCTTAGATCTTATGAGAGGCGGCAAGCTGATATCACCATGTGGCCCCAATGGCCATTGTAAAAGTTAATTCGGGCATTCTGATGGTCCCTGATGGAAGTACACAGAGCGCGGAATCTTGAAGAAGCATCCGAGGCTTCTTGTTCGATTATTTAGCGGTTTGAACTCATAGAATGGCACTAGGGTAGTTGGGACTGCGGTCATCTGCCTTGCCCGAGGTTCGAGGGACTTTTACTTCCTTTATTGCCCGATATAATTAATCCATCTTATCTATTCCTATATATGGTTCGAGTTTCATGAGGCCCCGTGACAGTTCCTGAAACTAAAACCTTCAGAAACATTTTCCGAGGCCCTCAAACATCGGAATTTCCAGTGTGCCGGCACTCCGTTATCAGGGTAGCGCAAGGAGGCGGAGCAGGGTAGAGTATTAATATTAATGCGGGTGCCTGGATGGTTTGGGGGTAGTGATGTTCAGGGCCGGGCTCGGCCTGGAAGCCCGGGCTTGGGCCTGGCTTGAGGCGGCCTGGGCCTCAGATTTCCCAGGCCCTAGTCTCAGCCCGCATGCAGGGCCTTAAGCCCGGGGCTTGGGCTTGGGCCCGGCCTGAGGGGGGGATTTATAAATCGAGGATAGTAGTGTTTCTATCTCGATAATTAGTGGCTTGGATCACCAGAACATACATTAGACGACCGAGGGACTCCGTGCTGAAATTTTTGAACCATGCTGCTCAGAATTTTCCTTTTGCGGACTCGTAAGTTGAACTTTTCGGCGTCCCAGAACTGATTTCGTGGGTATCCAGAGCGGAATTTGTTTATTGAAGCGGAGTAGAAGACCCTGACTGACCTGATTGACCTGACTCCTGGATTCTTACATTTTGAATGCAGAAATGACCATGTTATATGTGGTACCAAGCCCGGGCTTCAGGCCCTGCCTCGGGCCTGAAAATTCTCAAGCCCGAACCCTGGGTCCGCCCAAGTCGGGTTCGGCCCGGCTCGGGCTTGGCGAGGCCTGGCTTGGCGGGCCTAGGGCTTGAAGCCGAGCCCTGAACATCACTATTTGGGGGTTCACGTACGTTTAATTCTCCCAAGACTTCATGACTACGCCCGTCTCAGACGGCACAAACTCGCTGTGTATCCTCAGCGGTATCCTGGGGGCTCCTATAAAGGGTCACAAGTAACCGAGGTAAATCCCTACAGTGCATCCGGATTTCTTCGCTTCAGCCACAGTACTAATCATGCGCACTTCACTCATCTTCGTCGCCGTCCTTACCACCGTTGCCAACGCGGACCATCGCATCACTCTCCGTGTAAGTACAGTCTTTTAATTCTCCTGCGAATTATTCCTTAGCCCGATATCTCTTCTTAGAATAATTGTGATTTTGGAGTCGGATTGACTCTGAGCAACTACCCTCACAACGGCGTGGATTACTCGGGTAAACTACCTGCAGCGTTGATTTTAGACCTGTTGTAATCTCGATGCATCTCAGGTCCTGCCGTCGGAGATATACCAGCCCACTCGAGCAAGGATATCATCGTGCCTACCAGGTTAGCTCCTATGCCTACTCCCCAGTTCCACGTCGGAGAACTACCAAATTCTTAGATGGAATGGCGAGTCGAATCAGCGATGCCTTCGCGTTGTATGCTCACCTCACTAGGTCGTATCTGTGATCGACCCCCGAACTCTGGTACCGATTCCACTCATGGTTTCTCTCCCTTGCGTTGCTGATGACTGTGCTGTGCAGGCTGTGAAAACGACTGTTTCGGAGGGAGTACGTTTTTCACGAGCCATTGGGATTGTACACAATAAATGACCTTACCCTTGCCCTCGCGCAGTTGCATTTGGCGAAACTCCGTGCTCCATGACAGAGGTCCGGTCCAGTCTCCGAGTAGTTTATTTATTCCTCACGACTGTCCCATCTTATAGTGGACGTTCGACTCAGCGAAGATTGGTGGGCAAAAGTGAGTTCCTTACTAGGTCATGTCAGGATCAAACTCTGACACGCGTTCCAGCGACTACGATATCAGCAACATCCAGGGATTCTCGGTGGTGTGTGTTCCACCGGCGCCGGTTATTGGACTAAGTTCAGGCCGTCCAGCCGCAACAAATCATCCCCGATGGTGGATGCTCTGTCGTCACATGCACTAATGAGGGCTGCCCCTGCGACCAGGTCCGCATCTCTGTACCGTGAAGAAATGATCCTCTGATGTCGGTATAATATGTAGGCGTACCGCCCCGGCGACATCTCAGGGACTTGCGGCGACACTGGCCCACTTGATCAGGCCAGCCGTGTTTGCGGGACCTCCGGGTATACCGTCGTGTACGTCGGTTTGATTCAAATTTCAAAATTTCCCCGCTGATAAACAGCTAGATACTGCCCGTGAATGTCCCATTGGTCGGCTTGCGCCCACGGTTGCTGCTTTCAGTTTCAATTTTAAATAGCCAATCATAAGTGTACCATCCATAAGCGCACAGTGTCCTGCGACTCCCTTGCGGAATTTTTGGTTTCCAAATGTGGAGGCTTGGCGCCTTCGCTATTCGACTCCCGCTGGCATGCAACGTTGACCGAATCATCAACTTGGGTTGAATCATGTGTGCAGATAGAAATTCTGCCCCCAACTCGAGTAACGGGTTGCACAGTACTGGATGAATTTCCGTTCCACAAAGCGTGTGTATGAGGAGGGATGACTGAGTTTTAGCCGGGATTTCAACCCGGAAGTCTATTTGAACCGCGCCGGTCACCTGTTAAGACTCGGTTTTCTTACAGCCATTTCTGAAAATCTTGAGACGCGCATTTGTTTTTCCTCTCTCACAACTTTTGATGAAATAATATGGATGCCTATTTTTGGAAAGGGGCGGCCCAGACCAATCACAAGATCCTTGATTACCGCTTGATCCCCGCAAATTCTCCTCCGTTTCTCCTGGTTTCTCCATGTCTTTTGTTCCATTGCGGTAGACCACGATAAGATGAGAGAGCTTATCGGACGACAGATCTAAGTATGACGCTAAGCTACAAACTTGGATAGCCGTATCGCCCACGCATAATGACACATGACTCATAGGTCTGGGCCGGCCCTTTCCAAAAATGGACATCCTTATCATTTCATCAAAAGTTGTGAGAGGAGAAAAAAAAATGCGCGTCTCAAGGTTTTCGGAAACGGCTGTGACTAAGCGATGCGCTGACTTCGAAAAATGTGTATTGTTAAAAGTACTGCACGTAGTGTTATCGCACCTGTATAGCCCACTTAACTGGTCTAGTTAGAGGTGGAGAACTAAGGGGTCTCCCTTACTAATGAGAGGGCGATCAGCTCGTGGCCTATGTTTTGCTTAAATGTTCGTTAGCTGTGCGCAATATAGCTGCTATTGGGAGCTTCCGGAACAGGACGCCATCAGTCATGCGCGCCGCGGATCAACCTCTTTGACGTCGCCATCAAAGATGCTCGGGGACGTCGCGAGGCACCCTCCCGACGCTGCCCATCAATGCCATCAATCTTCCCGACGCTGCCGGCGACGCCGACGATATTAGGCTCAAAAATGTCCGTAAATTCACGAAAAAATGTGTGCGCCTAGGGGGACCCATTATGAGGAGATTCCCCTGTTCTTGCACTGAATAATCTTCCATTCCCGGGCACAATGTAGCATTCTATCAGTAAGGCACTAGAATATAATGGTATCTAAGTCAGACGATACTAACGGCGAGGAGAACATGAGGAACACGGGGGGACACGGGGAACAGTATGCATATCACAAAACATGGGGCAGTAGAAGATGTAAACGACACGCGGCGAGTAAAAAGACGAGAAGACGGGGGACGTGGTACTTTGTGCACGCAACACCCGGCGAGACGCGACCCAGTGGCGCGACATCTACGGCGCCGCCTTTCTGGCGCGCTTCGCCGCCGTCGCCACCGTCGCCCCGGCGTCAGTGAGCTTGCGCTTCGTCCCCCTCTCACTCTGCCCCTGCTTGCGCCGCTTGGCAGGCGGCGTGTTCTCGGTGGATGCTTCGAGGTCAGCGGATTTGCGCTTCTTCCCCGCGTCGCTCCGCTTCTTGCGCGGTTTGGCGGCTCCCGCGTTGACCGTGGTACTGACGGCGAAGACGGAGGTGTGGGTGGCGGCGTGGGCGACGGCGGCGGGGACAGTGACGGAGATAGGGGGAGCGGCGGTGGATGTCGTGATGACGGGAGCGGCGGTGGATGCGGGGACAGAAGTGGAGAAACCCGCTGCGGCGGCGGGGGTAGTCGCGACGGGGGCGGCAACGGGGGCCGTAGCATCCTCCTCCTCCTCCTCCTCCTCGTCGGCGCCCGCCGTGTTCCTCCTGGGACCGCGCTTCTTGCCCTTGTCCGAGCGCTCCGCGCGCTTCTTCAAGGTGCCTCCTTTGGCGTTCCGGCGCTCGTCCAGCTCCTTGTCGAGCTCGGTGAGCTGCGACTTGGTCATGCACACCCAGTGGATGGCACCCGAACGCAGCTTGTCGCGAAGCGCGCGCAGGGACTCGACGGAGGTAATCTTGCCTGGGGAGACCATCGGGATGTCGATCGGCCAGCCTGCAATCTCGACCTTCAGGGCCTGGCGGATGTCGACGTCGTAATGTTCGTAGCTCATCGTGGCGGTCTTCATCTTCGTGATCTTCCCTGTGCGATGTGTTAACGAGTCAATTGAGTATTTATGGGGCGTCACGTACGAAGCCCGTCCAGCACCAGCTGGACGATCAGCTTGCGCATGGTGCTGCCGTCGTTACGTTCGCGCGGACCTGCAGATGTGTCGTGAGTTCATGACACGTCCACAGAAAGGATGAGCGTACCATTGTCGAGCGTGCAGGACCACTGCTCGAATTTGCGGAGGACGTCGACCTCGGGCATGTCGAGCACTTGGGTGAAGAACGCCAGGGCGTCATCGGAATCAACGCAGTGGGGGAGCGCGGTGTCGTCAGGGTTGCCGCGGGAAAAGACAGCGAAGGCACGAATGCCCGTGCGCTCGTAGAGGTCGAGGATCTGCAGGTGAGTCAGCTTGGATATGCAAATGAGTAGGCGTGAGGGTACACACAGCATCGCGCACACCGTTGGCGGTCTGCAGGCCATCCATGGCGGCCGCCTTGTTGGTCGAGCGTGCACCGCGTCGATGGAGTTCGCGCCACTCGGTGAGCTGGTCAATGAGGCGTATCTTCTCCTCGGGGCTCATCTTCTCAGCAGCCGTCTCGACGTCACCATCCTCGATTGCGTCCTCCAGCTCCATTTGAAGGTCGGTGAGGGCTTTCGGGTGGTCGCCAGCTAGTGGATGGAATGTATGTCAGCCAACATGTAACACATTGTGAATGAGCAGCTCACCCTCCTTCGCCTTGACGGCGCGATCGTGAATGATCGCGTTCCTGAGGTTGGGCGCGCGGCTGGCCTTGTACTGCGTGGTGTTGGAGATGATAGCGCGGATGGCCTTCTCCGACTTCCCGTGATCCTGGGCAATCTCGGTGATCCTCTGCGCACGGAGTGCGTAGAACACGTCGATGTCGTCGTCGAGGCGCATTTGACGTTCCTTGCGCAAGGCTGCCTCGAGCTCTTTGGACGCGCGAGAAGCCTGACTCTGAGTCTGGCGGCGGCGGGCGGGAATGATCGGCTTCCTTGGGTTGCGTTGGGAGTGGGCAGAGGGGAGCGAGGGAGCCATCGGGAGGATTTTTGCAGGTGGGGTTGCTTAGAGGCAAGTTAGAGGAAGGAAAAAAACACTCCATTATATAGGTAGGAGTCGCGCATCACACAGGGTTAATCACTGATGCTATGTTTGATCTGATCTCTGACGGCATGCGTGATTGATTTCCGACCGCACGCACGCATGACCAACTCCCAGCTAATCTCTTAGGCATCATCTCCTGACAAGTAGACAAGTAGAAAAAACAAAAACAGAGCGGCACGAGGAGTGGTTTGAGAGGCCAAAAAAATATTGCGATAAATGAGATACAACCCCTATCTACCACCACCAACCTCAACCCAATGGTGGAGAGGTTGGCGTGTGTTCTGCTCATCAAAAATGAAATTTTGAGGAGCACAGCATGTGCCAACCCCTCAATCATTGGGTTTTGCGTTCAATTCCTATAACTCTCTTTCTTTTGACTCACTTATTTTTCACCTTCTTATTTTTTTCACATTCACTCGAGTACAAGTTTCCAGTATTTTGGCATGCCTAGTGATTCAAATGTGCTCCATTCACTTCAATTGCTGGAGAAAAAAAAAAGGAAAGCCACACGCTGTATGCGTTTGAAGAATAAATAAAAACATGTATGTACTTTGACAGACTACACAGCGCGCACTCCAATCAAACCTTTTTCGCACCCAGGGACGCCATCCGGGCCGCCTCCTTGTCGATGAATGCCCAAACAGCTGCCTCGTCGTATGTAAAAAAAAGATCCGAGCCTGGGGACTCCATGAAAATGGCGATGGCTCGGGCCCTAGAAAAAATTGTGAAGATGTAAGTACAAGGGGCCGTCGACGAGGACCGGCAGAACTCACCGATCCTGAAAGAGGTGGCTATGACCGCTGACCCCGTAGACCAGGGGCTTAGATGCAACACCGCCTGCGTGCGTGCACAGAGATTTGAAAGGAGAAAATGCCCGGGACTCGGCGGCGGCAAATCGCCTATCATCCTCAGCGTTACGCTCATCGCTGTCCGAGTAAGATTGTAGGGCGGGCGTCTTGTGCTCCTCGTCTTCAACCTTGAAGTCGAGGACGTCGTCCCGCTTGATGTTGATACGCGGCAGTAGAGGCGTAGGCCCAAAATCGTCGCCAGGACGGTACGGCGGGGCAAAGCCACGCCCGACTTTACGGGTCGAGTTCTTTGTTGGCGACGCAAGCGGCGTCGCGGCGGCTGCTTCAACACTACGCGAGCCCTTGGATGGCGAAGCAGGCGGCGTCGGTACGGGCGTCGTGCTCCTTGTGCTCTTCGATGGCGACCGGGACGACGCCCGCATTGCAGCCGCCAACACCGCCCTCTTTTCCTTCATGGGTGTGACGGGAACCTGCTGGAAGATGTTAGCGACCCGCGCAGGCTGGCCTAACGCGTCGACCTCGTTAGCCAGCGCCTCGACCCTGCGCAGCAATGCTTCCTGGGCGGCATAATTCGTGCCCGCTGCGCGGTTCCTCTCCCTCTTGCGCTCCAAGAGCGTGTCTGTCTCCGTCGTGTCGGCAGTAACTGCAACCCTCCGGCGCGCCTGTCCCTCATCGCGGCGAATCTCGGGTGATGAGGGCGAGCTCGGGGGAGGCGACTCCGGCTGCTCCGACGCGCTCAGGGTGGAGGGCGATGACGGCGCACTCGATTCACGAGACGCTAGTCGGGCATCCTCGGCGCGGTGATTGTGGTACTCATTGCACTCAAGACACCAGAGTTCCATGAGGCGAGAATGGGTGCGCGCCTCAATAACACTGGCGTCGGGGAAGCGCTGCATTATTATATCCCGGGTTGCTCTGCAGAAAAGGAGTCAGGTCGCGGATTATGACCCAGGGAGAGCCATGCTTAGAGGTAACGACACCACTCCAATCAGCACAGTAGATCCCGTAGAAGCGCCCCTCTGGGTTGGCGGAGTGCGCGTTTTTGTCTTCGTGTCCGAGGTCGGGGGCGTAGACCGGCTCGCAGAGGAGAACGAGTGGTGAAGCCTTGTGCACAATGTGCATGGAGGGAGAGTAAGATCAGCAATCGGAGACCCTCACGTGTTCCGACATGCGCAATAAAATCGCAAATAAATTATATTCTACACTATTATATCTGGCCCAACATCATATGGCTTAGGTCGATAGTGCCCGCCCTCGTGTGCGATCCAAATGTTGGCACCTGCGCAAATGCAGGCGCACCCGCAACAGCCCTGCTCCCCACATTTTATACAGTCTGAAGCCAAGAGTGCCGTCCATTCCTCCCGGCGGCGATCGATGCGCCAGGGAAAGTGGGCACGCATCGGCTCCTGGCGTGCTTCGCCGTCACTCTCCATATCTCCGACGTCCCCCTGGTCGTCCGAGTCCGAGTCCGAGTTGATCTCGCGGCACTCGGATATTTGAGTCAGGGTGCGGGGCTTCGGCGGCGACTGGTGGACCTGGGTCGTCGCGGAGACCTTCTTGGCAGCCTTGGGAGAGCTTAGATAGAAATAGAATCAGTAATACGATCATAGGAAATGATGTGGTCTCACCTTGCTCGTCGCATGGCGTCAGCGCGGCGTATCTTTTCGCGGTTCCTAGCATCCACGAAGACTCTATGAGTATTTGTTCACTGAGAAATGGACGCCGCCGAAAACCACCTGTCGCGATACCTTGCGGAAGCCTTTTGTACCTTCCGCTTGTGTGCTCGAATCGTCATCGGGTCTGCGGCTTGGATTTCGGCGCGGAGTCTGGAGGGAGGGAGAAGCGAGGAGGAAGAGTTTGAGGAGAGCGTCGCAGTAGAGAAGAACATACCGCCGCATACGTATACAAGCCGCTTCTTGTAACTTGGACTTATTTCTGGAATGACATGAGAAACATCAGGATTAGCGTTGGCGTGGCTGTACTTGCTTCTCGGCATAGCGTGTCAAGGCATCTCGGCGGCGTTGTGCCTTGACTTCGGGGTCCAGAGACTTCCGTCCAGGAGGCATGATGAAGAAGAGTTTGCACCAAGTCAAGCTGGAGGGAAAAGGAAGAAGTGATGACTTGATTCTTGGCTGTATCGTGCCCATCACGCGTCATTTGTGATAACTCGAAATTCATGTTTTATTCCTATGGCACCTTGATCGTCGCTGATTTTTCTGCAAATATTATGGGGGATGTGCATGACATAGAATATCGTATAGAAAAAATCCTCGAATATTAGACAAAACAGTGAAGACAAAAACATTTTATTAGGCTTGAAAAAAAGCAATCTCTGCAAAACACGTTTATATATGTGGTAGTCTACCCTCCCAAAATTTGAGGCCAAGGGGAACAAGGCGTAGATACAAAGTCGACGAAGAAAACAAGTTCGCGATCACAACAAGTTCGCGATCACATTCCCTCACGCAGCAGGTAGGACTCATATCAGACAGACATTCAGGCGAACAAGATCATTCATTAATGCTACCGACAAGTTCATCTATTGTACTAAAGAGCCCCAGGCCCATCTCCCAGCGTGAACTTTTGAGCTCACACATGCGTGCGTACTCAGCCGGATCCTCCTCTGCCAGAGCCCTCTCGGTGCGGAACCCGTTGTCAACGAAGCGGATGAGTCCGCCGGCGGTAAACTGGGTGAATGAGGCGCGTGAATCACCGGCCTGCACCGGGACATTTGAGTGCTCGATTGTCGCCGAGGGCACCAGAATCAGAGCACCCGGTGGAAACTCGATGACGAGCATGAGGTCCCAGAGGATCAAATGGCCGCCTTTCGTCGGGTCGAAGGGGCCCACGGCCTGGATTGCACACATGCCGAACGGAACGTTCAGCACGTCCCGATGTCGAAAGGTCCATACGCGCGGGCCGAAGTTGAAGGCGGCGCACGAGAACACTGATTTGGGGAAGGTGCGGCGGAGGTGGGGTAGGCGTTTGTGCAGGCGGCGTTGGTGGTCGGCGTAATATTCGTGGAGACGCGGGGCCCAGAGCTTGTACGCAGCTAGCAGGCATTTTAAGCACGCAACGAAGTCGAAGCTGGGCCGGGACTTACCGCTGGCAAACGTCGCCATGCGGCTGACGTCGGGGTCTGCGATGAGCTCCTCCGTGAGCTCCGCGTACTTGTCATTGTGGAGCCACGAGGGCACGGACTGGCCCTTCCCATACGATAGGCCCACGTTGAGGACTGCGAAGAGGCCCCGCCGATGGTGAAGCATGCTGCGGGGAAACGCGGCTGCAGCGGCCTTCGCGCAGAGGAGCTTGTACACATTGGAGGCGGCGGCCCCATAGCGCGCGTCCCGCGGCTGGCCTACAAGCACGGCAAAGACTCGCCCCTGCGCATCGACGAGAGGGCGCGGGTCGCTGGGAGGAGGTGAGCTCATTGGGCGGGGGGAGGGGAGGGAGGGCGCGAAGGACTCACTAACCATTCCACTGAACAAGGTAGAATCCGAGGGCGATGAGCTCGGTGAGGCTGCGCGGCTTCTTGCGACCATAGGCGGGTTTCCCCGCTTTTGCTGCGTATGCGCCATGGGCCGCGGGGAGAGCCTCCGTGTCGAGGGAGGTGGGGATGGGCTTCGCGACGCGGACATAGTCCTCGACAGTCGAGGCACGCGGAGTCTGCCCCGTGTCTTGGGCGTGGGCGGTACGCCGACCCTGGCGGCGGCGGTGGCTGCCCGTGAGGGGCTTCTTGTGTTCCCTCATGTCGTCGACGGCGGTGCGGCGGACCTTGCGAGGGGGTGAGGGGGTACGGGACGGCGGAAGGCGCAGGGGATTGAAGTTGTCGACGTCGTGCCATGGGTCTTGCGCGTTGTCGGTGTCGTTGGGCGGGTCACAGGGGTCGGGGTGGTCGTGCGGGTCTTCGGGCTCGTCATCCCCCTGGTCGTCGCATTCCTTGGCCACGGACTCAGCGACAAGAGGTGCAAGACAGAAATCTTGCGCGCAGACCGCCGAAATGGTGCCATACGGGGAGAACTCTGTTCCCGATCGCGTCTAGGGGCTTCATTGAGGCGAGGGTAGGAAGGCCAGTAGAGAACTTACCGCCCGTGGCCGTGGAAACCAGAGCATCGCTAAAACCTGTGAATACGAAATGTCAGCATATTTTGATGATGTGGGGTAGTTTTCCTGCTCGAGCGCGTTCTAGCTGACTCGCTCAGCCACAGTCCCTGGTGCGAGTCATAAAGCAACGCGCCAGCCTTCCCAACGCCCGAGCAGAAGAGCGAGAAAAAACTTACAGGTACACGTAGCGTGTAGAGGAGAAGTCGTAGCAAGCGCGAACAAACAAACGCCCACACGCACACGGGATCTGGACTTGTCGCGACTTCTGCGCCATGGCTCCTGGCGTACTCAGTGCTGCGCGACGCGCCGGCAACATGAGGTCAGCCACGACCTCCTCAAGCTTTATCAAGATGAGCCAATCCTCGCGCAACCCCTCAGGCCGCCTCGTCAAGAAATCAGCGACTCTGACCCCGCGGCAAGTGTTGATACTGAAGGAAAAAAAAGCTCAAGAGGAGGCTGTACGTCGAGCGGGTATGTATTCCCTCTGTGAAGTTAATTGGCCCACTTAAAAGAATTCATGCAAGGAATGACAGCGTCTGAACGCGCCGAGCATGAGGCTGTGCGCGACATTCCTGATGACTACGACAACAACGATATGCATGCAGCCGAAGATTATGAAGGTGATGTACTGCATGGACGCAGCGCCGCAGATGTCAGCCACGCCGGCGAGCCACTGGAAGAAGAGGAAATAGAGGAGTCTCATCAAACACTCATTGAGCAGCTACGCGCCCACCATAAGTGAGTTTGTTGCACGGTTGTCATATCCTGCTCATGTGTTGCAATAGCATGCTATTTCCTCGCCGCCGTGATACTCGCACGCGTACAGACCGCACGAAGATTTTGTTCGACGCGTTTGCACCTCAGATGGACCACATGGTCGATGCGTACATGCAATGGAGTCTGTCCGTTGCGGAGGAGGGACTCGGGGGTGTGTATTGTCAGCCGGAGGGCTCCGTGGTAGAAGAAACTCACAATGTCTTGATAGTGGACATATTCTGTAAGCATACTACAGCAGCGTGTAGTTGAGGTAGCTAACTTTGGTGTTCCTTCAGCTGCTCATTATGCCGACGTGCCTATTATTCAGGGGGACCTTCTTGTCGCCTCTGCCTACGTACGCCAAGGGCTCATGCCCGTTGCACCCCACCTCCCGAGTGTCGTGATCACTTTGCGTGCTCTGGAGGTGTTTCGAGTTGCGCACCTTCGTTGCCCTCGTCTCGGAATCCAAGCCTTCGTCCGCACCCTCTGCGACATGCACGGTGTTCCCCCGCGGCCGTACTTAGCCTACCAATTCACGATTGCCTTCGACCTTTACCTCGGTATGCGCGCAATTGTCGACAAGCGCGTACAAGTTACGCTGGGGCGAGATACACCGAATTGGCGCATCAAGAATACCTGCCCGGCGTGCATGTACAAACTGGAGGGCGAGGAGCCTCTGGATATTCCGCTGCTCTTCACCATGGACGGCAACAATTCCCTCAAACGGTTCATGCGACGAGAGCGGGAACAGGTGTCGGAGGATGGGACGACGGCGCCGGGGGCCTCGAAGGAGCGCAAAGACAACCGCGTTCCACCAGGCGACTACTACTTGTCGCGCGAAGTCGTGGATAAGTGGGGGAAGGAGGGCCTCGACGAACTCATGAAGGGGTTCGTTGCCAGCGAGGGGGAGGAGGAGGAAATGGACGACGGGTGCGACGAACGGTGGCAAAATATGAAGGAAGATGTCACGGCGCGCGCCTGGGGCTTGTACGATGAGACGGGATTCTTCCCTGCGCTCTGCCGACATGGCTTCGTTCTCGTCGCCTGTGACATGGTTAAGAGTGGAGAGCTGTGAGTACCACATCCAACGCGACGGCATTTTAATTAATTGCGAACAATGCAGGTCAAAATACGGCTACGTTATAACAGACCACCTCATTCGAATCTTTGGGGCGCTCGGACTCGGCTACGACATAGGCTGCAAATTCGCGAAAATGGTGAGGGCGCACCCCGTACTCTCGAAGCTCGCGAAGGACAACAGCTTCAAGTCCTTGGTGGGGGCGTTCCACGGCTATGGTCACAAGCGCCGCTGTCAGGTGGACCACCTCGCCACATATGTCAAGGGTGTGGGCTCCGAGGATCTCGAAGGGTGCGAGAAGTTCTTTTCAAAGTCGAATGCCCTCGCGCCGTCCACTCGCTACGCTACGGTATTCCACCGCCAGCAGACGATCAGCACTTACCTGAAGCATGCCGATACCTTTGACGCGTATCAGGGGCTCTGTAAGTGTAGCTTGTTTCTCACCTGAGTACCAGCTGCTCACATCTTACAATGAAGCGTCCCTGCTCGCAAGCAAGTACTGCCGGGCGCTTGATGTCAAAAAAACAGAGCCGGTCCTGCAAGAGACCATGAGGACACTTGGTGTCGCTACGCGCGACGTCTTCGAGACGTGGCTGGCACGGGAGAAGGAGTGCCTGCAAACGCTCTCGAGGGAGCCCTTGGAGGAAACACTGCAAATGGAATACTACCAAAAACTCGTCAATCTTGCAGACCACGAGTACGTACCTGTGATGTGATGGTTTCGCGTAATACTGACGCCAATTGGTAGGGAGCGCGTCAAGGTTGCGTTCGAGCTGGATCGACCCGTCATACCCGCTCTGCATGAGCGGACCTACGGCGCCGCCATGAGCCAGACACGCCGCCTTGAAACACAGCGGCGACACGCGCTGGAGCTTCGTGCGAAGACCTTGGCAGTGGTGCAAGACCTAGAGCTCCGACTCGGTACTGAAGCGAGATGGGTTCGCGACGACGCGAACTGGGTAGCCACGACCGAGATGGTGAGCAAACGGCGCTTTCAGCGCGCCCTCGATCACCTTGAGGGACTCGTGATAGCGCGGATGTTCGAGCTGACAAAGGTCAATATGGCCGGTACCGGTGAGTCGTATATTCGGCCACAGGAGATATGCTGACGCCGCTGGTGTGTAGGGTACAAGCTGCGCAAGCATATCGCAAAAGCGCTGCAAGTGCGCTCGAAGTCCGTCAAGGCCGCCATCATCAAGTACAACGAGGCAGCCGACGCCAGCACACCGAGCCGGCCCAACCTCACCTGGGAGCAGGTCGTCGAGTACGCCTTTCTAGCGGACTTCGACATCCTGCGCCTGGGACGGCAAGACATACGGGACGAGCCCTGGGCACAGCCGGCGGGACGCGCGGCCATGGACCAGCATTACAAGCTGCTCAGAGCCGACGAGGAAATCAAGCGGCTTAACCTCGAGATCCCGCGCTTCGTGACCTTCATGGTCGACGAAGAAGCATTCCTCGTCCATCACGAGAGACGGCTGAGGGAGGAGGGAGATGCAGCACTGGCATATCAAGTACAGCTGCATCGCATGGAGCGCGCGCGCTTCAATGCGCTGCATATGTCGCGGTTGGTGAAGCTCAGCAAGGTGCCGGGCTTCACCGCCTCCATCGTCCCTGGTACCAGCGTGTGCAGGGAGCGGCGGGTGCCGACGAGCACGGAGGGCGGGGATACGGAGATGCGCGCAGCTACGCCGACGATACGTGGCGATGAGGGCGACGACGTGGAGATGCATGCAGAACCTGCGGCTCCCCCATTCTCGGCGCCTGCGCGCACCTCCTATGGGCCGATGCGTGCTGTGCCGGGGAGTGACGAGGACAGCGATGATGAGGAGGGTGCCGAGGACGACGACGCGGCTGACGAGGAGGCATCTGAATCATTTGCGCAGATCATGCGCATCTCTTACGACGTCGGCGAGGACGACGCCGCCTCTAAATTAAATTCCCTTACATTGTACTAACATATTCGGGTTTTTGTATCTATAGCCTACGTTTATTTGTATGTATAGCCCACTTAACTGGTCTAGTTAGAGGTGGAGAGGTGCCCCTATTTTTTCGTGAATTTACGGACATTTTTGAGCCTAATATCGTCGGCGTCGCCGGCAGCGTCGGGAAGATTGATGGCATTGATGGGCAGCGTCGGGAGGGTGCCTCGCGACGTCCCGAGCATCTTTGATGGCGACGTCAAAGAGGTTGATCCGCGGCGCGCATGACTGATGGCGTCCTGTTCCGGAAGCTCCCAATAGCAGCTATATTGCGCACAGCTAACGAACATTTAAGCAAAACATAGGCCACGAGCTGATCGCCCTCTAATTAGTAAGGGAGACCCCTTAGTTCTCCACCTCTAACTAGACCAGTTAAGTGGGCTATACAGGTGTGTTATCGGTGAGAAAAGAGGTAAAGAGACTAAAGACTGGTAAATACGATGGCTAGTATTTATACCAAGAAGCCAAAGAAGGGTTAGTGGGCCACTTGGGCCCTCCAAAGCTATGAGTACAAGTTTCTTCCAATGTCTTACCTGTAAGTTGGAAGGGATGTACGGACGCCCTCGGAAACAAAATTTGAGCCAATTTGATTGAGTTGATCAAAAGCTGTGCCCGGTTGCTCATCGGTGCGGGATGCCGAACACGCGTTTTCTTATTTCCGCACGGCATTGCTTATGGGAAATCACTTGTATCTCCACGACCTCTTCGTCTCTCCACGACTTCCGGTGCTCGATCTGTTCGTCGGATGTCTGGCTGCATCTTGGACACCCTCCGACTCTTAGAGGACAGGTATAGCAAGTCCAAGGGGAAGACATATCTGGGCGTAGCGCGGAGGTGGATGGTGAGGGACTGGGATGCGGAGGAGGGAAAGCAGAAGCCATCGCGCAAGAAGGCGAAGCGCGCGTGAGGACGGCGTTGAGCTTCGAGTCCAGCATCACAAAAAGCTACGATATTGGTTTTTTTCCCTTTGTAGATTCGACGTTTGTATAATCCCTCACTGATTTTTTCGTCCGGCATCAGAATCAGTCTTCCCTCCGCAACATCTGGATTCGCCCCGCAAGTGATGTCGCCGCTCGGACTCGGATCGATGGATTCATTTCCGTGGCGCCAATTCATCGTTAGTGCGAAGATTTTCCCGCGTCCTGCATCCGTCCTCTCTCCAGCGTCATCTCTGCCTACATACCCACCTCCTCTACTCGTTCTCGCGCTGTGATTCACTCAGATCTCTGTTGCTCGACTCTCCCGAAGTGATCGGGCGAACAACGCTGACGCTGACATTTAATCTCCCGAGGACCCTGAAGCTGGGTGGATTCCTGCGATCTTCTCCCGCGATACGTATCTACTGCGCCTGCTGCCTGATCCGTCTTTATGTGATGCGGGATCAGGCGGGACCAGAAGCCCCCAGACAATGGCAGACATAGAGTTGGCCCCCGGCGATCAACCCCCTTTGGTGCGCAGGCGGTAGAGAGGGAAGTGTAACGTTATTTGGAGATGAAACACCGTATCCGGGTTCCGGGTGCTATTTTTTCCATCGCAGAGCCCTCCGGTGAGCGTCTCTATCTTTCTTCGCAACCACAACCCCAAACTTATTATTCTGCGTATTCTACTTATTATTCTACGACGGAGTGTTCACCAACCACCACGTGTTGTCCGGACTGACGATGAATTCGAACCAACCACGGTGATCTGTGCCCGTGACTTATATATGCGTGGGACTCGATCAGCCGCAGCACCGCAGTCGATAGGTGGGGTACACCGGACGACACAGCAGTGGGCCTCGTGGGTGGAGGGAGAACAGGGTTACGTATTACATCCGTCGCAGCGTCCTTGGCCCACTCCTCATTCCTTTCATCATGTCATTCCACACCCCACCGCAGGATTTCGACTCACTGGGCTCGCCGATGGACTCCGATTTAGGGTCAGCAACCTTCCGCCGCCAACCGCGCACGACCGCTAAGAGACGCCTCACGCGACCCACGCTCATCCTAGAAACAGCATTTCGGATATTTTGGTGGACGACGAGAAAGCTACTCCCCTACCTCCACCCCCTCGCCGCAGCTCTGTGCTTTGCCTCCATCTTCGCCGCGTGCAGGCTCGTGTGGTCGAAGAAAATGAATGGCCTATGGGCGCCTGCGTTCCCGGTCCCCCGAACGATATTTGTGCTGACACTCATTGCGATACCGATCTGGGGCCTTGCCATGGCGGCGGCGAGCATATTATTTTGGGCGTGGGGACGTATTGCCTCTCGCCGCCGGCATGAAAAGGGATATACGCCCCTTGCAGTCGAGTTAGACGACCTGGAGGCACCTGCGGACGATGGACTCGAGGCCGGCGCGAGTCACATGGCGGCTAGGCGGACCTGGATGCCCAGGGACTGGGCGCGTACTGCCCTGTTCCTGAGCTACTTGTGTGTCGCTCTATTCGGAGTCTACATGCTCAATACCTACCAGCTCCCCATCGACCACCGATTCAAGCGCGATGTGGAACTCGCAAACAGAATTCCGAAGCGAGAAGGGTACGGGACTGGAGGTGAGCGGATTTGATACGGATGCCGTGCAGAGATCTAATTGTCTTTCAGAGAAGATTTTTATCGCGGCGATGTTCCACGACAATGGCGATGTCCTGCCGTACTGGATTAAGCAGGCCACCAAGCTCATATATTATCTCGGCCCGGTGCGCACATTGTAGATTGATTACGCGCGCTGACGAATTTTCCACAGGATAACGTGTTCGTCTCCATCGTCGAATCGCATAGTCGAGACAAGAGCGGCGCGCTCCTGGTTGATTTCGATCATCTTCTCGGCGATATGGGCGTCCCGCGCCGCATTCTCACAAATGATACCTCCGTTGCGCGCCCCGCGGATATGGGTACCGCCCCACCGCGCATCAACTTCCTCGCCGCAGTGAGAAATCAGGTCATGGAACCTCTGGTAGAGAAGGGTGGTTACGACCGCGTTGTCTTTAGCAACGATGTATTCATCGAGGCGGAGTCCATCGTGGAGCTGCTGAACACCAAAGACGGGGACTATGATATGGCATGTGGACTAGATTTTGCATACTGGGGGTACGTATTATCGTCCACCCTATCTCGATTCATTAACCTTATTTATGTAGCTTGTACGATATGTGGGTCATTCGCGACCGCCTCGGGCGCATCGTCTCGACACTGTGGCCATACTTCCTAGAGGACACTGGCTTTCGTGCCGTTATGGCGGACGAACCCGCGCCCGTCTTTGCCTGCTGGAATGGCATCATCAGTGTCCGCGCAGAGCCGTTCCTCCCCCCGGCACTGCGGACCGGCCATCTCTCCACATCTCCATTATCCCACCCCTTGGCGCCGACACACCCGGCGTACCCGCAGGCCGCAAATCTCACCCCCGCAGAGACACCCTCACTGCGTTTCCGTGCATCCGCCGAGCACGAGTGCTTCTCATCAGAATCTTTCAACCTTCCCTACGACCTGCGCCGGCAGTTCGACCTGCAGAACATCTACGTGAACCCGCGCGTAATCAATGGCTACGTCTGGTCGCACTACGTGTGGTTCAAGTACATCACGCGCCATTGGGCGGTTAAGTGGTGGATCGAAAAGGTGGAGAATGGGAACGGCATCCATTTGGCGAAAATGATATTGGGGAACCCGGCGCGCGTGTGGCAGTGGGACGGTGGCGAATGTCATCCGGTAGGTTTCATGGTATCTTGAAAGTGCGAGGATCTAACGCGCTTTTAAGTGGTAATCCAACGCGACTCGAGGCAGTGCGTCTCGGCCATGATTTAGATGTTCCGGGCGTCATTCGGACGTGCCGACGGTCACGAGCGCCCTGATGCGGCCCGCGAGGCGGGGCGAGGTATGGACAAACCGGCGGTAAAAAAATCGCAATCGAACGTTTTACGTACAAGAGATATCACCGGGCAGCGTTCACTAGATGAGGGCGGCTTCTGTTATTATTATTAACTTGCGAACTGCTTCGAAGAACCCCAGGACACGGAGACGCGAACGTCGCGCTCAATAGTCGGCATGGCAAGGCCAATGCCCCACTCAACTGGGTGGTCAGCAACCGACAGGTTGCCTGTGTCATCGCAAATTACCATGATGAAACTACGGCCTTTTCGCACATCTGCGGACCGTCAGTCAACGCGGCGGGAACACGTGCGAATTTATTTATTTCAGCCGCGGCTTTTCACGGGGGCAATTTCGGCATCCATCGTCGCTCATTGTAGTTTACGCTGCGCATCGGACCGGTGTGTTTAGGTATGCGCATGTTGGAATATACTAGAGGCCGAGGCACATTTAAGGAGGCAATCCCGGGAACACCGGGATGAGTAGCCCTGGATTGCCGGATTGAAATATGTTCACTTGAAGATTTCCAGCTCGGGGTCTCATAGATCGATGTTGTCACTTCACCGAGCTGCGCGCGATTTCATACTTGGATCGAGACTCAACGAGCAGAAGAAAGTCACTGCGGATTTGCTGCAAACATGTTGAGCGATTTTCTGGTTCTATCCTATACACGGTCGTCGGTATTGCATGAGGCGCCAAATCCGCATTTCAAGCAGTCGACTAGAGAGAGAGGAACCAGACTCCCATGGGCGCACTGATCGGAGAGCAGTGCAATGTCTTGTCGCTCCACAAGCATCCTCGCTGTCTGCCCCAAACAGCAGCTCTTTTTCCCGTTGATGCGCCTCGTGTCCCGCTGCATCCGTAGCCGGCAATCTCCGAGATCACCGTCCGAACCAAACACGACGTCACTGGCACGCGCCTGCTTCCCGCCCCTCCACCACGTCCCGCCGCTCTGAGTCGCTCAGGCGTTTCTCATGCCTCGACCTCGCGCTCATACCTTCCTCGACGCCGGCGCCGTCACTCACCGCCTCCGCATCAATGTTTAGCCGCTCCGCATTCCGTTACGATCTTAGACTCGGTACTTCCATTTCATCCCTATTCTGCTTACTATATATTCTGTACCTCAGTAACTTCCCAATACGATCCGTTCCCCCTTGATCTCCGCTTCGTCCTTCGTCGTTCTCGGTCCCGGCCCTCATCGCTGCCGCAGACTCGTCCCCGCACTCGCTCTCGCTTGCTCGGCCCCAAGACCTTGACCATTGCTTGATCCCACTTGCACTCACTGTTCCACCTTCCCCTTGACGCTTACCTGTGCCATTTTAGGTTCAGCTCCCGCTCAGTCGGTCGATTGGCACGTCACCGTTCCTCTCGTCTCTTCCCTGAAACCATAAACTTTGCGACTCCCACGTCGTCGTGAGTTTCCGTACATCCGCCCATACCCACACACGAATCTCTCTTCAATCGATCCGTCATGTCCAGCCCACCTCCAGCCCACCTCCCGACATTCGTCCCCGCATTCCCGTTCGACGCTCCCGATACCGATCTCATCCTTCGATCCTCCGATGGTGTCGACTTTCATCTCGCCAGAGCCGTCTTGTCCCTGGTGTCCCCCGTTTTCCGGGACATGCTTTCACTGCCACAGCCGGAATCAGCTCCTACGGTACCAGTCATTCCAGTGTCCGAGGATGCGAGTAGGCTCGACAGGGCGCTCCGATTCTTCTATCCCGGCGCCGCGCAGCCAGCTATTACGACGCTGGATGAGCTGCGGGATGTCATTGAAATCCTGGTCTCCAAATACGACATCGAGTGGATCGTCCCGACCGCGAAACAGCATCTCGAGCGATACATCGGCCGTGAGCCATTTGCTGTGTATGCTACTGCGTCTATCCACGACTGGAGGGATCTGGTGCTCGCGGCGGCGAAAGAGCTGTTAAAACTTCCGCTGCCAGTGTTTACTACAGACGTCCCACAAGAAATTCGACACATCACAGGCGTCGCCTATCATAATCTGCTCAGCTACCATTTGCGATGCGGTGCCGCTGTGAAAGCGACAACAGCGGATCTTTCCTGGATCGAGTTTCCTACAACCTCAGTTGTCACTTGCGGCAGGTGCAATTACCCCTCTGCCGCCACTCTGTCCGACATGTCTGCCGCTCGGCGGTGGTTCCTGGACTACCTCACCGAAATGGGCTCCATCCTCGTGCTAACGCCTGGCATATACCTTCGCGAGCATCCTCTCTTTTACAAGGCGCTCAGAGAAGCTGCGAGATGCAGTCACTGTATGGAGGGGATAGAGCAACTGGACCAGTTCGTTTCAGGCGCGTGGGCGAACAAAATCAAGCTCGAGATTGACCAGGTTAGTGGAATAAAATCGTCTAGAGTGTTGCTAACTGTTCGGAATAGGTGGAATTGCAGTTTTGAGGGAGTCGCACTGACAGACGGGGGTTCATTTTGGCAGTCGTTAATCTGTGGGAGTTATATGTATTCCTGTAATTCTGGCTGTTCTAGTTCATCTTCAAACCACCTATTTCCCGGGGCATTCTCTCAACCGCAAAATCCTGGGTCGTCCATTCCCAGCCGCATTCCATCGTCTACAAGTCATTTAGCACGCTTCGGCCCCAGATCATCCCGCCGGTTATTCTTCCCCCGGTCCTTTCTGATTTCTACCGTGTCTTTCTCCACCCGGCATTTTTCATGTCCTTTTTTTTCTGAGCTCTGCGTGTCGTGTATCCCGCATATATTTATGCCCCTCCTTTTGGACTCTGATTTGATTTGGTGTGCGTCCGTACCTGCGCTTTCAGGTGTATATTGCTGCACGTCGGCCCACTCGATGATTAGCTCAAGCCCGCCGGTCGAGGGAGAACACTGTTCCGCTTTGTAAAGGGAAGACCGCCGTAGATTCGGGTGGCTACTTTCAACCTAGAGGATATTTGCGGTCTCAGAGGAACATGTAGGTGCGACTCAGACGGCACGGGCTTGACAGGGCCCTGCTTTGGCTTTCTTCCCCTGGGTTGCAGAAGGGAGGTCCTCGTGGATCAGCCAAATACATGGTCACTTCCGTGGTTGAATATTGCTCGCTGCTAGAGGGTATGGGCATGATCAAGCCCTGTTTTTTGGAGAGGAAGCCGCCGCGGATCAGGGTGGATCATCCTCACTCTGTACCAGTTATTTCTCGAAGTCATGATACAATCTGAGGAAGGGTTGGGTTCGACTCCCACCGGCGGCATGGTCCAGAGCAGTAAACGTTTTTTGACCCCTTTGGTCCTCCACGGCCCTCTGTGAGTAAATTCACAAGTCGAGGTCAGCATCTCGTTGGGTTTACAACTTCCCCACTATTTTGAACCTCGCTGAGCAGATATCGGATCTCAAATTGTTTGGATTTTGTTCTTTCTCAAGGACAGGGTAGCATCACTTTTTAGTGGCAGGCCGCCGTGGATTACGGTGATCATCCTCGCCCTATTTTGCACTGGGCTTTCAGTTTGCAGAGGAAGAGCGGGTTCGACTCCCACCGGTGGCATGATTCTGAGTTGTGGTCCTTTTTTGTTATCTGCCTTCGGCTCCACAATTGCTTCGCCTGACACCCAGCTCAAAGGCGGCTGAACAGTGTCTCCATGCGGTATTGGAGCCTCACCGGCGAAAGTGCATCTGATCTCAAGTTTCAGCTCGGCTGGATTTCGTTCCATACTCAACGCCTCAAAACAGGGCATGCTCGAGTTCCGCTTTATAGAGAGGAAGCTGCCGTGGATCAGGGTGGATCGTCCTCGCCCTATTATAACGATCTCCGAAGTTTAGATTGAGGAAGGGTGGGTTCGACTCCCACCGGCGGCATACTGAGCCTCGCGAGCTATTTTTAAACTCCCGTTTCCTTCACTTCGCTGGCATAGATGCTGCGGGAATGCTCCCCTGTGTCCTCTCGCATAATGTCTTCGGCCTTGTATTTCGCCTTCCGAACAGGAAATTAAGGATGGGTATCAACTCAGGGCCGGCAAGATAAGCGCCGAAGATCTCATAGCTCGGATTTCGTCCTGTACTTACAGACCATGAGCAAGCCCTCCTGTCTAGAGAGGAATCCGCCGTGAATCATGGTGATCATCCTCACTCTATGAAAAGGGGGGATCATCAGCTCCGAAGAAGGGTAGGTTCAACTCCCACCGGCGGCATGTGTCGCCCAACCTACTTTTCTACGATGTTGCGGTGCACAACTGCTTTAGATCCCTGTAGGTGTTATCAGTATGTGGGAATACTAACAGCTGCTTTGGGTTGAAATAGGAGACATTGTTCAACATTTCCTTCCGGTCCTGATCGTCATCACACGGATGTCAGGGAGCGGTTAAGTATTGGGCAAAGCTATACACAGGTGTGGGACAGGTAAAAAAAACACATTCATCGTCCTCGTGTTATAGTTGAACTATCGTTGTCCTTTAGATTGCAGAGGAAGGGCGGTTTGACTCCCACCGGCGGCATTATGACCTTGAATTGTTATTTTTTCTTCTCCCTGTCCCTCTATGGCCCTCTGCCAATTAACTCACAACTCGAGGCATCTCGCTCCGTGAATAGTTTCGCCCTCCGGTGAAATAAACCTCACCCGACATCCTGAACTCAAGGTATTTGTGAATTGTTCTCAGGGCTTTCATCAAGAATAGGGGATGTCCAAGCGTCTCTTCTAGTGAAAAGCCGCCGTTGATCAGGGTGGATCATCTTCGCTCATTGAATAACCCTCTGAGACTTGAGCTTGAGGTTGCAGAGGAAGACTGGGTTCGACTCCCACCGGCGGCATAATCCAATAGTCCCGCTTTTTTTTTACGTGGAGGGTGTCCCACGACGAGAACAGTACTGTATGTAGGCGCAGCGTTCTCCTGTATAATTATTTTGCCACACACGAGAGAGAATAGGGGTTACAGTACATTGAGTCTCGCCGAAAATGTATTTCGTTTGAGCTCTCGAGTTGGGTGTCGAGAACAGGGGTTGACTTTTCAGAGGGAACCACCGTGGATCACGGGGAGCGTCCGCACTCTAAGTATGTTACTGTATCGGGCAGAAATGAGGCACTAGAGGTGAGGCCTTTGAGGAAGGGTGGGTTTGAGTCCCACGGGACATGCACTGTTTGAACGACTTTTTTGGCCTGGAGAGTTGGAGGGGGGTGTGAGCTCATTTGCGAGGTTGTGGTGCAGTGGGTTTGGTAGACCCAATATTATTTGACATTATATTCTGTTAGTTACAGTTAAAACAGCTTAGACTGTACTCAGCCATTGATCAAGTTGGGTGGTTAGTCCCTCACACTGTGTGGATGATTAGTCACACAATGATGGATGTTAGTCACACCATGTTCGGTTGCCACACAGACTTCAAAATCTGTCTCCATAATCAAGGTCGTTGGTTACTGGCACCTGATAATACCACCCAACCCCTCATATTAGAGGGGAGGAATTGTATGCCTCCTGCCTCTAATATGAGGCAACTAAGACTTCCACGAGTACTGCAAATACTATAAAAGCTCCCAGCCACCATTTCCGTGGAAACGGTGGGGAACAGCCTAAAAACCGCCCCGGCGGGAAAAAATTGACATTTTACCACCATTTCCACCGGTTTTGAAGCCTTTTTCCTGGATCTATTAGCTTCCTTAAAATAGCCAGTAAACTTTGTGACTCTCTAGTTCCATGACTTCCATGGACAAATGTGCAAAGTTTTGTGACCTCGTTAAATTCCACTGTTTCCACAGGTCAATTTCCGAGGGTCAGTAAATTTTGTGACCCTCGTTACCGTTCCACTGTTTCCACGGGTTGATTTCTGAGGGTCAGTAAATTTTGTGACCCCGTTGCCATTCCACTGTTTCCACGAGTCAATTTTTGAGGGTCAGTAAATTTTGTGACCCTCGTTACTGTTCCACTGTTTCCACGAGTTAACTTCTGAGGGTCAGTAAATTTTTTACCCTCGTTACCCTTCCATCATTTCCACGAGTCGATTTCCAAGGGTCAATAAAGTTTGTGACCCCTGTTACCATTCCATCATTTCCATGGCACATCTTCAGACTTAATGATGCAGGCCACCCAATTCCACCATTTCCACAATCCCCAATCCTTATTAAATATCAAAGAAATCAAGAAAATAGACAATATAGGCTGACTGTCATACCATTGGCCGGAGCTCGCACCTGCAATGTGCTCTAGCATCTCGCGGTTGGTTTGCTTGGCCAACTCTGTGCATGCCTTGGCATTGAGAGTGCACATTTCAGGGACATTGATCCCATCTCGGTTGACTGTGGTGACAGGGACCCGGACTCTCACCCTTGTTTTTGTTTTCGCGCGATTGATGCGTCCTGATGGCCATGGTGGAACTGGTGGAAACAATAGCAAATGATCCCAAAGCACAGCACGTGACCATGGTTTGTCAATTTTGGCAGTTAAGTTCATTTGTGGAAACAATGGAATTGTGGAACTGGTGGAAACAGTGGCAAATGATCCCAAAGCTTAACACAAAGGGCACGTAAAAAAGGCACCGCCACATCTCCACTTCTTCTCTGCCACCCACCATCCTCCAGTGCCCCAGCGGCAATGCGCCCCAATGTCAACCTCAAAGGTGTGTACTCCTCAATGCTCTCCATCTTTTCCAAGGCTTCCTTCCCTTTACGAACCTCGGTGCCTACTTGCCACTCGTATTGCCACTCACTTTTGCTGCGGTACTCCTGCCGGGGAACCTAGCTCAGTGGGTTTTGAACGGTGGCCTGGGGGCTGCCACGGCCCCAAGTCTTCCCCCTATCTCCCTTTGGGAGCTTCTGTCTCGGCATTGTCGCTGATTGTCGTCCTTCAGGTCTTGACGCCACTGAGGATGCATTCACGTTCTGTGAGGTATATCCTGCTCCCTATCCATCTCCACTCCATCTCTCATATCATATCCATAGACCCACTCTGATCGTGTGTTCTCCCCCTGGGACGCAGAAGAGATCAGCACATCTGCCACTTTCTCAATTGTCGATGCGGTCGCGGACCTGGAAGCACTTCATCTAGGCGACAATGAAGATCTTGCCGGGCTTGGCAGTAGCCCTCCACGCATTCCCCTTCCCACTGGCTCCGACACCCTTGTCGAGCCTTCCCACATCAAATTCAAAACACCCTCTCAGATTGCTCACGCCACCCGGGAAAAAGCACGATCAAAAGCCAAGAGACAAGCGGCCCGCTCAGCAAATAGCAAGACTGATGTCCTCCTGGAGGAGTGTCCTCGCCACCCTTGCCACTTGTGCACCGCTGGGCCCTCCACTGAGGCCCAATTCGATCTCCGGAAGGTTCGCATTGTCGCAACTGGTTGGATTGGCCTCAGGGACAACAGGGTCTCGCCAGAGGAGGCAGAAGCTGGAGTGAACCAGGAAGGCTACACACCAATTCATCTCCTCCCCGACTTCTTTGGCGTCAAGGCTATTTTCCACGGCTTCCACCTGGCGAAGTACCTTGGCCCGTGCATGTTTATATTTTCCTCTTTATCCCTAGCCCTCACCTCTCCCCCAGCCAAGGCTGTCCCATTGTTGACCAACGTGGCAAGGTCTGCACCATTTTTGGGGGGCGCCCTCCCGAGGACGACTTCATGGAGACGGTGCACAACCCAGCCGTGGAAGCGATGGAAACGGTGCGCTCATTGCTCCCTAGCAGATGAGCGGCTGCTCCATCGCCGGGGGAATTGGGCACCTCTCACCAAAGGGGCCTCCTTCGGTGGTGGCCAGACCGAGCCTGGTGAGCTCCTCAATGGAGTGATCAACACTGCCATCCTCTGCTGTCTAGTCAGCAACCTGGCATTCATCAGGTTTGCTGGCTTTGCCACAGGTGCGTTCTCCCTCTCCTTCTGTCCCTTATCGGCCCAGCTGAATCCTTGCAGGTGCGTCCAACTTCACTCATCCTTTCCCCCGTCTTGTACACGAAATAAATCCGTGGGTAAAATGGTGAGATGTGGATAGCGAGATGGCCTCGGAGTCAGAGATGATGAAGAGAAGAATCAGGAGAAACGATGCTCCGCCTCGTACCCAGCGAATATGCAAATCTTCCCGCGAGAGGCACCAAGTCAGCGGAAGGTCCCGTGCACTAGTGGAAAAGAAAGAGTCAGAGAGGGGTGAGTTTTCCTTCTGGGGTGGGGACTTCCTGAGTCATAGAAGCCTCAACGAAGGGGTGGCAGGTGCTGTTTTCTTCATTCCAAGATATCGGTCTCCGCCTTTCAGTCAGACTCCTACCGGGGCATGACTTACCCGCTATAAATCTTTGCCTGGGGTTGGAATACGAGGGAGATTTATTTGCGAGGTGCGGAGCAACGTGTTCGCTAGACCCGGTTGGAATTTGAGGTGATGGTTCATTCTGTGGCTGTTTAAGGGTTGGTTCACGTTGGTCGATCCACAACTTTAACTCTCATCTCCACCGGGCGTTATTTGTACTGAAATGCAACAAGGGTTAGGACAGCTGCCGTGGATCATGATGATCGTCTTCATCGGTTAGCATCGATCTGGGACTATTATTTGGAGGACTATTTACGTGGGCTCGACTCCCAGCGGCGCCGTGACCCGTCCGCCACAACCTTTAGCCTGGGGTTGGAATGCGAGGGAGAGTTTACTTGCGAGGATCCGTGTTTGATAGACCTCAATATGCTTTCCTTCTCGCCGTTCGAGGCTTCGTTGATGCATAACCTTGCCTCAGTTGGGCACTTCGCTCATAATCATACCTGAAAAAAATGAAACAAAGCAAGGGAGTCGCTGTGGATCACGGTGGATCGTCCTCGCCCTATAAAATTCTTTCTCAGCTTGCAGAGGAAGAGCGGGTTCTTCTGTCAGTCAGTTCACAGCTCGGTCGATATCTCTGTTAACTATTGACATCGTGCTTTATGTGTTCGGCGCCTATCCACCAAGAGCTCGGTGGCTAGACACCCAGCATCATATTTTGATGCCATCTTTTATCTTATCTCTCAGTGCTCACTGGTTCTTCCCTACGACGAACTGGGTGAGAGGTAAGAACTCGTCTCTATCTATTCATACACCAGTACTCATTTACTTATAGTCTGTACTGACTGTCGTTTTACAGATCTCCGCTCTTCACAATCTCATTGAGTGAACAGCTTCCTGCTTCCATGTAATGAGCCTCGCGTGAATATGCATCTGATCTTAAGTTTCACCCTTGTTGGATCGCTTTGCTTCTTTTCATCCAGAATAGGGTATAGCCAAGCTTCGTTTCTAGTGGAAAGCCGCCGGGATCACGGTGGATCGTCCTCTACAACTGTAACGTCCAACACAATGTCTCGTGTCAACACTCCCTCAGAGGGTTTGATCACCCTGTTGCGCAACGAAAGTTTCAGAACTCGTTTCATCGAGCGTTGGACCGGTCCGGCTAGGCGCAGCAACATTCGCCATCTCGGCCTCTCCATATCAATTTACCTCCAGTACGGCTCAGTTTCTACTCGAGCTATGAAGATCTTACAGGCCCTCCATTTCCAAGGAAGATTCTGGCTATCTAGTAGATCTGATCGAACTTTGGAAAGATCACTGGTCAATTTCCTCTCTTACCTACCGTCTGACGCTGAGCGGCACTCAAACTTCCCCGACATTCAAGTTCGATTCCCTCTGCTTGGCGCTCTTAGCACGCCACCCTGACCTTGTCCTCGCTCCGAAATCACAAATAATTAGACCTGGAGAACTTTCGACGGTCCTCCTGTTTCTCAGCTCAAAATATAATCACGGGGTTCTTCAGCCCTTTCGAGGAGTTCCCGAACTCCTTGAAGTACCATTCCCTTATGGAGACTCACCTGTGAGTTTTTTAAACGATTCCAAGAGAGTGGGGGGCTTTTATTCTGGCCCCCAGGATATTGCGGAAGAGTTGGTCCTCCTTTGGATCCACCACATCAAGGAGGAACTTCTTGCCGGTGAAGTGCAGCTGATTCAGTAGGCATCGCACTCTAAGAAGCTATTTTGCTTAAAAATTGGCGCACGCCGTGGCTGGACCTCCTATATCAATGTCCTGCCAGTCCAAGGATCCTCGGCGAGCTCGAGACCCTCGATCTAGCCCACCTTTGTGATCCGATGCACATCAATGAGGACGAGCATTTCGAGATTCATTCCTGCATCTTCCATCAGGACATAGACTCGTTACCAGTCTGCCATATGGAATGCAATAAATGTGGCGAGCACTATTGCCGTAGGCAAACTGGTACTTCTCGGGATTGGCAATTGAGCGGGGCGGGAGTTTGAAATTTTTGAGTGGCGCCGATCACGGCCATCAATTCTTCGTCGTCATCAAATCATTTCGGTTGTGAATCTAGTTGTCGCTTCGACCCATGCACGAGCCTCCAGCAGAAATCTGAGGAGACAGATGTCTTGGAATTTGCGCTTCAAGCCTTCCGTAGGTTTGGCATTTTGAAACCATCCAGATCCAAGGCTAGAATAACAGCCATAAAAAAATTCAAACTTCCCCCCCCGCTCAATCACCAATCCCGAGAAGTACCAGTCTGCCTACGGCAATAGTGCTTGCCACATTTATTGCATTCCATATGGCAGACTGGTAAAGAGTCTAATCAGGACAATCCTGTCCCAAGCGTGCTACCCTGGCTGTCGGTGAAGTTTCTTCATCGATGACTGACTGGATGCGGGTGACTTATTTTCTCCTTGTGATGGCCCACAGAGGTATCCCGACCCTCCGCTTCACAAACCATTGCATTATGGAAGAATCAAATGGCCACGATACGTGAATGTTAGAGCACACCGGAGGTCGAGTCAAATTGGGGAAGGGGATACAGTGGGATAGGTGAACGACGTGTGGTCAATGCCGTCTTTGCCAATTACTATGAGGAGCCAAAAGTGTATGCTAAAAATATTTTCTCCTGACGACTTTCGTGGATTCTTCTTCAATCGGGCTGCGCGCGATCTCATACTTGGATCGCGATTCGAAGAAAGTCACCGTGGAGTCCTAAAATTTGCTACAGGAGTGATTTTCTGGGTAGATACAGAGTTTCACGGCATGAATTCGTTCACATTGCATGAGGGCCCAGATTCTCACTCAAGCAGAAAGACGCTCACGTCCTCGTGACTTTTACGTACATGCGCCCACACCAACAAACGAATCCTTCAAGACTCCAATCGATCCATCATGTCCAGCCCACCTCCAGAGAACCTTCATATATTCTTCCCCACATTTCCGTTCGACGCTCCCGACACCGATCTCATCCTTCGATCCTCTGATGGTGTCGACTTTCATCTCGCCAGAGCCGTCTTGTCCCTGGTGTCGCCCGTTTTCCGGGACATGTTTTCGCTGCCACAGCCGGAATCAGCTCCTGCGGTACCCATTATTACAGTGACCGAGGACGCTGGTAAGCTGGACAGGGCCCTCCGGTTCTTCTATCCGGGCGCACAGCCGACCATTACGACGCTGGATGAGCTGCGGGATGTCATTGAAATCCTAGTCTCCAAATACGACATCCAGTGGATCGTTCCGACCGTGAAACAGCATCTCGAGCGATACATCGGCCGGAAGCCATTTTCTGTGTACACCATTGCGTCTATCCACGACTGGAGGGATCTGGTGCTCGCGGCCGCGAAGGAGTTGCTAAAATTTCCGCTCCCAGTGTTTACTACAGACGTCCCACAAGAAATCCGACACATCACAGGCGTCGCCTATCATAACCTGCTCAGCTACCATTTGCGATGTGGTGCCGTTGCGAAAGCGACAACAGCGGACCTTTCCTGGATCGAGTTTCCCACCGTCTTAGTTTGGTTCACCTGCAACACTTGCAATTACCACTGCGCCCCCACTCTGTCCGACGGCATTCCGCATGCTGCTCGGCGGTGGTTCATGGAATACTTCACCGAGATGGGCGCCGTCCTCATGGAAACGCCGGGTATAAACCTTCGCGAGCACCCCCGCTTTTACAAGGCCCTCAGAGAAGCCGCGAGATGCGGTGTCTGTGCGGAGGGGATGGCGCAACTGGACCAGTTCGTTTCAGGCACTTGGGCGAACAAAATCGAGCTCGAAATTGACCAGGTTCGTGGAAAAGAATTGTATAGACTATTGCTGAGCCTATTCGGAATAGGTGGAATTGCACTTTTGAGAGATTCGTAGACGGGCTCGCAACTACTTTGGCACTCGGCTAGTTCCAGTGGCGTTCATGTGTATTTATTCCCGTAGTTCTGACCATGCCATTTCATTTTCAAATCGTGGATTCCCCCGGGCATTTCTCATCCGCGAGATCCTGGTCGTCCATCCCCAGCCACATTCCATCGTCTGCAAATGCCTTCAGTACGCTTCGGCCCCAGATCGTTCTCGTGCAATTTCTCTCGCCCTTGACGAGTTATTATCCCGTCGGTTAATCTTCCACCGGTCCTTCTGATTTCTACGGTATCTTCCTCCGCCCGGCATATTTCATGTCCTGTCTTTCTGAGCTCTCTGTGTTCTTCCTGACTATCTATCTCCCTTATTCGTGTATTCCGCATATTTTTATGCCCCTCCTCCTGTCTGGACTCTGATTTGATTTGGTGTCGGTCCGCACCTGCGCTTTCGTCTGCACGCGGACCCACTCTACAATAAAAGCACGGATATTTCAGTGGCTCAAGCCCGCCCGTTGAGGCACAATAAGTACTGATAAGCTTTTGTAAAGGGATTCCGAAGGCCGCCGCAGATTTGGGTGAATATTTTAACGTTTCGGGAATGCATGCGGTCTCAGAGGAAAATGTAGTCGACTCCGGTCTTGACAGGGCCGGCCTTTTCTTTTTCCCCCTCGCTGCAGAGGGAAGCTGGTCGTGGATCAGCAAAACACATGCTTGCTTCCAGGTTGAACGTTTTTCGCCGCTCTCGAATCTCATTTGATTATTGAACTCGGTTTGTGCACACCCGACCCTCAGTTGCTTGGACTCTAGACACTGTAGAGGATATGGATATGATCCAGGTCCACTTTTTAGAGAGGAAGCCGCCGTGGATCACGGTGGATCGTCCTCGTCCTATAAAGTGCTCTCTCAGCTTGCAGAGGAAGAGCGGGTTCGACTCCCACCGGTGGCATCAGACCCCAGACGTTTGATTCTTTTCCCGCCTGCTTTTGCTCCATGGCCGAAATACACAGCTCAAGGTCGGCATTTCACTGTCCCAATTCGAGTTCCTCCCATATCCATCATTGGCTTCACAGAACATGCATCCGATCTCACCTTATTTGGGTTTCGTTCATTCAAGCAGAGAGTGTCATGGAGGTCTGCTTTGGAGGGGCAGCCGCCGTGGATCGTCCTCACTCTGCCCTCTGTTCCAGAGGAAGATTGGGTTCGACTCCCACCGACGGCATGCTTTCGAGGTCTTCCTCGACTTTTTCATCTCCACGGCCCTCTGCTCGTACCTTCGCGGCTCAAGGTCGGCATCGCGCCCTGCGACTACACTGTAGCTTCACCACTGTTGGTCCCTCACATATAATTAATCTTCCATTCCGATCTACTCTTAGCTCCTTCCGTTCTTCGAGAACAGGGTATGATCAAGGTCCATTTTGTAGAAGACAGCTGCCGGAGATCACAATGATCTTCCTCTTCCTATTAATATGTACTGGGCTCTCAGGTTGCAGAGGAAGAAGTGGGCTCGCTTCCACCGACGGCATGAGCTGTCCGCTACCAGTTTTTACCTGATGCAAGGTTAATTGGAATGGGAGGGAGGGGGAGGTTTTATTTGCGAGGGTGCAGTGCGTTAAAACTCGGTTGGAATTGACTTGTTGACGTTTCCCTCCTGGCCGTTCGAGGGGTATGATGCATAATGTCGGGTTATTTGGGTGTTTCACTGTTGGAATGTGGCCCGTCACGTGTCCCCAGGTTCAAGTTCCGCATTGTCAACAGCTTTCGTCTCCATCGTCTACAGCTACAGCTTTGATTTCCCATTGTCTACAGCCTTTCTTAGTTATTCTACCGTCCATTTTCGGACTCTTTACAGCTTGGTTTTACTTTAAATACTTCTGTGTTGAGTCGCTTGAATATACGCTTGCTCCCAGCGCATCTGTGTGACTGCCACCTTCTAACATTCACTGTACTTTCCCTCCAGGCCATTAGTTGTACTGAGGTGTAACGTGTAACGGCGAGAAGAAGCCGCAGTGGATCGCGGGCATCATCCTCACTCTATAGTTGGTGGTGCTCTGTTGCCAGAGGACAGGCGGGTTCGACTCCTACCTGGCATTTCCCTGTGACTGTGCGCTCTTTTTATTTCTTCCTATTTTGTTCATTTCTTTGTGGTGTGCGGGTCCTCTGGGTCGCAGAGGAATTTTGGAGGGAGGGACAGTCCGTGATCCATAACCTGGAGAACTTATCGTTTCGGAGGTTCGATACCATATCACGAGTTGACTTCTGATTTGAATTTGAGAGGCACACATATAGCGTAATGTACCAGGGATAAGGAAGCCGCTGTAGATTAGTGGAAGATCATCCTCTTGCCCTATTAATTAGTTGGACCGCGCTGAAGTTCAATAAGCAGCTCAATGACGCAGCCTCCTCTTCTGCCTTTGTGAGAGATACCTACCCTCCCCATAAGAGGTATATAGATACCAAGATGCTCGGGCTAAGGAGGCCACCGTGGTTTAATGGGAGATCGTCCTCGCTATATGATAATGATCCCTTCAGAGTTCGAGGAGGAAAAAGTGGGATCGATTCCCACCAGTGGCATATTATTGCAGATGTTGCTTTTTCCCTTCTTGCACCTCCGCTCTCCCTCAGGCCCTTGGCAGATCAGTCGTTAAGCTTCACAAGGACACATGAATTAAACTTTCAATTAATGCGCCGCGCTCGGCCGCGGCACCGTGCCGAGGATGTCGTGACGCGCGTGACGCGTCTCGCTGATTTGATTTGCATTCTGCTGCTCGCCGTCACCGCCATGGACGACTCCAAGCCTCCTCGTTGTCGTCGGCCACGTCGCCGTCGCCCGCCATCCTCTCATCCCCTCTTCCACGACCCCGGGCTTCCCCACCGCCGCCCTCGCCTCCGCCCTCACCGGCTTCGAAGCACTCTCTACCACTGACGACGTGTTACCTCCGTTCCTCGGCCGCTTTCCCACCGGCGCACTCACAACACCGCTTCCCTCATGCGCTCCTCGCTGCACGCCCCGCGCATCCCCAATCCTGCCCGAGCCCGCGCCCGCCCGCGCCTCATAGTACCATGTCCCGCTGTCCCACACGCTAGCTCCGCCGGCGGAGTGGTGCTTGGAACTCTCGTGGTGTTTGTAACACGGCAGGTGCGTGCCCTTTCTCCCCTGGTTCTCATTCCTCGCTAGCTCTCCAGCCTCGCGCATCCTGCCGTCCTCACGTCTGCCTCGTTCTTGGCGCAGCATCGAAATCGTGCTCGACGCGGCAACGGTGGGCATTTCAGACGCACCCGACTCGGGAACGGAGAGCTACGTCGCCGATGCCCGAGGTGCGCCACCCTTCATTTCCTTATTAGCCCAAGCTACCGCACGCTGTGTTACATCCCCGCCACGCCCCCGCCGTCCTTTCTCTACACCCCCCGTGCTCCCCCCTCCCGCGCGCATCAGCTTCGTCAGAGCGAACGGTACCCGCGTCCGACTCAGTATCGCGCGATGTAACGACGGCGGGGGATCGCACGCGTGGACGCACCCCCATGCACATGGCGTTTGTCGAGCGGTCTGCACTCGGACAGGCCGAGACCCGCGAACTACTCAACATCGTTCAGGTAAAGCCGTCTTCGTTTTTCATCCTTTTTCTCTTGGTCTGAACGGGGATACACTTAGCCATATCTTCCCCAAATATATGTCGAGACCGATAGTGACGCTACAAGCTGCTACCTGTTCTTCCAGCGGCTAGGAAAGCTTCTCGTCGACGCCGCGAACGCCGGCGGTGTCTCGCGCATCGTCTGGTCCGGCCTCCCCTCCACCAGCGAGCACAGTGCGGGGAAATACAAGATATTTGCTAAATGTTAATCTTGGTCACCTCCTCATTCCTGCCACCAAAGCATGTCTACTACTTCAACGTCAAGGCCGCCGTGACCGCGTATATCCACCAGCGTGCCGTTCGTCGACGTGCAGACAGGGTTCTACGGAACGAACCTCCTCTCGAACCCGATCATGCTCATGAAGCAGGACGATGGGTCGGTTGCCATCCCCTGGCCCGCGAAGTCCACGACCATGGTTCCCATCCTCGATACCGCGCACAACTACGAGCTGTTCGTGCGTTATGCGCTCGCGCTGCCCGTCTTCCCCGATGGCTCTGTGGTTGCGCACGGCGAAATTATTAGCATCGAGAATATGGCGCTCCAGCTTTCTCAGGGTACGGATTTTATCTGTATTTTCTTGACATTACGTTGAATTCGCCGAATATCAGCGACCGGGAAGACCATCGTGTTCAAGCAGATCTCCGTGGAGCAGTTTACAGCAATTCCTGAAAATAATGGCAAACATCAGAATTTTTTTTTTGTGTTCCCAAAAAGGAAACACGAGCCGGCGGTAGCTTCCCTTCTACGTTTCTCACTGTATCGACTACGAGCAGCATCAGGCTACCACTTCGAACGGCAACGGCCATTCATCTGTCTTCCGGTTTGCTTCTGACCTCCAACACGGGACCCATGGCGCAATCCCTTCTCCTGCAGCCTCGTCTACAAGGCCTGACTCCCCGCCTCGCGCTTACACCTCATCCACTCCATCCAGACTGCCGATAGCAAGACAATCCACTAGAATGCATTTCTCAAGTCCTCGCACCTATTTGCGTGAGGCTCAGACCTTCGAAAACCGCTGGCAGATGCAGGAGATGCCGTACGAGCAGGCAATGGTACAGCACAGACGAATATGATGTACGAGCTCCTGCGCCGGCTTGCGCGGCTCACTGTTTCCATGAGCTCTCACTGGGCGATGCTTCTGGGCAGGATTTGGGACCCCGGCATCGAGGGCATCGCCTGTCAGGAACATGGGGGAGAAGGTGCGGAATCACTAGTGCGTAGCCGATTCCCTCATTCATTCGCAGACTAGGATTATGCGCTGAACGGAGCGCCGCGGACAGTGGTCCTTGACAACTCGTCCAACCGATGTCGTGCCCGACGCACATCTTCTGCATACACCTCGCACCGACGCGCACCTCCGGTCGATGCTCATGTCCGCCGCCACTGCCTGACCACCGCGAGCAAGCGGAGCATCCGGGCCTAGTCTGCGCTATCCCCGAACGAATCCTGGTGCGCTCTCTACATGCTGCTCACACCGCCGGAGTTACTGGACTCGGACATGCTCGTTTCACCGATGCGGCCTGGGTGGCAGTGGGGAGGATATGTTGTTCCCTTCCCCAGTGACGCTAAATCTCGGCTCCCGGGACTTGCCAGGCAGACCCGGCGCCGCGAGGGCAGCACTTGGGTACTAGGGGATCTAATTAGCGCGCGCGTGCGCAAATTGGACTTGTATTATGAGCACCAATGATTATGCCTTGTTCTAATACTACCCCGGAGGTATGGAATGAGCGGAGAAGCACTCCTCGACCACAGGGACTGGCTGCAGAGGGAGCAAGAGAGCGATCGGCTCGTGTTTCCTTTTTGGGACTGCAGAAAAAAAAAACTGATGTTTGCCATTATTTTCAGGAATTGCTGTAAAGCGAACGTCCAGACGCTTGATGTGCCGCCCCGCATTATCCTCGATATGGCGGATTGGTTCCAATGGTACGGCGAGTTTGGACGCGAGTGCCTCAATCATCGATTGAACTCTCAAACAATATTGCAGGGAAAGCCATGACGAACCACGGAGGCTTGGCAAGATCTTCGCGTACGTGGGTCGAGTTCGCGAAGGCTCCGGACTGGAGCAAGGTGTTAGCGTACCCCGAAATTCTTGGTTCTGGGTAGAAGTCGTTCAGCTCGTTCAAAACTCAACCCCAACACAATGCTTGTTCAAATGGAAACTCTCGAGCCACCAGGCACTGCAGAAATGGTTAGTCCATTTTCGTCGTGTACGTACATCCGATGCGATTCTGTTTATTTGTTGTGCTGATCGCAATAAAATCGAATTCACTTCCGTGGTATCGCTTCAAGCTAGTTTGCCGTCTGCGAGCCCATGATGATTTTCAGTCTTTTGAGGAACCAGGACTCGGGACTGTACCCGTCGAACGGCCGTTGGAAGGCCGTCCAGACATGTAGGTAAGTAATAGAGTGGATGGTTCGACCCGATTTGACGCCGGGAAGTTGGACTCCACGCTGTGCCGGCTTCCATATATAATCCTTCGAGCGAGCAGTTTTCTTTCGTTCGAACGCCCCCTCAGGCTACGATGGAAAGCTCTCCCAATCGCCGAACCTTGTTGGACACGGGAATCACTGTCTCTGGCGAGCCTCCTGCCAGCGGCATCCAGCACCCCGTCAATGATACGCGGCTCCCGCCGCCCGAGTTTCCCGTCATCCCGCCTGACCGCCCTTTCCAAACCTTGGTCCTCTGTTTCGATGGAACCGGCGACCAGTTCAACACACAAAATTCGAACATCGTCCAGCTCTTCTCGATGCTTGGAAAGGGGGATCGGACGCGGCAGATGGTCTATTACCAGTGTGTCCAGGACTCTAATCTCGCACTTGTATTTCTCTCCTGAATGACACATTGTAGGTCCGGGGTCGGTACTTACACGACGCCCGAAATCGCGACTCCCCTGCGGGCGAAAATATCCAAGGTACGCTCCATTTTATTCGCGCCAGCTCGTCTGATGCAAACTCTCTCCTTCTTTCAGATTATCGACAGCGCCGTCGCTTGGAGCCTAGATGCCCATCTTATGGGTTCGTGCGGTCTTTTGAGCTCACCACATTCCAATACTTACATGCCTTTAGGAGGATACGAGTTCCTGATGCAAAACTATGCATACCGCCATTTATTTCCCTCCCATGCGACTGAATTCGTCCTAGACACCGCTGAAGACTGCATCTGTATCTTTGGATTCTCTTGAGGTGCATATACTGCGCGGAGGTGCGTCTGTATTTCATACTTATTGACCGCTTGAGGGGCCGACAAGCTGTGTGAGATCCCGAACCCAGGGAGAGTCCGAGGACATGCAAGCGAACTTTTCAAGCTGGAATCGGGTCCCCGAGGCTAATCAGGATTTGATACAGGGTCAGAGGTGGCATATCCCGCTCCCAAACGAGATCACCGTGTCCGCTGGGTTAAATAAGTGTGGTCGATAGGGGTCATTGATGTGAAAACACTGCCACTGATTGAGATTGCGGTGATTGCCGAGGACCCCACTCAAAACCTGAACAGTTCTGCCAGGCCCGGACCCAGATTTTACGAGCTTGTCTCGAATCGCTTTAGATACACCGGAATAGCTGTGGCGACTTCCTATTCTTGTGCAAGTGCTCCCTCCGACCCTACTCTGAGCCTGGCAAGGCCCCCAAACTTTCGCCCCATTCTTAGACTTGGGCCACAGGTCCAGGCCAGCGCACTCTGTAACAAAGCGATGAAGATCGCAGATCGCCTGGCGGCAAACGAATGCATCTGGGATGGTTTTATGGAAGAAGGCAGAGTCACCACCTTCTGAAGATAATAATGCGGAGATGGTACCACTATCGAGGGCGGAATAAAAGACGGGAAGCAGATCATCTGCACCCGTGCTCGGCATGGACGGGATGAGGTCATAAAAGGCGCGTAGGTTGTTAGAGTTTGTGACAAACGAGGTTGAAGGATGAATGATGGAAATTTAGTCAGATTTTGAAGGCCGGGTGAGAGACGGGTGAAGCGGCGAAGCCGAGGCGGGGGAGCGAGCCGTCATCACGGACGTCGTGAAAAGAAGTGGTCATAACTCGAGTCACTCTTGCACGAGGGAAGCTTCTTCTTCTCCAGTGGCGCAATGGAGCGAAACCAACAGGTACAATCCTAATCTGACGTGCGGTTGTGAGAATCCTTTCAAGATACGTGACATGCTCAATTCTAGAGATCTGCTCAATATACGAGTAATAATGCTTTAAATATATGAGTAATGATGATAATTATTAAGGCATAGACGAGTACGTGAGATGAGCGCGTGAAGTGGTTTATGATACGTGAAGCCGCCAGACATTGGCATGCTCGGTGGGAGAGAGGCCGCAGAACTTCGTGCAACCCATCAAGAAATCCACACGTTTGACACCGTGCGCCTTCTCCTCCGCGTAGCCGAGATGACCCTTCAGCCGCATGTATCGCTGCGTGTACGCAGCCGCCGCCCGCCGCATGAGTTTATGCGTACCCAGCGCGTTGAATTCCGCGGGAGTGACGTTCACGCGGAGTGCGCGGTATAGGGCGGTCAGCGCATCGGATACCGTGACGTAACGCCCGTTGGACGCCTGCACGGCGATGGACCATGGGAGGTGCGGTGTGACGATAGAGATGGAGAGGTGGGGCGGGTAGACGGCGGGCTCGAGCGTACCGGAGGACGACAGTCCCGGGTAGTGCGTGGTTATTGACGACGGAGGCAGCGAAATATCGTATGATAAGAGTGGTGACTCGAAGAATGCGATTAGGTTATGTGCGCGTCCCTTCGCCGCCGAGGAGTGCGTGTAGGAGCTGCGAGGCGTGAAAGGGCTGGGGCCGGGAAGGCTGGCATATGGAGCAACGGGTGGGGTGAATGGGCCCGACGAGGATGTGGCCGACGAGTTCGACCAGCTCAGGTTGGGAGGCGGCGAGTGGAAAGTGTCTTCAGTCGAGAAACGGACGTGTCTCCCTGGCATGTACTTGGGTGGTGAGTGGGTGGTGGTTTGGGTCCTGGGTGAGGACGATAAGTGATCAACCACGAGGCTCCCTTCTATTTAAATACCTGCTTCGGTGATTGTTTGGGTCTGTAGATCCCGCTGATGACATATACTGCTGTACTATTTCGACCAAATGTTCACACTATGTCACCCGTCACCCAAGGTGTTCATTTTTTCGGGTGTTCATTCTGACAAATACCATCAGAAATTACCAGAAATGGATGGCCGGCGAATGCCGACGCAGAAATTTTGTCACTTTCCATTGAAAACCTATTTGGACCTCAAAAGTCGCTGTCACCCGTTACCTACCTCGCAAATGTTCAGTTCACAACCCTCCGTCACCCATCACCTGAACATTCGGTCGGAATAGCGCAGTGCCTCCGGCAACACTTCCTCGCACAGCCTTGCCCATAAAAGGGTTCCACCTGTATGGAGATGTGGCCTGAAAAATGACGTGTATCAATCACGGAGCATGCAAATTCAACAGCTTTTCAGAGCCGGCAGGACGGGGCAGGACGGAAAGAGGAACTTCAACGTCGCGAGCCCAAACACAATTTGGTGCGCATCGCAGAAAATTGCATTCCGGAAATGGAGCCAACAGCGCCAGCAAAGCTATTCCGACTCCAACGGCGAGGACTGAAGTGACCCCCCTGCTTAGTGAGCTCCAATACATTGTGGCCAGAGGAGACCGCCCCATCCCGCCCATACGCATTAGTCTGTAGTTAACCGCGCGATCGTGTATTTACTCCGGCGCTTGAGCTCGAATGCGGACTCGATGTCCTCCTTGATCTTCAGGAAATGAAGCACATTGGGGGCAATCGTCTTGCGATAGAATCTATCGTCAAAATCGCCTCCACGCTGTCCCGAAATTTGCGTGAGCCACCGATTGTTCCACTCCTGCATGATGTCACCCTCGATGAACTTCCCGATTTCTCCGCGAAGATTGATGAGCCAGTTATTCAGTAGCGCCTCCTTCAACTCGGGGGAACACTCGAACTCAAGGAGAGCGTATAGGTCGAGCATGTACTTCATGTAGTTTTGGTTTGAGGAACCCGCAAATGTGAATATGAATATCTGGATGTCGAAATTAGATTCCCAACATTGAAATTCGGACGAAGAATATACCTTTAAAATTTCGAAAACTCTGCCAACGTCGCCCTCTGGGATAGCATAATTCAACTCGATCCACCACCCGAATTCCATCAGAAAAAGGATCGCATTGCTGAGAACGCGATCGCCGTTGAATCCCGGTGGCTCTTTGTGAACTTTAGGACCTTCTTCTGTGTCGTCAGGAATATCATCCAGACCGGGCATCTCCGGCGTGGATGGAATTTCCGCAGACGGCTCCTCGCCAGCAGGAGTGTTTTCCGCGGGCTCATCGTTGTCAGGAATATCATCCAGACCGGGCATCTCCGGCGTGGATGGAATTTCCGCAGACGGCTCCTCGCCAGCAGGAGTGTTTTCCGCGGGTTCATCGTCGTCAGGAATATCATCCAGACCGGGCATCTCGGTTTCGTTGTCGTGCGCGGCTGTAGGCGCTTCGGGTCCAGTCGGTGGAGTCCACGCGGAGCCCCGGGGAAATTTCGAACGGGGGAGCGCCTCATCCTGTTCGGCCTTGTCCAACGACTGCTCATATGTAGGCCGCTTGGCTCGTATAGCGCTCCCGGAGGATGCTTGCTTGCTCTAAGAGATCATCGAGGGTTGGCAAGGAAATTTCCTGAAACACAGTGTCTGGATGTTGTCTTGAATAATGTTTCACAGTACTTGCGAGGTATGCATGAGGCACTGGCGGGGGTCGCACCACGGGATCAGCGAATAATATGAGGTACATAGAGGTTGACGTGAATATTAGAATGCTCTAGACGAAAGTGGGAAGTTTATTTTGGCCAAATGGAACGTACATCCTCTACAATTAGAAGCACATGGGGATCACCGATGATGATGAATAGTTTGTGATCGTGGTTCGTAATGTCTTCCTCCATCCGTGATACACAGTTGAACTCGAACCTGTGTTGCAGGAATTACAGCAAATGGCAGTACCGAGGGCGCGAAACAGAAAATTGCCGTTTTGGGCATTTTCTGATCCTCGCGACCGATTTGCCTGTCTCTTAATGGGTTCTGCTCGGATTCACATGAAAGATAGCTAGATAATTCAAGCTAATTCATGCGCAGTTAGGGATAGAAAGATATCCGGAAAAATACTTTATTTGCACCCCCTGTCATATCAGGTTTCTTGGGTCATAAATCCCGAATACAGACCTCAAATCTCGTTCAAACGAGGTAAGATTTCTTGAGGGGGTACTCATATATGTATTGAGTATTGTGATAGAGCCGAAAGTACCAATAATTCTTTTTCCTGCCCTTCATTCTCTCTCGAGGGCTTTTCAGGTAGCAAACAGAGAATTGGGTGTAGGTAAGTCATTTTTCTGTCAAATAGAGTGAAGTTACAACTGAGAGGGTTAAAAAAAACTCCTCTACGTTACTACACAAGAAGAAGAAACGCGACGGACGCGCGTTTTACACGCTAATTCGGACGCGTCGCGTCCAATCTCGGCTACTGTCAAGTGGCCGTGATCTCATCAGCCACGTCTCGTCATTGTCTCGACTCTTGACGTGCGTCGCCTCCCTCAGCCGCAGGTGGATGCCCCAAATGGCCAGGATTTTTGACGCCGTTGGCTGTCATGACCTAGGGATGATCCAAGGGGTTAGCCATGGATAGGAGCCAAAGATAGTGAACTTGAGTACTTGAACTGGCTCTGAGGTCGTTTGAGGCATGCTAAGAATCACGGTTGGTGTATTCAAGAATATAGTGGTAGATGAGAGAGAAAGACGCGAATCGTGGCTGATGAGATCACGGCCACTTGACAGTGGCCGAGATTGGACGCGACGCGTCCGAATTAGCGTGTAAAACGCGCGTCCGTCGCGTTTCTTCTTCTTGTGTAGTAACGTAGAGGAGTTTTTTTTAACCCTCTCAGTTGTAACTTCACTCTATTTGACAGAAAAATGACTTACCTACACCCAATTCTCTGTTTGCTACCTGAAAAGCCCTCGAGAGAGAATGAAGGGCAGGAAAAAGAATTATTGGTACTTTCGGCTCTATCACAATACTCAATACATATATGAGTACCCCCTCAAGAAATCTTACCTCGTTTGAACGAGATTTGAGGTCTGTATTCGGGATTTATGACCCGAGAAACCTGATATGACAGGGGGTGCAAATAAAGTATTTTTCCGGATATCTTTCTATCCCTAATTGCGCATGAATTAGCTTGAATTATCTAGCTATCTTTCATGTGAATCCGAGCAGAACCCATTAAGAGACAGGCAAATCGGTCGCGAGGATCAGAAAATGCCCAAAACGGCAATTTTCTGTTTCGCGCCCTCGGTACTGCCATTTGCTGTAAACATTGGGCACAGCAGATCACAAGTAATGAGCTCTAATAGTCGGAGGACGCGTGAATCGCGTCGCGAGAAATTTAACGTGTAGGATCGTGTTTGTTCGGGAGCGATCGGACCGATGCCGTATCGTCGGCTGATTCGGCGCTTAGCGCGCGTCAACCTTTTCTCGACTAACCGCCACCATGGACGGCGGCTTTGGACACACCTTGTGCACCCGCCGCTGCGTATAGTGCACGCCCGACCCTCTCTTGCTTGTCAACCAAAGCACGTAAGCGACAAAACCGTAAGAGCTGAAGAAGCGCAAGGAGTGCCCGGATCCAGGGCGCGGCGAGAAGGAGAACGCGAGCGCGGACAGGGATGAAACGGGGACGGAATGGTATGTCCTGAATTTACTCGCGGAGGTCGTGGGATGAATTGAAGTTCCCTCTCGATAGACCGCCAACCGCACGCAGACAGCCGCTGCTTTGCAGAACCTTTGTTGCCCCGAGATGGGCACTGAATCAGCCCGTGGAGAGACGCGCCAACGATAGAACCTCTTCAACGGCGCACGGAGGCTCAACGGTGCGCACGCTCTCGCTCACACCCACAAATCGATCGACCTGGCTGCTGATGCTCGTGACGCACCCGCGCGGCTGCCGGTGCTGGGCGTTTCTGACATGACCAGCCGCAGCTTTTCGTCTGTCATCAAGGACTCGGAGCTCGAGTGGTATGTCTTCCGTTCCTCCGTTCCTCCCCGACCACACCCTCATTCATTATGCTTATACTAGGTATGCCTCTTCTACCTCATCCTCCGCATGCTCAACACGATCAAAGACGACATGGCGCTCCCCTCGACGGTGAAGCAGCACCTTCTGCGCAACTTCCATCACCACGTCCACGCTCTTACGTCGGGCTTCGCCCTCATACAATCCGGGCCTGGGGAGATCCGCCCCGCCTCCGCCTCCGAACAACACGCTCCTGGGCTCGCGAACTACGATTTCTACCGCCACTACGTCCCGGGGCTCCTCGCTCATCGCCGCCTCCGCCAAAGAATCCCTGCCCTCGCCACGCAGCTCGAGCTCTCGAATTCGATGGAGACGAAGATCACGCCACTTCTGTGAGGACATAGAGGAGCGGCGGTACTTCTGGCCGCGCGAGATCTGGACGGGGGGAGGTGTGTGCGGGGGCAAGCGGGGTGAGGGTGGAAGGAGGTGGAGTACACACCCTCGCAGCAGATGGCAGACACAGTGACCCGCGCATCCCCCGTCCTCAGCGCCATACTCCTCGACGTCCATCCGCCCTCATCAAGCACGCGCCCGGATCCGCGGCTCGACCCGCGCGACGTCGTGCGTGAGCGTGAGCGCGGGGCATAGAGGCGTGGAAGTGTCCACCCTCTGCACGCGGTGTTGCTGCGGGGTGGAGGCGCCACGTTGCCGCGCGCTGCTGTTACTACGCGCCACTGTGTCGCTGCGGCGGCTAGGCGTCTGCGGCAGCAGGTCTCAAGTCGAGGCGTCGGGGTGTCGGGGCGTCTGCCTCGAAGCGTCAAGACGTCGCTACGTCGCTGCGGGGCGTCTGCGTCGAGGCGTCGAGGCGCAGTGTAGCTGCGTCTGCGGCGGTTTCGAGGCGTCGCTGTGGCGACGCGCGGTGTCGAGGCGTCGGTGTGGAGGCGCGGTGGCGGGGGCAGGGTGTCGTTGCTGCCGCGTCTAATCGTGTCTAGGGTCACTGCGGGGTGTGCTGCGCTGATGCGTCGCGTCGCCCTCTTCTCCTGCTCCTACTCTTCTTCTGCGGTGTCTACCCGTTTGACCTCACACTGACCTCCTTCCCCGCAGCTAATACTGCGCTCCACAAACCCGCGCTCTGTCTTGCTCATCTTTCGCGAGTACGCATGCAGTATCCACGCGCGCGCTCTCCGCGGACCCGAACTTTATCGCGCTGAGCGCAGCGTGTGGGAAGGTGTGTTTCTGCTTCCTCGCGCGCTCCCCATTTCCTCCTCTCCTCTTCTGCGTCCCTCTCCCTCACCTCGTTATCCACGCCTCGTTACCCACGCCTTGCCTACATCCACCTCCAACCCCTCACCCTCGCCCTTCACATCCGCCCCGTCCCGCTTACCTTCTACCACCCCGCATCACTCCCCCGCACTCGCCTACTTCCATCCCTCCGCTCCCCGCTCGATTCACTCGGTCCTCGGCGCTTCCTCCTACGCGCATGCCCCCCGAGCGTTGCCTCTTCCAATCCTCCACTCACCCGCCCCGTACCTACCCCCGTTCTTCTGCACGTCCAGCCCGCATACTCCATCCTCTCCCGCGCGCTCGACGCCCGCTGCTTCCTGCCTCAACTACCCCTTGCCTACCCTTCCCTATCCTCCACCGCTGTGCGCCTCTCCCCCCTCCTCCTCCCTCCCCATTACCTTGCCCTATTCATTACCTTCCCTGTCCTTCCTCACCGCCACCCTCCCTTCAGCTTCAGCTCACCGTTTTTCCTCGCCTCCTCCATCCTATCTTCCCCACGCTCGTTCGATCAGTCTCGCATCCCATCTATATTCTATACGCTATACGCACCCGTTCTTCTTCGCCCGCCGCTGTCCACTTACTCCGTCCTCCCGAACGTTTCTGCCTGCTTGACCCGCGTTGCTCTCATTTCTCCCTTTCCCCCCGCGCTCCCCCTCCCCGTTCGCACCTTCTGCTTCCCATCCGCCTTCACCCCTTACCCTAGTCGCCATTACTCACCCCACGCTCCCCTTACCCATCCGCGTCCCTCTTATCTTGTCTAGCCCGTCCCCCCGTACTCTTTACCCACCTACGCGTTCCTCTGTACCTCCCCATCTCCCCGCTCCCTCCCCGCCGTCCTTTCCCCTTCCCTTACTCCCTTACTCTCACGCCCTCATTTCTCCCGTCCCTAACCCTCCTTCCTTTCTTTAGATCGACCAACGCCACGAACACTACTATCTTCTTCGTCCTCATCACCCCTTCCGCTCTCTCTTCCACCTCCTCCGCCCCCGGCGGCGGCGGCCCGTCGCAAGCCATCGACCCCGCCGACGCGCGCGGCGGCCCGTTCCTCCCCGGCGAGACGCTCGATGCCGCGCGCGGCGAGCAGCTGCGCATCGAGGCGCTGCGCGCGGCCCGCTGCGGGTGGAGGGGTAGGAAGAAGGGGAGAGGGAAGGATGGCACAAGAGCTGGCGCTAGGGAGCTGCTGCTGTACGTGGGCGGGGGGCTGATCTTGGTGCGGGCAGTGGTGTGGCTGGTTATACTGGTGTCGGATTAGGGGACGAGGAGGTGCCGTGCAGCCGCGGATGTCCGAGTGGGCGGGGTGCGAGGCGGCGGGTGGGTGTCTGCGGATGCCCGAGTAGGCGGAATGGGTGAGTGCAGAGTGGGGCGGAGTACGGCGAGGTGCGGGGCGAGGCGGGAGGCGTTGGGGTGTGATGGAACTCTCCTACTATCGGATGTATACTTTATTCTGGTGTGCGCTAGCTACGCTATCCTTATTATTCACATCATTTTATATATATTTGGATGCAACGACGCGAAATAAGTCGTACTAGCAGTGGCCCGTGTCTTCGCCACGGATAATTCAACAGGATTTGCGGCCTGATTTGACATAAAAACACCGCTTGTCGCCAACCTCCTCACGGTCTCGTGCGTAATCTACAATCTGCCTTTGTGATCACCCAAAATTCTGTGTTCTAAAAAATTCAAAACTCACCTGGACTTAATGATAAAATTCATCTTTCCGAGGTTTAATGAGCCCAGCTTCAACCTACAATCTTCATTCAAAAGTCCCCTTTCATCTCTACCCTCATGAATCATCTCACCGCGTCTTCCCGGGTTATCCTGTTTCACAATTGTTCTATTGTTCGAAATTCAAGCTGTTTCACTCTGCTCATGGTAAAATTCCACCCTACTTCCCATGAATGTGATTTTTTTTTCATATAGATTCACCCGCCTTCATGCTTCCTAAGTAAGCAGATGTGGCTTTCAATGTGAGGCTGCGAATCTTCCATGTTATTTATTTTACTTATCCTTTGTGCTCAGGATCCTCTTTTTGAATTGCCCACGCCAGCCCTCCTTCATGTTACCCAGTTTCTCTTGTTCAAGAATCGCCTTGATCGGGGCTTTCGGCCTCCCGGAGTTCTTCGACCGTAATTTGCGGCAACAGCGGAATTTTACCATGAGCAGAGTGAGACAGCTTTGAATAAATATTGGGTTTACATGAATGGTCGCTCTGTTTTGAAACACGAAACGGCAGCTTCACATCGCGGTGGAGCTGGATGCAAGAATTCAACATCGCGGCAAATTGTTGAGCACACCTTTATCTATACAGATTCTCCGACCCCCACCCTCATTTGCATCTGTGGCCCCGACAGCCGGAGTTCAACCGGACGAACCCGGGTGCTCTACCCGGCTCCACTTTGATGTTTGTCTAAGACATCCATGCCTTTTCTTATATAGATAGATAGATGTGGATATAGTAGATGGATTGGTTAATTGTTCCTTCCTCTCGGTGCCTTGTAAGTTACACGAATTCACTGGTCCCGTAGACGGGAGGCGAGAACCCGGAAAACCAGCAAACTGTGGAGCAGATGACATCAGTTCCCACACGCGCCCATCTAAAATCAACTGTGGGGCAGATGACATCGAGCGTTCCCACAGGCGCCACTTTTGTCTAGACAAACCACGGCTTTTCTTATATAGATATGCGAGGGATTGTCGTACATCTGCAGACACCCGCCCAGCCCACGTACAGCAACAGCTCCCTCAGCGCCAAATCTCCTTGCCTTCCCGTCCCTCCCACTGCTGCTCCCTTTACCCCTCCCGCAGCGAGTTCGGCACAAAGCGCCTCTCCCCGCAATTTCTTCGTGCGTTCCGCATCGGTTTTTTCGGCGAGGAGGAACGTGCGGCAGGGCGCGTCGGACGGTCGGCGGGGTCGATGGCTTGCGAGACGGCGGAGGCGGAGGGGGGTCCCGGGTGACGAAGGAGTAGTGTTCGCACCATTGGTCGATGTGGGAGTGTTAGTTAGGGACGGGGGACAAGGGACGAGGGACGAGAGCAAAAGAGGACGGTGAGTAGAAAGGGCGTGAAGGGGAGAGAAGTGGAGCAGGGAGGGAAAGGGAGGACGGAGTGAGGAGCAATGCGGTCGACCGCGTAGCAGGGGCGGGAGGGATAGGACGGTAAGGGAAGGAGAGGGACGGGGGGACGTGGACGACAATGGGGGCGACGTAATGGGGAGCGTGAGTGAGAAAGACGGGGGCAGGGCAGACGGGATGGGGAGCACGGGGAGGGGAAGGCAGGACGGAGCGGGGACGTGGAAGACGGAGTACGGAGCGTGGGCGACAATAGTGAGGCGCTACAGCGGGGAGGGAATTGGAGGTAGAGGAAGCGCGGGGAAAGGGACCGCGGGGAGCGCGAGGACGGAGGAGGTGGAGAGCGGTGGTCGGGCGCACGCCGGGGTGAGGAGGGAGGGAGTGTAGAAGGGGTGTAAAGGACGGCGGGGGAGTGAGGGGAGGGAGTAAGTGGACACCGGCGGCTAGAGATGGGATGCGGAGGAAGGCATGCCGGCAAGCGATGACGAGGAAGCAAGGGGAACGTGGGGTGGGGAATCGGGCGAGGGGAGGGAAGCGGGCGGGGAAGGCGAGGCAAGCAACGAGCCTTCGAAAACGCAGAAGAGGCCGAAGGATGGAGGAAGGGGTCAGCGATAGCTAGGGATGTGATAGAAGGGGGTGAAGGGGTGCAAAGGACCGCGGGGAGGCAAGGGACGGCGATGTCGCATTGAAGGAGCGGGCGAAAGGGAAGCGGAGGAGAAGGGGAGCGTGGAGAGCGGTGGGCGGGCGCACATCGTGAGAAGAAAGAAAAGAGGAGATGAGTGCGTGGACAGCGGGGCGAGGGAGACGGGACGGAGGCCACGCCGTGATGCAGCGCGATGCGAAGAAGGGTGAGAAAAGTTGGTAGTATATGAAAGGGAAGAGGAGCAGAAGAGGGAGGGAATGGAACACGGGTGCCCAAGCAGAGAGTCGCGGGATAGACAAGGAGGGAGAAGGAATACTACGATACATGTAGTACAGAGAGCCACGGGATAGACAAGGAGGGAGAAGGAATACTACGATACATGTAGTACAGAGAACCTTTGGATACATACTCTTTTTGACCTAAACCGACAAAGTCTGCCCGCGGTGATCGGGTGAAAACGGACCGGTTTCCTCAATTGCCACTGAAGGGCGTTCGCCGAAATGTGTGAGATGATTCCACACCATATGTATGTTGCCTCGGACATTTAACGCACGACGGTCGACCGCGGAAGGAAAGTATATTCAATAGTTATTGCAACTCATCTAATCCGGCCCACTCCATTTTGGGACCGAACGTCGAGTAGACATTAGGGATATCCCATCTAACATGAGGCATTCAATGCTGGCAAAACCGTGTGGAAGTATCGTATATTAGGGGAAACGTTGGTATAATGTTACGGGTATATAAGAGTACTGGAGCTGGGATATCATTAAGCATAGGCGAATACGTGAGATGAGCGCGCGAAGTGGTTTACGATACGTGAAGCCGCCAGACATTGGCATGCTCGGTGGGAGAGAGGCCGCGGAACTTCGTGCAACCCATCAAGAAATCCACGCGTTTGACACCGTGCGCCTTCTCCTCCGCATAGCCGCGATGACCCTTCAGCCGCATGTATCGCTGCGTGTACGCAGCCGCTGCCCGCCGCATGAGTTTATGCGTACCCAGCGAGTTGAATTCCGCGGGAGTGATGTTCACGCGGAGTGCGCGGTATAGGGCGGTCAGCGCATCGGATACCGTGACGTAGCGCCCGTTGGAGGCCTGTACGACGATCGACCATAGGAGGTGCGGTGTGACGATGGATATGGAGAGCTGGGGCGGGTAGACGGCGGGCTCGTGCATGCCGGCGGATGACAGTCCCGGGTAGTGCGTGGATATTGACGACGGGGGCAGCGAAATGTCGTATGATAGGAGTGGTGACTCGGAGAATGCGATCAGGTTATGTGCGCGCCCCTTCGCACTCGAGGAGTACGTGTAGGAGCGGCGAGGCGCGAACGGGCTGGGGCCGGGAAGGTTGGCATATGGAGCATAGGGAGGGGTGAATGGGCCCGAGGAGGATGTGGCCGACGAGTTCGACCAGCTGAGGATGGGAGGCGGCGAGTGGAAAGTGTCTTCAGTCGAGAAACGGACGTGTCTCCCTGGCATGTACTTGGGTGGTGAGTGGGTGGTGGTTTGGGTCCTGGGTGAGGACGATAAGTGATCAACCACGAGGCTCCCTTCTGTTTAAATACCTGCGCCGGTGATTGTTTAAGTCTGTAGATCCCGCCGATGATTCATGGGTATACTGCCTCCGGCAATATTTCCCCGCACAGCCTTTTCCATAAACGGGTTCTACCTGTATGGAGATGTGGTTTGAAAAATGACGTGGATCAATCACCGACCATGCAAATTCCACAGCTTTTCGGAGCCAGCAGGGCAGAAAGAGGAACTTCAGCGTCGCGAGCCCAAATGCAATTTGGTGAGCATCGCATGAAATTACATTCCGGAAGTGGAGCCAACAGCACCAGCACAGCTATTCCGACTTCAACGGCGAGGAATGAAGTGACTCGTCTGCTTAGTGAGCTCTGATTCATTGTGGCCAGAGGAGACCGCCCCATCCCGCCCATACGCATCACAGAATGCTGTTCTGGCATATGGAGCGCTCAGCCTCCAGCACTGCCTCCCCTTGTCGAATTATTGAGAGTTATTGAGGCGATGCAAATCAATCACTTACGTCTCGCTTAGAATCCGCATCCGGTTGCTAGCCTCGTGGGGAAGCTGATGCAGAACAGAATGGTTATTCCCCCAGTACAGCTTTCAGCAATCGGACAAAGGAAATTTCGTCGGGGACGCTAGGCCGCATAATTTGAAACTCGACGCTGCGGCGCCACACCGCATCATGAGTCAAGCCTGTATGAGCAAAATAGGAATTTCATCTACGTGGAATGCAATTGGGATTGCGCAGTCTGGCAGCAGATAATGGACACGTAACTTCTGCTTCAGCATTCCACAGACGACAAACATGCTGAGGTGAGGCGGTGACCATAGAATGACACTGTCGGGCGCTTCGGCGATCCGGCATGCATGCCATTATGGAGATGGCGACTGCGCAGTCCGGGCAGGAGTTATAATCAACGAACACTTCCCTCTGGCTCTCAACATCCCAAAGGTAGCAAGATACATGCCGAGTCGAGGCGGTGGCCGTAGAATGACTCGGTAGACAGGGCATCGCTTCGCGGATATGCGGCCTGGCGCTGCGGGTCCCTGTTCAACACTGTGCCGCCCGAGTTGGGCCGACGACACCTCGGAAGAGCCGCGTGCGGCCTGCAGTAGAGTCGCATTGCTGCCCATAAACATGAAGCTGTGCATTCGTCAACGTCATAGACACAATGAGAGGGGTAAGCATGGATACTCCTAGTATCTACTCCACCGCAGAGCCTGTGATGAACACGCACAGTCCGAGAAGAAAATGACCCAATCCCAGGGCGGCGACCCTGACGAAGCAAACACATGCTCTGCAGCACGGGCGTGGTTTCGAGCTCGCAATGCGCGAGAGGTGTCAGGGGGCAGCAAGTCGGGTTCCGAGCCCACGTCGGGCTCGGGGCCATCAGAGCTTGAGTCCTCCTCGTCCTCGCCCTCTTCCACTGAAAAGGCATCGTCCAGCGCACCTCGATACCGCCGCGTATATGCCTCGCCAAAGAGGTCCTGCCCCCGCTCCCATGCCACGACGTTCCCGCCCACGACCTCGTACGTCCCCGCTTCCTTCAGCGGATTCCCCATCTTCGCGTGCATCCAGCGCACGGTGACGTAGGTGAGCGCCGGCACACCCCGCAGGAGGATGCGCGCCGCGGCCGCGGTGCTCTCTTTGAAGGTGTACGTCTTCGTGAGCGAGAAGGTGCGCAGGTCGCGGAGACGGCGCAGGGCTGTCGCGAGGGATGCGACTGCGTTCTGGGTGGGCGACGGGATTAATGACGAGGGGAAAGGAGGGACTACGTGACGTACCATGGATATGTCGACGTACATCGCATATTTAATATCGAGGGCGACGAGGCGGGGGCACGCATGGAAGAGCCCGTGGAGGGATGCGCTGGGCGGGCGGTAGCCGAGACGGAGGTCGAGGCGGATGAGGGCGGTGAAACGTGCCAACATCGGCAACGCGCGCGGGAGTTCTGCTCGGAAGAGCGTGGATGTGATTCCAAGCGTCTGCACACCCTCTGGATACGGGACGTGGTCGAGGTGGCGAGGCCTCCCGCGGAACAACGTGAGTGCGGGGAGGGCCGCGAGCGGGAACAATGGCGTTGTGCCCGGATCACCCTCGAAGGGCAGCGTGATCGCCGGACGTTAGTGTGGGGTACGCGGAGAGAAACTCGTGCTGGAGCTTGTATTCGGAGGGCAGGATTGTCACGCTGAGCGAACGCAGGCGCCGCAAGCGCGCGCGCTGGAAGTAGCCCCGATCCCACCCGAACGAGTCGAGGCTGAGTTCCTCAAGATCTGGGCACTTGCGCAACATATCCCAGAGCTCGGCGCGGAGATTCTCGGTTTGAGCCCAGTAAAAATCTGTATTCAGATTGTGTGAGTGCAGCGAAGGAGTTGGACGGGGTTCGTACATACTTCCGTTATGTCGGAGGCCCAGCGAAAAGGACGTGAGATTGGAAAATTTGAGGAGCTGGATGGGTGGCAAGTGCGAGGCAACTATAGAGGGGCGAATGTGAGGCGGAAACTTGGCGGTGCAGCGGATTTGTTTGAGCCCCGGGCATCTGAAATGGCATTTGTGATGTTGAAAAATAAGGCGATAACACAACCTACGATTGTCTCAGCGACATCCACATACGGTCGCTCGCGTTCTCTCCGCCATCCCATTCGAAAGTGCGCGGCAGGCTCAAAGTGGGCACGATGTCCGCAACCCTATCCGCCAGCCAGGTCTCGTTCGCCGAAGCGTCTTCCTGGGACTAGGAGTAGAGAAGGCGGTGAAGAGGGCGAACAGTTAATTCACGCAGATGCTGACACGAGTCCGGCCGCTGTAAAAGCATGGGCAGGACGGAGGAACAGCGCTCCCAGGATGCAAGGTAGGCACAGCGGTAGAGCCTACAGAGCAGGAGAGACCGCATTTCTGTTGACTGCGCGCCTTAGACAGGGAAACCCAAAGTCTTGTGCAACTCACAGTAAGACTGATGCGTAACACGGAGTCAGTAGATTGTATGCACTCGGCAATATCGAGGATGACATCTTATGGCAGCGAGAGGCTTTTTGATTGAGGTTCCATGGAGGGGGAGGACTACGACGTCTACCAGCAACGATATTCCCAGTTAATAAAGAGCAAACTTCTGTCTCCAGGCAGGAGGGACTGCTCTCGCGGTTGCCGGCTGGTCAGAGTACAGGTTGAATTCGCCGTTGAGCGGTGGTATGTGCGCCGCTGAGCCTGTTGCTTGGGGGCGGTGATAGTGCAGGAGATTGGTTTGGGCGGTCAGCGGCAAGTGTTACAATCAACGTGGCGGTGCGAATTATTGCCGCCGATTTGTTGATGTTTTGATCCTTCGCTCGCTCTCTTCCCAATTCTCTCCGGCAACGAACGCTCATGAAGACTGCTTCAGCTTGCTCTGGTTCCCCTTATCATCAAGTTACTCTTGCTCCTGAACCCCTCATCATCCTATGGCCAGCGTTCAACGCTTTCTTTTCTCTGGATTGATGCATGACGTCGACAACCTCCCACACAGCCTTCGGCTCTCGGTTATTGCTCGGTTATCTGGAGTGATTGACGTCCAGCGCCTCTGGATCTGCAGGCTTCAGTTGTCCGCGACGATCTTGCATACCACCCCGGCTCAATGCCCGTCCAACAACTGGCCAAGATCCCATGGCGAGGCTTGCTGTCTTTATTTCGGAGAGAACACTCCAATCTGACTCCAGGGCCGCTCAACTTCATTCCAATGGACGTCTTGCTCGATATAATGCAGGAACTTCAGGCCGTTGATATCCAGAACCTCTGTCTCACGGTACGAGAGTTTGATCCTTAATCTAGATTTGTATTGACTTGATCCAGTCGACCGAGATGCACCAGCTTCTTCTACCTCGCCTCTACAGACTCGTATGCCTCGGGTCTAGCCAGACGTGCAAGACGACTCTCAGAATGCTCGACCGTTGTCCGGAACTCTGCGCCCACATCCGCAAGCTTGTCGTGCGCCCAAAATACCACCTCGCATGGCCAAAGGCGGACGAGCCGCGCGACATCAAGACCCACGTCTGGGTCTAGGATATGCTCGCCAAACTGCCCATGCACATGACAAAGCTGGAGACGTTCGAATGGGATGGGCCCGAAATGGCAGGGGATAAGCTGTGGCGCGCACAAAAACACTCGTAAGTATTTTCCGCCCTCCGCCTGGCCCCCTGATGCACGGATCCTCAGCTGCCCCGCTCTCAAGCGCGTGTTCTGCACAGTCGGCGTGTACCCGATAGAATCGAGCATGGATATGGAACGCGCGGTTCGTCTGGTGTGTAGTCCATCGACACCTCCATCTTAAACGTCGTCAGGTGTTTCAATTCGAAAACCTTACCGCATTCTCCCTTGCCGTCAGCATCAATCCCGGTGGGAGCCGTATGTATCTCTCTCCACAAATGCACACCTGTGTTTCAACTAACAAATGCTCTACACTGCCCCAATCTCGAGGATCTCACAATATGCTCTCTTGCCCGGGACTGGAGGCATCTCGACCTCCGGCCAATTATGCGCGGGCGCTGGCCCAAGCTGCGTGCACTCACCTTGGATATGGCGTTCCCCATTGAGAACGACAGCATCACCCTCTCTGCAGAGGCACTCCAGACCTTCCTCGCTGCGCATCCCGCGCTCGAGCGGCTCTGCATCTACTCATACTGCCTGAGCTGGGTGCCAGTCCCCGAGTTTCCCCTCCTCTTTGCACCGGGATCGCTCCCCATGCTCACCTCGTTCGTCGGCGTGCACCAGCAGATCCATGGTACTCCCTTCCCCGAGCGGATCTACGCGCTAGACATCGTCTGCGTATCGCTATGCGAAGAGGATATCGTAACCTTCGCTTCCGCGCTCCCCCGGTACACCGCCCTGACCAGCCTCGACATCCGCCTCGCCTGCGCCATTCCGCCCCCGCTGTTTTCTCCCTGCCCCGGCCTCGTGCACCTGTGCCTAATACTCTCAAGCGACGTCGAATTCTCTCTCGTTGGTATTCGTCATTCATGCGCATCCTGTGCTGACCGCCCACGCAGCCGGACCTTGCTCGCGCCCTCCGCGCGCTCCCGCGGCTGCGCAGCTTGCTGCTCTCCCGCGGCTACCGCCGCAAGGACGCCTCCACCCCCATGCTCCACACCGCGCTCCTCCTGCGGAGTGCCCCCCGCCTCGCGCAGAGCACCCCCCGCCTGACGCAGATAGACCTCAGCTACACGGAGGCGGGGTAACGCCTGCAAGTCAAGGAGGACGGCAGCTACCGTGTGGTGGGGCGCCATCTGCAGGCCCACGAGCGCGGGTTCCGGGTTGTTGGTGGCGCGTTTGACCGCTGTTTTCGTCACGATTTGAGTAGCGCGCGAGCTGGGGGTTGGCACGGCGGAGTAGAGCGGGACAGGGAGATTGGGGAGCTGGAGAGGCCCGGCTCTATCAGGAAGGTCGTGCATTTCTCGCATTTGAGTCAGGCACGTTTTTTCGTATTCTGACATTGATAGAGAGATGATAGCTGGGGTGCCCGATGCCGCCCACATCTCAAGGGTAACTCATGATTTCCCGCCTAAGCTTCATCAATCGCTGAAATAATTGAACAGCTGTCCCCGGTTTTGATGCTAATTCGTAGTTGAAGATTATACAATGAATATACCGAACAACCCGAGCTTCTCTGTTGTTCAAAGGATTATGATCGGTTTACCTCTTGAGCTCGCGCTCATTTCTGCGAACACAAAGTTCTTGAATTTGAATCTCAGTGGTCCCCCTTCATATTAGCATTTGAATCCTCCGGGCTCTATTCTCAACCCCGCTTTGCCAAGTAATTCCGTTCGCGTCAATACCGAGCAAGGCCATTATGAGGTCAGTCCTATCTCGTGAGGTTGGAATATATTCCCCTTTTTGAGCCCTATCGAGCGCAATATGGGCGATTCTAGTGCTTTCTATCGCATCTGACTAACGAATGAAGGACTGAATGACTCCGATTGCCAATCAGCGCGACAGGCGTGTGGGAATCGTTTCTCAAAAAGGAATTCCTCGTGATGGCGCGTGATCGCGGATCCCGCTCATATGAGAAGCTCGGTAATCGTAAGTATCTCAATCCGGTCTCCTCCTTCTCATCACCCATCGAGAGCCATATAAAAGGCTCACGGTTTACTGCAATCCCCCCATTCGAAATCAAATCGAAAACATCCTGTCTTCCATCCTCAAACTCGCTACCCGTCGAGTTCCCCTCTTATCTAGACCCGCTTCATCGTCAATCACCAGCAGAAAAATGAGCATGAAAGTCGTACCCCGTCCAAATCAGGAACGCGGCAATGCGGACCACGACTGGCTGAAGACTTTCCACACCTTCTACTTTGCGTCGTATGTCTCACTTTGATACCCTATCCATTCACTTGCTCACCCTGCATGGATACCAGATACCAAGACAGAGAGCACGCGCAGTTCGGGTCTCTGCGCGTCATAAACGAGGATCGGGTCGCGCCTAGGACAGGCTTCGGTACCCATTCGCACCGCGAGTTCGAAATATTCTCGTACATCGTCTCGGGCCAGCTTGAGCAGTGAGTTTCTTCCAACCCATTGAAAATAAGATTGAACTGACGCCCCCGCAGCAAAGACTCGATGGGGAACGTCGAGGTCCTCAAGCGCGGTGATCTCCAGCTCACCTCCGCCGGCACGGGCATCTCGCACTCGGAAAAAGCGCACGGCGCCACCTGTTAGCGAAACCTGCTGTGCGGAGTGCTGAGCGCGTGCAAGCTTTGATGTAGCACGTGTTTGAGTGTTCAGTAAGTGCCAGATAGCAATATGATAAGTCCAGAAATCCCTTCAAACAACTTACGATTCTCTGCGAGTCAACCGTGAGCAACCGAATAACGAGAGCGAGTCTTCGTTAGACACGACAGCGAGAGCGAGTCTTCACTTCTTAAGATTGCTGTACTAACCGTAAAGCAAGCGCGTAGCTTTACTATAAGGCAGTCGTTGGTGATGCTTAGATTCACGCGGGTTACTGTTCAAAGTAGTAGATTGGGTAAAAGAATTGATTGAATTCACATGCGGGAAACACTCCCTTAAATACAGTATCTACGGAATATTCTACAGGGTTCTATGTGGAGCTGCGGTGCGCAGCTCAAGTCGTTGAGTGCACAGCTCAAGTCGTTGGAGGCTGAAACGTGTTAGAGCCATTGAGGCTGTGAAACACGATCACATGTTTGAAGCGCGCCAAGCCGACGCTTACCAATTTGAGTTAATTGTGACGTAGTGGTTATCTGAGAAGTCCCATGACAAAGCCCCCCCAGTCTCAATTCACTCGAAGTTGAATAAATTAAAACAATTGTTGTTACAACTGGTTAATAAATATACTGTACAAACCCGTAGGTAAAAAGTACACTGATTTATACGACGCTCAGAGACACTTGATCTCATACATGGACGATTCAGGCTCCTGGATACGTAAGACTTCGTCATCTAAGTCCTCGAGCGTCAGTCCCTGCTCGTAAAGGTACATACGCAAGAACTGGTCCGCTCCTTCCTGAACCGTCGCCGTCTCGGCGGGTACGGGCCACATGGTGAGATAGACGTCGCCATGACGCTCCGAGACAAGGAGGCGTCGCGCGTATTTCGACACGAACTGCGCGCAAACTGAAATTTCATCAGCATGTGCATCAGATAGGAACGAAAAGGCGCACGGAAGTCCATGGAGTTGGAGTAGACCGCGTGGCTCATAAGTCGTCGAAGGGACTGACCGCTGCCGTAACTCGCGGTCTTGCTGATGCGGTGAAGGAATTCCTCGTCCGCCATGTTGATGGGCGCGCCGTAACTCCACCTCGAGTTGTACCCGTGTTCCAGAGAACTAAGGACAGAGCAGGTAAGCCAATGCATATAGTAAACCCAAATCTTCTGCCCCGTGGCCGCAAAGTCGATCGCCTGTTGTTCGGTGGCGAAGGAGGGCGATTCGTTGATCCGGCGCATGCCGTACCCACGAAATAGGCTGATGCCGGGCATGGTGGAGCCAGCCTCGTCGAGTGCGCTCATCGGAAGGCACATGGGCACGTGAAGGCCGCCGCCCTGGTAGCGCGGATAGTGCTTGTTGCCCGCGCAGTGGATGACCGCGGAAAGCCGTTCCAAACTGTCGTAGAGTTGTTCGACGTAGGTCGGGCGGAGGCGGTACGTCACATGGCGTAGAAAGACGTCTTTCTCGATGTCGTCCGAGGTGAGGGTCCGGAAGGGAATTCCCGGGCCGAGCACACTGCGATAGAGGAGCTTGAGGAGAGGATCCCCTGGAAATAGATTAATGAGGTTGACATCGAGTCGCGCATGGATAGTTACCCAAGACGTTCTCAAGGCCAATCCAAGGGTCGACGAGACTCCAGGTGGGAGTGAGGGAAAGGACGCCAGGCTCGGTAAGGTCCCGAGAGAACGTGGGTGGAGCGTGATGCAAGCCTGGGGTTTGAAAGGCGAATGGGAACTCATCGGCAGAAGTAGGACTCAGCGGGGATAACGAGTCGCGTAATTCCTCGCGCGAGAAGGAGTCCCTCGAGTCTGCGCGTACAGCCGTAGTGGAGGTGACGGTACCGGCAGAGTCGGATTCCGCGTCGGATGTGTCGGCAGCCGTAGGCATGGAATGAACCCACGTAAGTAAGGATGTGGCGACACCGGTGTTGAAAGACCGAAATTCCGTGTCGTTGTCGAAGGTCAACTTCCTCGGAAATTGAACCGGAGAGGATCCCTGAGAACTGGGATTAATGCCCGAATTCTGGAGAGTGTGATAGGTACCTGAACGCGCTCCGTTCCGAGCCGGAACTCCTTGATGTAGCGTCGGATGTCCTCCGGGTCGGAACAGTTGTTGGGGCACATGAGGAAAATACCCATGGTGGAAATGGACGAAGTGAGGTCGTGAATGGAAGGATAAAAAGTAGAGCCCGAAGGCGAAGAATAATAAATAAAGGGAGGATGAACGAAATGCAAGAAGGGAGGAATGCTGAGTCGAGGATGAGAGCGAGTTATTATAGAGCCTGGAAGTGAGACATAGACAACATGATTGGAAGTGAGACATAGACATGGTGGAGCAAGAACAAGCGTGTGCATTCATGACTCGACCATGGGACCTAATATATTGTCCGCTCGTCGTATTTGCTGATGGACTTTTACCTTTTTTGTATTAGTCCAATCTTCCAGGATCATCGGCGCGTTCCTGAGTCCTTTTTTGGTGAGCCATTCATCGTCCTCTGGCCCAAAGCCCTTCCATCGTACCTTGAATTGCTGAATACGACGTCCACGAATTTTCTTGAAGCGTTCTGCCAAAATAAATTCAACATCTACTTCGGGTTTAACGTCAAAATCATCGCGATTCAGACTCTTCGTGGGACGCTTACCAAACTCAGCAGGTGACTGGTTGTAGGCCTCAAGGTGTGCGATATTTAAAATTGGGTGGATCCCGTAGGAAACGGGGAGCCGTAATTGATAGGTCACAGGACTTAGCTTTCGGATAATTTCGAATGGGCCATCGTACTTCATCAGCAGCTTTTTACCTCTGCCCTTCTCATTTCTGAGGAGATCCAGCGAATGCGGATTCAGAACTACGAGGCCGCCTTCCTCAAATTCCGTTGTTAGTCGGCCGTTATTATAGGCACGCTTCTGAAATACCTGTGCCAAGAGTAGAGCTTCCTTCGCACGGCTCCGGTTGGCTTCGAATTCGTCCGTCATTTGTTGCGCTTTATCATCAATTATTCCTTGTTTATCCCCCCCTGCAATTATGGTGTCGGCTGCGGGTCGCGGGATAGCGGATGGACCGGTCAAAAGTGTCGACGCCGTAATTGGATAATAGCCGCGCAATAAATATGCGGGTGAGAACCCCGTGCTGGTGTGGGGCGTTGAATTATAAGCCAATTTCAGACCATCAAGATGGTCGGACCAATCGTCTCTGGAGGGACCTACACCGCCGTTTGGAAAAAATATTCAATGCATGTTTCATGGTCGATGTTTGTAAGTGTTGGCCTGGACGTCATGAGACGTTGCGAGAACATCTTGAAAATAAGAAATGTCGAATCCCTGGATGCTTCTGGGATGTTGATATTCTGACAACATTCACCCAAACATTGACGAAAGGTTTAGCGCAACATTGAGGCGGTCAATCCCAGGATATGCCGGGTACCGTGGATGGATGTTTAGACGGGCTGCTCGATTCATCAAAAAATTAGGATTCAAGTATTAAATCTACAAGAAATATGCTGTACGGCAGGCAGTATTATACGTCCGATAAAATGTTTACTTCGCATCCTGGCGCGAGGGAACTTGAATACCGATCACTCATCGTCGCTGCCATCCCCCGGGTGCGTATTCGACGGCTGGGCCGTGGAAACCGCGTGTGTGGAACTGGAGCCGGAGCTGGAAGTGGATGCGGCGTGGGCAGGGGGCGCAGCGGAAAGGTCGGTGAGATTGACGACACCATATGACTGGAGGTCAGGATCCAACATCATTTGTTTAATGAATCTAGATATTGGAATCAATGTAGCCCTCGTCAGACATCAGCAACTCACTTGGATTGTTTCACGGGATCGGTGAGCCTCTGCCTCACGGACGCAAGTTTTGTGTCAACATCGCCCCAGTATTTGTTGTCGTTCTTTTCCGATATGAGTTTACGCTTGATGATTTAATGAGCCCGCATTCTCTCAATAAAACAGCACATACCAAAATCGAAATTCGCCCGCACAACCTCAGATCAACCTTGGCTCTGATCTTGAGCTTCAGGAGGATGAGTTTGGCCAGCTCAACTATGTCGAGTGCACCCGGGCGCAGCAGGGTCCCATCGGTGGGGTCAGACCCAAGCGAGCTCAGTATCTGATACACAATTAGAATCAGGAGTGTTATCGAATCATGGACAGGACACTGCTTACCGTACTCTTGACAACATTGCGCTTGGAGGTCAACGCCCTGGAAATGTAGCTACTCACCACATCCACTGCTGCTTTCACGTCTTTCATTGCCGAGGTGAATCCCCAGCCGGGGTTAGCGAGGACCGAGTCCTGACAAGTAGACAATGTTACCGATGGGTGGCAGTAGAAGCACTGAGCACTAACCATTAACAGTTTGCTCGGCCCGATCTTGTCGTCGCGGTATGCAGGAATGGAACAATCCCCGATGAGAATGGCCGCCCTTTCATCGATCTTGTCCTGGATTTAATGGGTGAGTGATACAACACTGATTCCGCTGAGACTAAGCATACTTGAAGACGCTTCGGCATGACCCAGGGAGCCTCCGCAGGCTGGAGCTGTTTTTGGTGGTGCGCGAGGGCCAAGATACGACCAGCAAGAAACAGCATCTGTTCCGGATGTCCAGACTTCAGCGATGAGTAGATCAATACGGAATTCAACAGTGGAGAGACACTCCTTACTTTAGAAAACTGAATAAGTTCGTCGTGATCTGCTTTGACTAATTTGTTTGCGCGCGAGACCTCTCCGGCATATTGAGACATATCTTCCGCCGGACGCTTGCGTTGGCGAGGGAGAGTGCTCCCCGACGATGGAGAGGGGGACCCCGGGGGCGAAGGAACTGTGGGGCACAGAGTGGGAGACGTCCCTTGAGTCGGGGATTTCAATGGCGAGGAATCCAGGGGCATATCCATCATATCATCAAACGAAGGGTGAGCGGGTGCCATCCTGGCATGAAACGAGAGAGAAACGAGCGTGTGGGCAGCAAGAAAAGTGGGGAAAGGAGTGTGGATGTGGTGGTTGAAAGAAAAGACAAAGACGAAGCTATTGTGGGCCCACATCAGAATTAAACTTTGCGCACGGGCCATCGCGGGAAAAGCCACTCAAGGAAGGCCTCACTCGCCTGCCATGCCTGCTGTTCGAAAGGACGATGGTCAGTGCATTCGCAAGTGTTAACCACCGTAAGCTCACAGATTGGATAAAAAGCTGTTTATGAACGGATTCCGGATTCGGACCCACCTCGTCTGAAATGTCTCGTCTGCTCGACAGAACTTCGTGATGTTCACATCCTCAGTAGCTCTGTGCCCATGCACCGCAAAACTGCGAAGCATACAGCTGCACTCGATCAAGCTGAGACTGTACCTGCATCAGCTCCCGTGAATTTACCTCTGGCTCCCGCGGCAATGACTCTGGCTGAGCGCTTTGGCAACGACTCCAGCTCCGACTCCGATGAAGAGATGACTATCCCCAGAGTCCAGCATACAGATAATCCTTTTGAAGGAGCCATCGCCTACGATGATGAGATTTTTGATGCAGATGGCGACCAAGTCATGTTCTCTGTCGGTGAAATTCCTGACGACAATTCTTCGACCGATGTCTGGACAGAAATGGAGAACCTGGCGTACTGCGACCACACAGTCTTTGCGGACATGACACCCATGATGGCGGAGCTGTTTGATAAGACAGATGATTGCACGGTATCTGAAGCCGTTCGAACGATGGCTGCCATGGGTGAGCATCATTCCAGACTGAACGGAGCAACTCTCAATGCTGAGTAAAGGGCTTGATGACTCGGACGATGAAGAAGAAGAGGCAGATGACACAAGCGCCGAGGAATTTGATGGCGAATGGGCGCCGCACGGATCGAAGTCTGTGCGTGGCATAATGCATTGACACTTCGACTGCTGAGTCCTGGCTGACCTTGGCGGTCGACCACAGATGTTCATGTTGGATCTGCTGGACAATTTGCCTCGTTTGCGGCTCTCAGATGATCATTTGAAAGCGATTATTTGGGTGATGAAAGAGTGTGGAACACCGAATGTTCCCTCTTTTTACGCGTTACGGAAAATGCAAGCAAAATTAACGCGAGATGTTGGGTTGAAGCCCCGACACCATATCTCATCTTTGGACAACCAGTTCTTCATGAACCATCCAAATGACCTGATACGTCTCGTAGGTCCGTTCAATTTCATAATCAGCTCTGAACTTTGACGACCAACAGGATTTCGCAAATCCACTCGTCCGAGAACATCTTCACTTCTATCCGGAGATTACTACGACAATCTCCGAGTCGTGGCAGGCAGCAAAATACGTCAATGAGATTGATGTGGATGAACTATCTCCCATGTGGGCCAACTGGAATGGAGCATCGCACCGCCATTTCTATGTAAAGGAGCTTGCCCAATGCCAGAATGGCAAATATTTTATTCCGTTGAAATGGATTGTGTACAAGCATGAGGTCCACGCCGACGGGTATTTAGTTGTTAAAGAGCCAGTGAGCTTTCAGATTTTTCGCGCATGTTTTATACCTGACCGCGCTCGATCATTCAACAGTCAGGGATATTTACCGTTGAAGAACACGAAATTATCCGAGTTCTGGCCACAGATTTGCGTTACAATTTCTTAGACCTCCGAGAACAAGGAGAACTCGTGTTTTCTGGTGCGTTAAACATGAACACAAATATCTCCATATGTTGAAGTACGCTATAGGTGTACAAAATGCGTTCAAACCATATGCACCCCATCCTGTTCGTACAATTGCGAACGGGAAGCCTGTATTTGTCCTCCGTATCATGCCATGGGCAGATGATGTTTCCGGGAACGTTAGCAAACTGTACAACGCTCACAAGAACGTGTATGCGGCAAATATCAATATCCCTCACAAAAAGCTTGGTCAGGAATATTTTATCCGATTCTGTTCGACATCCCAACATGCATCGTCGCTGGAGCAGTTTGATGCTTTGGCCGAGGACTGGTGAGTCGAAATCTTGTCCCGAATATTTTACAGCTGACCTCTCCCCAATCAGCAAACAAACCGAGTGGAGCGAAGCATATGATTGTCAACTGCAACAAGAGATTCTGTTTCGAATTGGGATACATCTCCTTCCCGCCGATAATCCCCAGCAGGCAGAGTCGACTTCGACAGCTGGTTCCAGTGCCACATATTGGTGCCGAGAGGACCATAGTGGTGGTTCAGCCTCTCATCGTGAGAGCGATGAAGGGTACCATGGACTGTATTTTGTCAGTTCTATCAAACTTTCTTGTGTTCGAGTCTAATAACTGGATTACAATAGCCTGCACGGACCCGAAAGCCCGAGGAAACGGTGGAAAAAATAAAAGAACAAATCAAATTGGCTTGCCTTGGAGTTGCTTCGGCCGTCGAACAGTTACAGACTGAGAGCGGAGTGAAAGACAAGATAGCGGTTCATTGGATTGAGCTCCTGGTCGAGAAAGCCCGATCGGTGCAGAAGGACCGAGTGTACAATCGCGAAACACGGGATCCAAGACTCAATGACACCAAAATCAAAGGAGAAGCCCGGGAGGAGATCAAGCAAGCGATTATCGACGAAATTCAAGCGGAATTGTATGCGTGGGTTATTCTTCAACCTGCGGATCGGTATGAGAAACTGGATGCCGAGTCGCGTGAGTTTTCTCGCGGTTCATAGTCGTGCTTTTCACTAATTTGAGTTTACATAGGCAATAATCCAGAGTTACGCCCGGGAGACCATTACAATGTCTTGCTTCGCCTTCGTGGCCTTGATCCGCACCGCGATAGTCCATGCGAGATCCTCCACACAATTCTTTTAGGCGAGGACAAATATGTTTGGCACGAGACCACCAAGTCCTGGAATGACGAGCAGGGCGCATTGTTTGCAGCTCGCCTCCAGTGCTCTTCAACTGATGGCCTCAACCTTCCAGCACTTCGTTCACGCTATATGGTGCAGTACAAGAAATCATTGATCGGAAAACATTACAAGGCCCTTCAACAGCTCTCTGTTTTTCAACTGGACGACAAGCTATGCTCTCCTGCTCTCTTTGAGCTGTGGAAAGCTAATGGTGTCCTCGGCGCTTTGCTGTGGTATCCCGAGATCAGGGATATGGACCAATATCTCGTACGTGCTCTTCATACACATGACAGCTATATTCTGTTCGTCCTCTCAATTCTTTCTAGGCAGATCTGACGATCGCAATTGACAACGTGCTAGATCGATGGGCAGTTGTTGATTCTACCCGAATCACCGTGAAATATAAGTTGCATGTCCTCCCGCATATTCCGGAGGCCGTTCGCCGATTTGGACCCTCAACGCTGTTTGCAACCGAGATTTTTGAATGCTGGAATACAGTGTTTCGACTCTGTAGTGTTCTATCCAACCATCAGGCACCGAGCCTCGATATCGCAACAACCTTGGCAGACATGGAACGGTTCAAACACCAGGTCAGCGGTGGGTGGTGGAAGCCCGATGATGGTGACTGGACTCGGGCCGGTGCCAAGATACACAGTTTTTTAACCAGTAATAAGCAACTACAGCGCCGCTTGGGCTGGACTCCTCCTAATCTTTCTAGGCCGGGTAAGTATCATTTACCCGCACAATTCCGAATCTGAAATATGCCAAGGAACGGTCAAGGTTTTATCTAAGGCCAAACGGAATCCTGCGACTTGGCATACCATCCTTGGGCCGCTTTGGAGCGATCATCTTGTAGAACCCATCAACCCGGGCACGAATTGGAGTGGCTGCAAGTATGCTGTCGCCCGTTCCGAAGATCCATGTTTCCCCAGTTCATGGGTATTTTTCTCGAGTGAGAACAAGGTATGGACATCAATTGCCATATTTACCCTGACCAACTGTGTTGGAAGGTGTTGGCTGGCCGAATTCTCAAGATATTGATACCGGATGGGACACTAGCCGATGCCCAAGCCATCATTGTTCTCCAGAAATTCACTGTTTCCGACGCAACTGATGAGAAATATGATATGCCATTGCTAATAAATGCGGACGAGGTCTGTCTCGTAAGACCAGAGGTATGTGTAATCAGTTCAATTGAATTCCTGGTACTCAAACCGGAGCACCAGCACTTGTTGTTCAAGTTTAATGCTCAACATGACTGCCGATACTTCTCTTGTCCTCTCGTGGATTCCACAGGGCCACGCCAGGAACGGCTGGAGTCGAGATTGACACAGAAAATCATTACTCACTTGGATGATTCTCGGTTCCTGGTGAACACACATGGACTTCACAATGCTCACCTCATCCGAGAGACTCTTCCGCGCCATCTTACTGAGCCGAAGCCATATTTTTCAGACCGCCATGCGAAGCACGTGGAATTCGCGGAAGCTTTGCGTGCAGTCGGGCCGGAAAAGCGGGCCCAGGCCGTTGCGAAGGGGCAAGCGACCAAGGCGAGGAACAAGCAAGACAGGGTGGAGAAGGCAGCTGGTGCCCAGAGACGAGCTGACTAGCCAGACTATCTTGCCCCCCAGTCACTAAATGTCAACTAAACATTCAATAGAATATGTATCCGCTATTCATCCCATATTTCGGCAACGTCGACCCAACATGTGCACAACATTTAGCGGGAAACATCAACACGATGGCCCACGGACCAAATTAAAATGTTGCTTAAAATGTTCGATGAATATGTGGCCGATTTGTTTCAAAAACAACGGATTGAAATGGCGGTGTACGTATGCTCGCAGTGCAATCTCCAGAGTTTGATTCAGAATCTCGGTTTGCCCGTCAGCCTGTGGATGATAGGCTGTCGTCAATGCACGCTTCATCCCCATCAGACGGCAAATCTCTGACCAGAAGTCGTTGCGCCAGCGGGTGTCCCGATCCGAAATGACCTGCTTTGGTATTCCGAAATCAGCAATGACGTGCTTGAAAAATAGTCTGGCAGTCTCGACCTCGGTGATTTTTGTCGAACAGGGGATGAAAATGGCGTACTTCGTTAGTTTGTCGGTGATGACCAAGATATTGTCGAACCCATTCGATGTTGGAAGTTCTGGGATAAAGTCCATAGTGACGACTTCGAATGGCTGAGTTGGGATGGGGATGGGTCGAAGCAGGCCTGTGGGTGCGTGGCGGCGTGGCTTCGATTTTTGGCATATGTCGCAGGTCGAGGTGTATTGTTTCAGCTGTCGCGACATTTTCGGCCAATAGTAAGTTGCGGCGAGTCGGTTATAGCTCCGATGGTACCCGCTATGCGCACCTTCCGTAAGTGTATCATGAATCTCAGACATGACAGACACCCTGTACTTCTCTGGCACGCACAAGCGATTATTCCCCGCCCAATCCTCGAAGTAAATCAAACCTGACTCACTGTAGTGATATTGCGGGAAGTGCGGGTTACTCCAATCGGTCTCTGCCTTCCAGCCTTTCAGGACTTGCGAAAAATGGGGGTCATTCTGATAGGCTGCTGCCCAGTCCTTCAATTCCGACTCAGGAATGCCAATTAGGACTGAAAAGCACTCAGAAGTAACATATGCAGCGGTGGTTGACCCGTCCGGGCTTACCGGGATCTCGCCGATATCAATTCCACTGCCTGCGATAACATCTTCCTCTGATCGTACAAACCTGGTCGCAACGGTCAGTAGTTTCTCTTCGAATCGAGGCCCCAGTTCTTCGAACATGTTTCTAATTGGATCTTCGGCGCTGAGTTGAATAGTCGCAGTATTGTCGATCGCGGGACCGTCTTGAATTGGGACGCGTCGTCGTAGCCTTGAGATAGGATCCACGTTGGAGTGGACTCTTCCAGCGCGATGAACGATCTTAAGGTCAGGATAGGCGGAATAAACTGTTCCCCAGGTAAGGAGGCGCCGGTTGACGTTCTGAAAGGTGCGACTCCAAGTTAATGCGGCGTGATCGGTGACAGCGAGAACAATTTCACCTTCGAGGAAGGGCTGAAATTTAATCAAACCCTCCTTGAGGGCGAGGGCCTCGCGCTCCGTCGGAGAATAATTCCGCTCCGGGGACTTGAGGACTCTAGACCAGTATGAGATAACACGTTCAATATGGACGATGGTATCCTCAAAATTCTCTGCCCACTCACCCGGCTCTGGGACATCATTTACCCCCTTTATAGGAGCAACCAAAGTCGGAATTGGCTCCTGGCTATCAAACGCACGCTTGAGGCGTTCATAGACCCGAGTTCCGCGAAGATCTCGAACCGGAATAGGTTGGACTTGTTGCAAAATCGCAGCCAGACCGTAGTCACAAGCGTCGGAGTAAACACGGTACGGCTTTCCTTGCTGGGCATAACCGCGCACAGGTGCATTCGTTAGTACCTGCTTACACAGCTCAAACGCCTCCTGGTGCAGTTCGTTCCAGTCCCACTTATTCTCCTTCTTCAAAAGCTGGAAAAAAGGATGAGCGATCCAGGCGTAGAACGGGATGTATGATGAAAAGTAAACCATCATCCCTAGGAACTGTTGGAGTTCATGAACGTTCCGTGGTTCAGTGAGCTGCAGGATCGCGTCGACCTTCTCCTTGTGCGTCGAAAGTCCGAGCCGTGAAACCTTTTGACCAAGGAGCAACAAGGACTGATACGCGAAGTGACATTTAGATGGCGACAGAGTTACATTCGCGCTTGCGATCGCTGAGAAAACTTTCTCCAGGTGTTGAATATGGTCCTCAAAAGTCAAGGAGAAGACAACAATATCATCGATGTAAACCAGCGCGAATATCCAGAGAAACGGTGCCAGAACGTTTTGCATTACGCGCTGAAATACACTAGGGCCGTTGCGGTATCCAAAAGGCATGCGGCGAAACTGCCAAAGTCCTCTATGGGTCCGAAACGCGAGCTTCTCCGCTGACGCAGTCGTCATGGTGAGTTGAGTAAAGCCCGAGAGCGCATCCAGAGTCGTAAGCCACTGAGATCCGGACAGTGCTTGAAGGATGTCGTCCTGCCGCGGAAGTGGAAATTCATCGGGGACTACCATCTCATTGAGCTTGCGTAGATCAATCACCATGCGAGGCTTACTGTTGCGATAGACAATGAAAACAGGCGCAGCCCAGGGGCTCTTAGAAGGCTCAATTACCCCTAGTTTAATCCACGAGTCCATCTGCTTATCAATAACTTCACGATTAGCAGGGGAAACGGGGAACGGCGGCAAAGAAACTGGCTCTGACCCTGGTTTCATGGTTATTTCAACCTGGACGTCGTAGTTCCCAAGCCTTCCGTCTACACCAAATGCTAGCTTGTTCTGCAGAATAACCTCCTCCAAGGCTTTGCGCTGTTCGAGAGTAATCTCGGGTGAGATGTCAACCTCTGCGAGTAGCTGCTCACCTGAGATGAAGTCATCCGGAACCTCGGAGGTCTTCGGGCCTCCTTCCAGTGGATCCTCGGCGAGAGGGTCATCCGCGTCATGAGCGTTGCGGTGAGCTTTGGAAGAGATCTTCGTTTTCGAGCGCGCGGTAGCGGAGGCGAGCGTCAGCAGGTGATTTCCCCTTTCGGAACCGGGCCGCTCCGCATCAGTGGCAGTGGCTACGTGGCACGTGGTATCGACCTCCTCCGCTTCGCGCTTTTCGGAGACCAACGCACGCATCAGCGAAGCATGTGCATGAATCTTGGCTTGCTGCTCTTTCGAGAATCTCCCCATTCTGTCTAGCCAACTCTTGGGATTCCTTGCCGTACCAACTGCTTGTCCGGCCGAAATCACAGCCGGCGTTTGTGAGAAATTCGCAACATGAAGAACAGGTCTGTCCCTCGAGATCAGCGAGTCTGGCGATCCGTAAACATCATCTATGTTCCCGTGGGATCCGAAGTTCCGTTCCACAAACACAGAGTCTTGGCCTTTGGGGAAGTTTAACTGGACTGGTACTGCGACGCTGGTCTCAGGCGGGATTACCACTCGTTCTGTTGCCCATACCTCGGAGTTCTCACGTCGAAGCCTTGCCTTTCTGTTCAGCTTTTGGTTCCTTCGATGAATTATCGCTTTAGGTCCATGTTGAACAAGTCCTGACCGCACTTTGACTTTGAATGCATGCCCATCTTCGTCAGTCAAGGCCGCAGAAGTGGAACTAACTACATGCAAGCGTCGTCCAGAGTCTCCAAACTGCAAGTAAGCCTTTCCGTCCTCTCGAATGACCGAAATTGAATATTGATCGGTAAAATCATTTCCGAGGATGAACGGGGTAGTCATTCCCTTCACAACATAAGCTTCAACGTTCAACTTCACAGGTCCATCTTCCGAGTGGAAAAACAAGTCCAAGGTAACAAAACCTGAGATTGATGATTTACCAGTGACCTGAACGAGCTTAATGTTCTGTCCAGCTTTGACCTTCGGAGGATGTGTAAGGTTTCCGAGAGCCTTCTCTGAAATCAAGGTAATGTCCGAACCTGAGTCCACAATGACTTTCAGTGGGTCAACATCAAGACCGCCAATGGTAGCAGTAGCCTCTGTAGGCTGTGCTCCAAGGAACGAACAACCAGGGGGCCGAGCCATGTGCTTGCGAAGTTCAATAACCGCCCTTCCTCGTGACACACCAGGCGAGTGCCGGACGTGATAATTCTTGGCTTGAATTTCCCTTGCTAACCGCCGCCGAGTACTTCTATTCAACGCCGGTTTAACATGGTAGCTCGCACAGGCCGACTGGCTCGCAGGTTTCTGGTCTTCTATCGCGTCTGAGTGAGTAGTTTCCGAGGGTAGCGCTGATACCGTGATGTCCGAGTCTATAACAGAGTTTTTCAACTCGCTATTCCCCTCCAGAGCCGAAGTATTTCCGGTCTCATCGTTGCCCGAGCTGACAAGATAAGATCCAGCTTCAGTAGTCTGAAGGGGCTCCTCAAAACCCTGCACAGATTCATCAGAAGAGTCGGATTCGTCGGCCTCCAGGCCATAGTACATTTCCTCGTATTCGTCCAATGCGGTGAGCTCATCGCTGGTTGCAGTTGCGAGGTTCGTTCGCGCGGATTTATTTCCTTTGAACGAATGCTTACACTCATTATCCCAGTGCTTTCCGCTGCCGCAATGCCGACATGGTCGCGCGCCCTTGGATTCCGGAGTGGCCTTTTTCGACACGTTCCGGTCGTCCTTCGGGAACTTCGGAGGACCGAGATTCGCCGAATATCCGACGAGATTGACCCGAGCGGTATGCATATTTCGGTGATCCCTATCCCTGTACCTGTCGCGCTCACGGTCGCGGTCGCGATCACGGTAAGAGCTCTCCCTATCATAACGGTCAAGTTTCAGTAGAGCGTCCTCGTGATAGCGGATCGCGGACTGGAATTCCACGACCGTCCGGTACATCTGAGTGGTAAGAATGGTATTCCAAGTTGAAGGTGCGCCATCCATTACTTCCAAGATGATCTCTGAGTCGTTCATGGAATAAACAGTGTTAAGCAGCTCAGTTTTGCGAATGAAGTACTCGCTCGGGGTCTCGCGCGAATGGCCAGAATCCCTATAAGTAGCCCTATTTGCGCGTCCGCGCTGCCTGTCCAGCCATTTACGATTCAGGAAGTATCCCGAAAATGTTTGCCTCAATGTATCCCAATTTTTCTCAATGTCTGAGCGATATTGTATGGGTAAGGACCAATACCAGACCTCTGCCTCTCCTTCCAGCCGCTTTGGAACCACACGGCCCAGTTGCTGGAAGACAGTCGCCGATTCTCTGGCAATGTCATTAACTTTCAACATCCATCGGATTATGGTGTCAACGTTGCCATCCCACTTAGGTACGGTGTCATATTTCAACTTAATGTCAAAATGAGGCTCTTTGATCGAATTCAAACCTCCGCTGGAATAGAGACCCTTCCTGGCGGTATCGGCATTGTTTCGATCTCCTGGGAGGCGAAACGGGGCTGAGCGACGACGACCAGGATTCCCTTGATCATCGTCATCGTCATCATCGTCACCATCGTCAGGATCACCACCAGGCGGTGCGCCCGAAAGACCGCGTCGGAAAGCTGAGGGAGACCGTTTTCCGCCGCGATTCCCACCGCCAGCATCATATTGCATGTGCGGAGGTAAGTCCCTACCGGCGAAATTCCCTTGAGGTGTCATTCTCCTCATTTGTTCAGCTTCCTCAGGGTCGATTGGAACATTATTAGGCGGAGTCTCTCTCTCAGACTCAAAGATTGGAGCCATGGGAGTTAAAATTTCCGACATCCGACGGTTAGTCCGCGGTAGTCCATTGTCTGGAATGCCAGGGCCGAACCGAGCGGTGGAGACATTTGTAAGGGGATAGGCAGTGGAGTTACTCACTTTTGTGATATTGTAACCCTGACTTCCCCCATACTGCGAGATTGAATGTGGCTCCCGTTCCGGGCGATTCGGAACAGTGTTTCCACTACCATGCCTAGAAAATTCGCTCGCCGCGTCGACAGTGTCCGGGTCGCGGTCCTGAGGTCTACGTTCAGCGAAGTTGTAGTACTTGTCCAAAAGCCACAGAAAATTTTCGACCTCAACTCGGAAGCATATAGCAGAGATCTCAAATGAATTCTGTATGTACGCTTCCAGAATATCCTCATCATCCCCCCAAGAGGGTAGGGCTGGAGGAGTCTTCCCAGCAAGTCGAAAGGAATCCTCTGCACTTCTTCTCATTTCATACAATATTCGGAGCAAGAGCTGATATTGAGCCTTGCCAACGCGGTACGTGAACCCTCCGTCCTTCAGTGCTAGTCTCTCGACTTTCGTCAGCATCGTGTCCAGCAGCTCAAGCTCCTTGGGGAATATCAAGGTATACAATCTCCTGGGTGCCTTTTGAGCGCTCAAGAGAAATCCTTTCCCAATAGAACCTGCGCCTTTCACGATTGCATCTGCTCGTCGAGCCAAGATTTCAAGATTATTCCCGATCTTGTGGACTGGCCTGAACGCAGGAGCGGAGACCGTAATGATGTCCACGGGCTGTGTACGATCGAAGAGATCCTCATCGACGGGGCCTTCGTACTCCTGAAGCACTGGGCCATCAAACTGTTCCTGCGCTTCGAAGTCAGGTGCCGTTTCATCTGCCGAGGAGGAACGCCTGCGAGGTGGAGTGGACGTACGGGGTACATTACGAGGGGCTGGATCCTCAGACTGCGTGGTAGTAGCCATGGGGATCTAGGAAATGATAGATTGGTAGAGAAGCTAACAGTTGCTTACCGAAGGAATTTCCCAATGTGTCCACCAGTGTTAGCGAAACCTGCTGTGCGGAGTGCTGAGCGCGTGCAAGCTTTGATGTAGCACGTGTTTGAGTGTTCAGTAAGTGCCAGATAGCAATATGATAAGTCCAGAAATCCCTTCAAACAACTTACGATTCTCTGCGAGTCAACCGTGAGCAACCGAATAACGAGAGCGAGTCTTCGTTAGACACGACAGCGAGAGCGAGTCTTCACTTCTTAAGATTGCTGTACTAACCGTAAAGCAAGCGCGTAGCTTTACTATAAGGCAGTCGTTGGTGATGCTTAGATTCACGCGGGTTACTGTTCAAAGTAGTAGATTGGGTAAAAGAATTGATTGAATTCACATGCGGGAAACACTCCCTTAAATACAGTATCTACGGAATATTCTACAGGGTTCTATGTGGAGCTGCGGTGCGCAGCTCAAGTCGTTGAGTGCACAGCTCAAGTCGTTGGAGGCTGAAACGTGTTAGAGCCATTGAGGCTGTGAAACACGATCACATGTTTGAAGCGCGCCAAGCCGACGCTTACCAATTTGAGTTAATTGTGACGTAGTGGTTATCTGAGAAGTCCCATGACACCACCCCGGTGCACTTCCTGCAGATCTGGGCCCTCCCCACGACCGCGCGCCTCACGCCGAAGTATTTCACGCGCCACTTCTCTGACGAGCAGAAGCGTGACGTCTGGGCACGCATCGTCGCGCCCGTCGATGCGCCGGGCGTGCGGAGAGATAGCAGGGAGGGAGAGGGCCCGACGCCGGTGCAGAGCCCGCTGACGCTGTATGCGACGCTGCTCTCCGAGGGCAAGGACTTAGTGCAGGCCATGAGCGGGTCGAAGGGGTACATCCACGTCGTGCAGACGAGCGGGTACAATACCGGCTCCGCGGCGGGCGCAACGGTCAAGGTGTTTGGGGCTGCCGGCGTGGAGTGGGTGCTCAAAGAAGGCGACGGCGCGTACATGTATTTCGACGGCGCGCAGGACCTGAAGGTGGAGAATGTCGGGGAGGGGACTGCGGAGGTGCTGTTGTTTGATATAGAGTAAAGGGTTATATTTCTTGTGTACTTGTACAAGGGTGTTGAGTTCCGGACATTGGCTCACTGGAAACGAGAAGATTAATACCGATATATGACCCGAGCAAGAGGAGGGTGGAGGGTTCGTGGTTACCTACTCCCCAGTAGGAGGCGTCGAAGGGCGGCGGCCATCGCTGCCGCCTGCCTCCACATAGTCCTCCTGGGTCCGTTTTGCAACGGCTAGGGCGACGAGCTGGCCCGCCTTGATGCCGAGGAGCGCCGGTGGCACGGTGCTGGCTAGGAGTGAGGAGGGGTATCGAGGGGGGGAAAGCGAGTCATACCCGGAATGAATCGCCTCGAGTATGGCGGCGCTCTGCGGGTCATCGTAGAGCAAGAGTGGGCCGTCCCCGAAGGAGAAGCCGTTGCGCCAGAACGTGACTTGGCGCTGTGCGGTCCTGGCGAGTGCAATCAGGGGAGGGGTCAAGGGGGACTCGGGATTCGAAAAACGGATATAGGGTCGAAAAGTTTTTTTCGACCCTCGGCCAGACCCCCTCCCCCCCTATATAAGGAAGGAAGTTCCCACCCCTAGCGGCGGGCCGCGTCTCCGAGTCATGTGCGCGCTCACCGCCACCTCAAGGTTGACAACTTCCTAATCCACTCAGCGCTACAACAATTGACCTCTTCGACGCTCTGGTGGGGCTAGGACATCGTTAATTGTCAACCACTTGCATTTAATACATATCAGCTTCAATTACTAAATGATGTACGCTGTTTTCAGAGTCAAATATAGAATTTCAACATTGGCTGACTGTTTGTAGGTGCCGATACTGCCATCTTGCCCCAATCTCCCAAGTTTTTAAGTCCATGTACATCAATGTCAATTTTCCGCCTAAATTATTTTGAGCAGCCGTTCTTTCCACCCTCGACGGACACTCGGAGACGTTCACAACAATTGATGGACCTTCCAAATCCGGAGAACCATGTTGTACATGCCCGTAGATTCCCAAATACCCTCTTCCTGACTCCTGGAGTGCTTCAGGGTGTATTTCTGACAGTTTTGAACCTCCTTCATATTACATGATAAAAGTTTTTTTCAGCCCTCCCCGGGACCCCCCCCCCCCCCCCTATATCCGAAATTTTAATCCCGAAACCCCCTTGGGAGGGGTAAAGGCAAGCAGTTAGAGACGCACTCGAGGCGCGGGGGAAGGCTGACTCCGCCCTGTCGCTCCTTCATGGGGGTGCGTTCCTCCTCGCTGTTGGTATTGCTCATCGTCGTGTAAGGGCAGCCGGTTACGCACTGCGGCACCATCATGATGTCCGGCTCAAATCGGTCCGAGCGCATATGCGTTTCAGACTTGCGTCAGACGAGAAATTGACCTAGAAGAGTGGCACTAAACTAATTTTGAGGCCGTACCCGCAGGAACTGAAGCCAATTGAAATCCAGAATGAAAATTTCACACTCGAACTGACGAGACGAATCGTGTGCTCGCGGCAAGTTTTTTGAGGCGGATCGTGGATCGTTGGAGACCCCGAGTAGTAGCGATCCATCTCTTGTCGTCGTCGAGCTCGCGAATTTCACAGTACTGGGAACAGAAGAGCAGCGGCTGGCAGAAGTCAGGGATTCCGGAATTTATGGCAAACAGAGGCAAGGCTCCGCAGGTCGCCCCCTTGGAGGTTGATTCCCAGCACCGGATCCAGATTTCGGGGGGAATTCGTGCCCCGTAATCGAGAGCCAGTGTCGTACTTGGGATCCATGGTCGTTGTGCGGGAGGAAACCAGCTGGTCACGCTTCGAGCGAAGCGACTCCGAAACAGAGGCTGTGGTGGCGTCGGAGCTTCCTAGCCAGCTTGAGATTTCAGCTCGATGTCATAACGGCCCTCGATCAGCGCCAACGCCATTGATGAGTGGACAGGGGCGGTGCAGCTACCGCCGAAAATACAATTTGAACGGGATTTCAGATCACAGAGTCGAGCAAATATCGCATCAATGCTATCGCGTCTGCTTGGCAATACATTGGCTTGGTCGCATCATTTACTTCTTGGTGCTGGAATCATCGATGAAGAGGTACCCCCTCCAGTATGCGTCCGGTATCCATTAACGACGTTGAACGGGCGCGTTTCATCACTCATTGGGGTACGTTTGATCCTCTGCCCGTTTTACCGTCTTCCCGGGGACCTCAATTGATCCTACTCTCTACGCAGTTCCACGTGGAAAGACTCACATTGAAAGACTCACATTGCGATATGTGCAGCGACCAGCATGCTTCCGCAAATATTTGAGTTGAGCACATCCTGTTCCAAGAATGGGATGAGGACTAGCGATCAATACTAGCACAGGTAATGTATGTCACCCGGAGATCTTCGTATTCTCTCTGCCTTCTCGGAAGCCATCCGAACCGGTTCCAAAACGATTCTGAAGTTGGCTCGTTTGGTGACTGGCAATACATACGACATAGGTTGGATCTCCAATCATACCACAGCTTATTTCTCAACTTTACAAGTCTTCAACCAGAAGCGGTAAGTAGTGAGTCTGTTCATCGCCCTCCTCAGTCACTGAAACAGTATTACGGGGAAGGTCATTGAGCTTACACGCCTCCCCGACATATAAAATGTAATCCGCTTTGTGACACCGCACTTTTCCAACTCTGACGATGTCCCACCAGGTTCCAACGGACTCGAATCTCGCCCTATTCACGAAGCGACGAAGAATCTATATCGCGTGCGTTCATTGTCGCAAGCGCAAAATCAGAGTCAGTACTTTCTGATATTCTATTTGCGCCGGCCTGTTCACTTTATACCAACAGTGTATCACTGCTCCGGAAGCTCCAGAGCACCCCTGTGAACGGTGTGCTCGACGGGGTCTTAAATGTGAATACGTTGCTGTTAGCGAGCAGGACCCACCTTCCCCTTCTCCAACCTCTGGCGAATACACCATACCACCCACCGGGCACTCTGATCGCGGTCCTGCAAATGCATACCCTCAGTCTCAACACTATGGCGGATACAATGCCCCGCCCGCCGGTCCCTCTAGCAACTACAATTGGTCACATTATAAATCCTCGAACCCGCTGTCGACCGGCGTCCAGCCGTCTGTACCAACCAATTATCAACAGAATCCCGCGTATCGACGGCAACATCCCGGTTCCATCCAGCAGTCCGCATACAACTATGCTGCCCCGTCGCAGGCTTCCCAATATCCAAATACGAGACCGCCCCCTACGCCTTCCACACCCGCATTCCAGGGTTATCATGTCGACTATAACCAAATGTTCCCCGATCCTGGGCTCAATAATACCACGTACAACCCGAACAAGTATGAGGACCCGAGCACTGTACACAGTCTTGAGCTCACAACTCCTACACAGGCATTGTATCTGCCCCCCAGGCCCATGCTATTGCGGTGGAAAGCGGTAGTGGTGTAACACAAATTAGTTGACGATAGATTCCACTCCTCAACCTCTGGAGTAAACGAAGATGGACTCTTTAATTTATGTTTAGCCAGTTTATTTAATACGGATTTTGTATCTGGATTGCGACTACCTGTCGCAATAAATCCCGGTCATCCCATAGCTGTGAAAAATTCTCAGGGACGAGTACGTTCTGCTCGTCTTCTTAGGAGCCCGCTATCCTCCGACTATATCCCACACGTCGCAGCCATTTCTATTCAGACCCAAGTTCACCACCGACTCCGTGTCATTAATGCCCAAGTTGTTCACCATCTCCGAATCACCTTCCTGCGGACTTCGAAACTCGCAGTTCGTTACAGTAAGAACGACTAATTATGGGTCAACTTAGCACTTATACTATCGTCATGCTGCCAAATATAAAGTTTAGGATATGATTCCCGTTTTCGCAACCTAGCCAAAAATATTTACCGACTTTAAGGATCATCCAAGAGGAAGAGGAATCAGCAGCGAAGAAGAGCAAGGGCCCTTTCGTGGACTTTCCTCTTGTGTCACTGACAATGTACCCTGCTGAAATTGTCACCAGTCGTAAGAGATGTAGGGTCTTCACACGCTTCAGCTTTACTCTGAGATTCCGCTAGTGGTAGAGTGTAAGAGGAAAGCAACCTGGCCGAGGCTGTGCGTATTGCCATGAATGCAGTGCTCATCTTGGAGAACTCCGATTAGAAGAATCAAATGGGATCGAGGGCTAAAGGTACCTGAGCTGATTATGGCCTCGATTGGACGCCACTAGCTGCAGTGCGATCGGGAACACGAGGGTAAATTAGTGGCACATATCGCGGCTCAGCGCTGAGTGCTTCACTAATTTTGTCCGCAGGCTGTGTATGGAACTACTGTGGTCGTTGGGTAACCATAAGATTTAGTCAGCCATATCTCCTGGAGACATGATAACTCGTCTGGTAGTAATGAAATAAGCTTACTTAGACATGCAGGCTTAAATAAGCTTAAACATACCTCTCTACGTATATTAATATGTCTTAGGATCTACAGTATGACTTAAGTTCTGCTGGCGATGATTTCTCCCATAACTTAAGTAAAGCTAATAAAGTATTTGGTGCGACTCCATTACAGGATGCACTTTCGTCAACAGTGAGTGGCTTACCTCTTTTTCAATCTCTTCCATTTCAAATGCCTACTAGGCTACCACGACGTTAACGGCAAGGTTCACGGTTTTTCTCGACCTTCGTGCTTTCTGCCGCTGATATTTATTGCATTCAGGACGGGAGCCCGCTCCTCACTTGCTCGCTCTTCACCGAATGCCTCACAGCGTCGACTGCGGACAATTGCGGCGGACAGACACAGGCCGATGGCAGCGTCGACTTTATCATCAATTCCGACGGATATTGCAAGAAGACTCCGACTGCTTGAGGAAGGGTGGGAGAGATATACCCAGAGTTTGGTTGGAAAGTTTCCTGAACTGGACAGTTTTCCGGAGGACTCGTTGTTTCTGTCAATTTCTGTTGGGATTCAATCTATGAGTTTCGAACGATAGCGCGGAGCTTGATCGCGAGTGTCAAATATCGAAACATTTTGCTTGATATCGGCAAGGCCATGAAACTTGGGCAGCTGCCCTAGAGGAAAGAAAACAAACGCGAAATCCCCGAGTCACCCACCATATGGCTGTGCTCGGCAGGGTTGAGGCCCAGGCAGATGACACACGAGCATCCTCCATCCCTCCACTGGCAGGTTGAGTGTCTACGTGCCTTGCCTCTTCAAGGCCCCGGTCACTCCCGACTGTCAACTCAGTCTGGAATAGAGTAAATCTGGGGCGACAAAGGGAGAGTGAGAGTCAATCGATGTATTCGTTGCCCAAGCCTCTGGTAGACAGAACGTATGTGAAAGAGGGCTCCGGTTCGCCCATCAAGTAATTGTTTCCTGCCTGAAGTCAGTACATACTTGGCATGCTGCAGAATAAAGTCACTCGACCTTCAATCTCTCCCCGCCGCTTGCGCGCGATAAACTCGTCAGCGCGCACCCAGAAGTCGACCCCACCCCAGGTGACGTTCTCCCAGTCGGGGTACGCCTAAGGGGGAAGCGGGATTCGAAAAACGGATATAGGGTCGAATTTTTTTTTTTCGACTTTCCGCCAGAGCCCCCCCCCTCCCCCCAAATAGGGAAGGAGTTTCGCACCCCTAGCGGCGGGCCGTTTCTCCGGGTCATGTGCGGACCACCGCCACTACATTGACAGCTTCCTAATCCAACCAACTATGCTACTACCCACCTGTCTGGCACTCTACTGTACTGTGAGGACTTCTAGTCTCATAATTTATATTCCATTCCATGGGTGGCCTCTCTTTGAGCAATTAAATGCTAAACTGAGCAAGAACTGAGGGCATGAACTGGCAGTGCTTCCGGCCGCGAAGGCATGTCTGCGCTGTTCTGAAAAATTATACTGACAGTGTGTACAGTAGTGCTAATTTCCCATCTGTGTTCTTGACACCAACATATATATATTTTCACCTTAGAGCCGGCACGCAAGTGTTTCCGAGAACTGATCTGTGCACGTAAGGGTCATCAGTAGTCCAAATCGGGACAACGAAGTAGCACAACAGCATGCACGTCTTCTAGGTCCTATATTTCACTCTCCTACCCTCCCATGACGTCTTACTATGCTGTGGGAGGCATTTTGAACCTCCCTCATACTACATGACAGAAGTTTTTTTCAGCCGCCCTCGGGACCCCCCCCCTGTATCCGAAATTTTAATGCCGAAACCCCCCTTGCAGCCAGATCATATTGACCGATCTAGAGATCAGGCACCTCTTGACTTCGACGATACGGCAGGTGTCGCGTGACATGCACACAGCCTTATACAGCCTTTCCGGTTTTCCCCCCAATACGTTGGGTATCAGATGGAGGAAAAAGTGCAAAAATAGCGGAAAAGAGACAGAAAAGAGAGGATTCAGGAATCTTCCCCCGTGCCCGCCGCCAGACCAAAATACTGATGGAATCACTGATGATAAGTATGTTCATGGTCTCCTACGAGTGCATAGTACATGTGTGTCCTTTATCTACACCCCTGTATCCCACTGTCTGCATGGCCCTTGGCACTCCTCCGGGCAGTTCAAAATAATGCTGTTGCCCGTACATGTTTCCTTATGGTAACACCGACATTTTCGAACCTTTCGCCGCCGCTGGGCGTCATCAACGACTCAGCACTGCTTGCAATGGGAATTCATATTCATCCTTGATACTTATGAAGGTTCCAGCCAAAGGAATCGGCCCAGCTGCTCGTTCTTCCGAGTCCCCGGAATCAGGCTAGATTGGCCGAGATCCGGCGGCATTTCGAAGGATAGCGTGTTATTTCAGTTGAATGGTGTGTAGAATGCACCTATAGAGTGCTCAAAAGAGGCTCCGAGGTGAAGCCACGTCGAGTAAGCGTACGAGAAAATTTAGCGCGCGTGGAACCGGTGTTGTGACTATGGTGACTGCGTGATGGCAGATAACATTTGGCGGGGGACAGATAACATTTCGGTCGATAACCACACCTATCGAGAGTCTCTGGAGATAAGACTTGGTAGGTACATTTCACTGCATCCAAGGAGTGTTCTCAAATATTTTCGGACCTATTGGGAATGTAACGGAGGCAGAGTGTGAAGATTGGTAGGGGGGTGGCAGATAACATACACAGCCACTGGCAGATAGCAACCCAGCTGATCGGGCGGTAAGCCGCCTTTCCCCCGGTGGCCTATCGCCAAATCGCCGCATGCTCATGTGGTCGCTCTGACTTCGACGGTGATTGGGGTTTTCCGGCCGCGTGGCTCAACTGGCCCAAACGGCGATGGATTGCCCCTGATTAGAACATTGGGAAAACCTCCTTCGGCCTTGAATGATGCCACCCTAACACGGACTAGCCAGTAGCAACCTTCGACAAATCTCCAGCATACGATCATGCCGCGGGATCCAGTGCCCGGAACATGTCACGTACGTAATACACGCTTCTTGCAACCCCATTTAACGGGTTCACTCGAATAAGTTCTTTCCATACCCTCCAAAGATGTCACAAACCAGTAGCACATTCGCCACTAGCTTTGGCGATCCAGAGTATGTACATCCAGTCCTCATCGCTGGAGCAGGTGCGTCCGCAGGCTTTCGGAACTTCCCGTGTCTGAGATCGGGATGCAGGCCCCGCTGGGACACTTCTGGCCGTGAGCACCTCCAGGAACGGCGACCGACTCTGCCATATTCACTTACTGTCATTCTATCTAGTTCTGTCTCGCGAAGCTCGGTGTGCGTCCGTTGATTGTGGATTCGCACCACTTCATCGACCATGAATTCGGGCGGGGAGATGCCCTCATGTGTCGGTGAGTGAGATGGCGAATGACGCTGTCTTTGTCCTCACTGTAGTTCTAGAACTATAGAAGCGCTTCGGAGCCTCGGGGTAGGGGATGCTATGATCGCGAATGGCAAACACCTTCTCGAACGTACATACTGGGTGAGTCCGCAGCGTTTTCAGAAACATCGGTTCGAAGCTGATAATCCTCCAGGACATGGTGGCGGACCCTCCCACATGCAAGACAATCAGTGGCTTGTTTCCGGCTGCCCTGGACATCGAAGATCTCTACTCGTCAGTTGCACGAACTGCACACTCTTAGATGTAACCATCTGAACGTGTCCCGAGGCTTGCAATTCGCCAAGGTCTCGTGGAGAAAATCCTCACTGATGCCACCACTGTCGAATGTGGCGCGACCGTACTTCGCCCGTGGGCCGTTAGCGACACAAGACTGGATGCAGAAAATCCAGCGCACGGCCCTGTGGTCGTGACACTGAAATCCCAATACGGTGAAATCAGGGAGGTCAAGGCACGGTATGTCATCGGTTGCGATGGAGGGCGGAGCAACGTCCGCCGGTCCCTCGAAAAATACGAGATAGCGCTCGCCGGCGATGCTCACGACTCCGTATGGTCTGCAGTTGATGTGATAGGGTTTAAAACCGATTTCCCCGATATTAACAAGCTTGCGTGAGTATCTGGATACCTGGCACCACTAATACCTGACTGTTTTGCCTCACAGGATTGTCGCCAGTGCTCATGGTGCGATAATGATTATCCCCCGCGAGGAGATCAAGGGGATGAACTGCATGCGGTTTTATTGCGAACTCGACCGGGGGATGAATCCATCGCTCGACGACGTGGTCGCGAAGATCCACAAAGTTTTCCATCCCTACAAATTCATGTGGGATGAGATTAATTGGTTCACCATTTACAATGTCGCCCAGCGCATTGCCTCCAAGTTCGATGCCAGCGAGCGAATTTTCCTCGCCGGCGATGCTGCGCACCTTCACAGTCCCAAGGGTTCGTTCTGGAATTTTGCCGCCATCCTTTTCTGACAGATTTTAGGTGGTCTTGGGATGAACACGTCCCTCATGGACGCGCATAACCTCGCCATGAAAATTGCGCTCGTGGAGACTGGTGTCGCCAAGCCCGGCATTCTCACCACCTATGGCCTAGAGCGCCGGATGGTGGCAACCCATCTGGTCGACATGGACACGCAACTCATCAAGATCTACGCAGATCACGGAAAGAGCTCCAAGCCCGAGGACCTCGAGAAGCTTCTCGCATTCCAACGCGAGCATTTTGCATTCCAGGCCGGAACTAACATCACATACGGACCCAACGTGATGGTCGAGGCAGTCGTCCATGCGCCATCGGCGATGGCAAAGCTGGTTGGCACCGAGGGGCTAGTAGTCGGACGGCGGCTACTCCCTGCCTTGGTGAAGCGATTTAGTGACGGACTGACCCAACGGATTCTCGATGCAGCGCCTTTTGATGGTCGCTTCACTGTCTTCATTTGTGTCGGGGATCTGTGTACGCCAGGCAAAGTTGACCAGTTCACGGCGCTGAGCGACTTCTTACACCGGGCCGAGGGGATATGGGCGCGGCTGAACGCGAAGTCCACCTCCAGTGCGGCGGGTGTACTCCGTGTTGTGGGGGTCACCACGACCTCGACTCTCTCTGCTGATGCAGCGGGGTTGGTGCATAGCCGTCTTGGGCTGCGCGCCTCTTCTGTCGTCGCTCAAACGACGACTCGCGTCTTGTTCGATACATCGGCGCTGTATAGTGATGATGTCGCATGTCTGTCGCCATATGTGGATGCTGGCGCCCCCACAGCGGGTACTGCGGCCACTGATATCCTCGAAATGAAGGCCGCCGCTGGAATTCTCCTCCACCCGGTGCACCAGAAATGGGATATTGATATGGAGACCGGAGGAATTGTTGTCGTGCGGCCCGACGGACATGTTGGCACATTGACTCCCTCTATAGACGCGCAGGCCTGGATGAGCGTGGAGAAATATTTTGAACGGTTTTTGGTACTTTGATCTGTTTTGTTTCTGCGGAGATGTGCAAATAAATATATCGGTCACCTTTTACTTACTATCGCTGACTGCCTACCTGGCCAGACAGGGTACCTGGCCACTTGCTGAACGAGTTAAGCTTGAGAGAGCCGGTGGGAGAAGAAAATCAGACTCGAGGTGACAGTCGAGGTGCGATGATATACACAATTCACACCACACCATGTGCACAGTAAGAGTAACCTCGGGGAGTCCATCTAATCGGCGACCCGCGGTTGAGGGGGGAGGAACGACGTCACCATCGCAGTCGAGCGCGCGTCCGAGTCGGTATGGACATGAGATGACCGACGCCGAGGGACGTGCCACAGACGACGCACCCATCGGATTTCAGCGACACATTTGACAGGCGCGAGTCTGGGGGATCACGGTACGAGATCAATGGGGGGGTGACTCGCCAACCAGGTCAGATACGGTGTGGCCAAGCCTGACGCTAAACAGTTGTTAGGAATAGATAAAGTGTGGTCACTGGTGGGCGACGTACCCAGTCCAGCGCGCAAGATCGAGGCACTGGACTCGCGAGTCAGTGAGAGCATAAACCAAGGGAAAAAATTGTGGGGACTTCACCGCGGTGGGGAATCCGATGCCGCATTCTACCTCCTTGATAGGAATAACCTCAATAGAAGGATCCCAAATCAATTGGAGCGAAATCGGTGAGCAGAGAATCCATGGACTTGGACACGAGCGTTGATCAACGGGGTTGAGTGCGATCTTACTCAAGTCAGTGAGGGACATGGAGGGAGTGTGAAGCGAGAACTCAGCATGATTAGGAATTGGCGCAATGAGGGTCTTGAATTAAATCATGGTATGGGGCGTGAGTAGCTGACCGGCGCCGGAGTGGGATACCGGAAGACAGAAGCAAAGGCAGTCGCGGGAGGTGTGCGGAAATCTTGGGGTTGTCCGAGAGGATGGAGTAACACTTGAAGTCCATGAATACCGAGTGAATGGGTGTACAGATCTTGGGTTTCGAGGGTGAATTAAGTCCAGAAACTGAGTTTGTGATGGCAATACACATCCGAGAAGCGGAAGCCGACGTGAATCGAACCAGGACATTCAAAGCTGAGCCCCAGACGAGTGTACAGTGTGGAGCTTGCGTTATAATAACTGCGCCAGAGAGGATAAGCTTGAACTTGTGGAATAAGAGGAAGCGAAACGGGCGTATCTGAATGTTGAGGCCATGGTAACGGTATCAAGAGAAGCAAAGTACCGGCGGCGACGAGAATCAGGAATGCGGTGTAAGGGAATAGATCCAGGAAACGCAATAATTGGAGGCGAGATCGAAGGTCGTAGTTTTGACATTGGAGCGTGGACGTGGGATGGTGAGGCGGAGGGGCACGGTCAAACCTTTTGACCAAGGAGCAACAAGGACTGATAAGCGAAGTGACATTTAGATGGAGACAGAGCTACATTGGCGCTTGCGATCGCGGAGAAGACTTGGTCCAAGTGTTGAATGTGGTCCTCAAAAGTCAGGGAGAAGACGGTAATATCAGCAATGTAAACCAGCGCGGATATCCAGAGAAACGCTGCCAGAACGTTTTGCATTACGCGCTGAAATACACTAGGGGCGTTGTGGTACAGGTATCCAAAAGGCATGCGGCGAAACCGCCAAAGTTCTCTATGGGTCCGTAACGCGAGCTTCTCCGCTGACGCAGTCGTCATGGTGAGTTGAATAAAACCCGAGAGCGCATTCAGAGTCGTAAGCCACTGAGATCCGGACAGTGCTCGAAGGATGTCGTCCTGCCGCGGAAGTGGAAATTCATCAGGGACTACCATCTCGTTGAGTTTGCGTAGATGAATCACCATATGAGGCTTGCTGTTGCGATAGACAATGAAACAGGCGCGAGTGAGCCATGTATATGGTCCGTACGTCGTGCTCTGCGTCGCTATACAGGATGCCTTGGTGGATGTAAATCAATTTAAATCGGTCCACATCCGACCGAAATCGACCCTAGTGCTCTACTGGAAGATTGAGCTCCGAGCAACACGATGCAGCGGCAAACACCTGCCTTTACAATGGGAGTGACACTTACACTGGGGGCAATCCCCGTGGGCATGGGGTCATGGCATATGACACTTGCCATGGAACAAAGAGCAAGTCTGCGGCCCGAGTACTCATGATGTCACATCTCCGTGACGGCTGCGTGATAGTGCACCCGATCTTCTTTCCTCATCTCCCCATGTCATCAGGAAAAAATCACTTGAGTACGTAGCGCAATATAGCTGGAGTAGCTCCCATAGCACGGTAGCTAAGTCCCTGGTCTGTAGCTGAAGGTGCGAGCTACAGAACACTATAAAGGGCTACAGTAGTTCCGTAGCAGTGTAGGGCTTTGTAACAGTCCATAACCTCAAAACAAATATACATTCATTCATTCGAGAATCTCAGACAGCAGACAGAGCAGTAGAAGTATATGCATTGAAATGATTAACTACGTGCAATGGGAATGAGGACGTCCCCTGCGGGCGCTGCCCCTGAGAATAACAGAGACCGGAAGCGCAGCGCGGCAGGGACAGGTGTTCACACATCCTACAATAGACAGACTATCAGGGATGGAGAGGTTAAAAAAGAGGAACCCACATCCAGGTGCTAGCAAAACCCGCAGGAACCACGCCTCTTCCCTCTTAGTTGTGCGCGTTCCGCTCGTATCCGCCGTCGGCGACTCATGGGACTTGGCTTCTGGTCCACGGGGAAAGTCGTGTCGTGCTTGCGTCTTGTTTGACGTGAGCAGACGCCGTCGTCCATGCTTGCGTCCGTGCTTGCGACGTACTTGCTGTTACGAGGTTCTGGCTATTGGCCATGCCGAAGAGGACTGCGAGAAAGGAAGGCAAAGGGACCACGGAGGATTTGAGGTCCGGCTTGAAGCTCTTGAGGCTTTGGAGGAGGGAGCGAGAGCGCTCGACACTTGAGGCTCTTGACGAGACAGCGAGCTTGAGGACGCTTGAGACATGGCCGAAACAGTGACTTTGAGAACTTGAGAACTTGAGAACTTGAGTGGATAGCTTGCAACAATTTGCAAGGGCTTGCACGGGTGTGGATGGTAGGTTGAAATCCAATGCCGAGACGGTCAGCCTAACAGTGAGAGGAGGCAAGAAGAGGAAAGATGGAATCAAAATCAACCATCGAAGATGGAAACGTGATGCGCGCGGACCATCCGCAATTTTGATGGCGGACCTTGAAATGGACTTAGACTGTTTCTCCGCTTCCTCGCTTCAGTAAAATGTGCTTCCCGGTGTTTTTTCTACCACCTTATACATTGTATGTAGTTTGTCGCAATTGTTCAATTCAAACATATGCCGCCTCATCGGACAGCCATGTCTGGACATTAGATCACTTTCAACCAAGAAGTCCTGGGTAGTGCAGAAACTCATCCGAGCTTGCCCGCAAATTTTTGAGCGGGAACATCGTAGCCTAATAGTACGTCTGAGTGGTATGTCTAACTATTTATCTGGCCTGCATGGCTTGGCTACTGAGTCAGACTGCTATAGCGAGGTATGTCAGAGCTATGGCAGCTACTGGTGCTATTTTTGTCTACATATCTAACCGGACCGCTATTCCCCACAGAGTTTTTCCTGATGGTCCCACTGTGTCTGGCCCTCCTCCTACTCTGATGGCCTGAGACATAGTCCTGTTGAATGTTCTTGCCATCATCTCTTATGTGAGTTTATTAATATTGTGCCGCTTCTTCACATCAATCGCCAGCATTATGAGGCCCATCCATCAACTGCACATCGGAGTGGACTTGAGACAATTTAGATACAAGTGGTGCCGACGCTTCGCTCCGGTACCTGGATGGGTTGTGGGGGCAATACATGGCGACATGATGCATGACGACCGAGACTTAAGAGGGCGCCACACCGTCCAATTGGCAATCAATAGTTTTGTGTCATTTCGAATGGGCCAGTATTGTCACAGAATAAATAAAACTCCGTCGTAGACCAGGGTGCTCGCGGAAACCAACACACCACCCCAAATAGCCAACGAAGACAACTCTTTTTTCGCCCTACTTGCGTCGTTCGAACTGGACGATGCCCCTCCTGTAGTAGATGGATCACTCGAGCCCGAGGTAGCTGATGCGCCCCCGGTGCTTTTAAACACTGAATTGCTGGTGCTTACTGCCGGGTCCTCGGTGTTGCCGGTGAGCGCAAAAGTACTAGCGACGATTGTCTGCGGCGCGATTGTGCCCTTGACTGCAAAGACCTCGTTGTTACACTCGGACACGATATCTACATGTGTATTAAGTCAGGACGCCGCAGCATTGTGAGTAAGACTGGTCGCAGTACGCACTACTGAGGATGTCCTGTAGCTGATTTGTCCCTGACGCTGCTGCTTGACAATTGAAGCAGGCATCGATTATCTTGAAGTTATCGTCCGTGCATTCACATTGCTCGAAATTCTCGGTCTCCGTCTTCTTCTCGCAGGTCTACATGCGCGTCAGTATAATTGCGTTCATCGGCATAAATCTGGAAGGCCTACCCCGACCAGGGCGTCGTACGTATCGCAGAGGGCTTGGCACTGAGGGATAACGTTTGTGATGTTTCCTGCGGATGTAAAAGTGAATGGGCTTTATCCTCGGGTGTCACGATGAAATGATTACCGCTGGTACTTATTTGGAAGCTATATGTGGGCGTGACGAGGAGCGCGAAACCTACGAATAGGGCGAAGGGAGTGGGGTACATGTTTTTGAGGTTGGTTTTGAAGATTGGGTGTGCAAGAGGGCAAGTTTATATACTACGACGGAAAGCCCGTGGCGACGGCGTCGAGTATTTCCAGTGGAGCTTTCAAGGCTAAAAATGTTCTTCCTGAGGGCAGGTTCAATAGATGTTGTCTTGGTAACCATCCACCGCCCAGGGGACTCCGTCTAGACGCCGCCGGTACACCCGGAACGTCAGATGTTAGCGGTCGAATTCATATCCCAGTTCTGAAGGTTCTCGCGCCAGGCCGGCTTGTTCGGGGTTCACCACACATACTCGGAGGCTATGACATATGTAACAACGCGCAGAAATTCCAAAGATTCCAATGGGGATACATTACAAGCAAGATGTCTCTTGGATGGCCGGTCATGCTGTGTTGTGGAGAATTTAGCACAGCGTCTGCACGCTTCCCGAAGAGCTCTGGGACGCCATTCATTCCAGCAAGGATAATATTTCTGCGTTCAGTTCCTGTTTCCGAGATAATCTCGCGGCACGGACGGGATGCCGTATCTCATAAGAATAATAAACATGGACTGAAGATCAAGGCGCTAATCATTAGGCATCCTGGGATTCCATCCGGAGCGTGTCTTTTACCGATTTACTTCGGCGTGGGAGAGGTTTTGCCAGCAGAGATTTTGGTACTGACCGGAACGAATCATAGATCAGTGCCCAGCAACCGGACGTACATGATCAGCACCAAAACATATATCCATTGGACTGTTTCTCGCGGTTCAGGGGCTCGAAGACTGAGTTTCGGGGCTGCTAATGATGTCTAAACTACGACCTGAGCGCCGTTTGAACCAACACATGCTTATGTATGATTCCCTATGGACCGCCTGACACCGCATGACTGTTAATCAGAACAAAATTTAAAACTTATTATACATTGCAACGTCGGGTGTTTGCGAAAACCTGATAGGGATTTATAAGCGAAGATACATACTCAGCAGCCGGCTAAACCAATGATTACCGAGGCGCACCGATGCACTGCCTGCCTATGACGGCTCGCAGGGCCTAGACACGTCAAAATAAGTATAGACAAACCCATTTTAGACGTCTAGACACAGGGAAGTTCTGGCTAGGCAGTGGCTAGGCCCTGCGAGCCGACATCAGTGCGCCTCGGCAATCTTCAGTTTAGCTGGCTGCTGAATGCAGTGAGTTGCGCGGACGGATTAAAAATAAAAGCCAGCTGAAGTTAGTTTGTTCCGTACAGATATTTGATTCTTACCCCGGACTTCAAGAAAATACCACACTCATCCACCACGTTGAGCCTCCGTACTACCGGTGAATCCTGGCAAATGGACTCATCTGCATGCTCGACCACGTCCAGGACACACTTCATGGTTCCGATTCTGGTTTTACAGTAAAAGCGCGGCTAGGGGATGTGTCTGCAAGGAGCTGGGACAGTATTCAATCCTCTACGCGGGTCTGACTCCACTAAAAACAGCTCTCTGGGTCCGAATTGTGCCTCTGGTCGTCTCCTCTCTGGTTTGGACTGGACAGTGTTTGACAGCCTGTTGAGTAAGCACTTCAGTCCGATTCCGGAATTAGGAGTGTGACTAGCTATCAAGCTAGGATGTGTACAGACGAGTGGATCTTCTAAACTCGTCTGCCGAATCTAATGTTCATCCTGTCAGGTCCAACTCATCCGAAGTACGCTGCTAGGGCCCTCCGCGACATCCCAACGTGAAATATCCGGGCGCTCCTCCACCTCTTCGTCTCCTTGATGAATAAAAGCCTATGATTACAGCGCTCGCTCCTTCACCTAAAGCCCACTTCCAATCTCCAGTTTCAAGCATACAATTTGCTGCAATCTCCCTCGCCGTTATCTCCTTCACTGCCTCGGCCGTCGCAGCCCCCGCTCTCTCCGGTGTTGATATCACTGTTACCGTGAATCTCACTGATGTGCATACGTCTCCTCGGATCCACGAAAGTATCAGTCTCCTGAGCGAAGGCAATCAAGTTAAGGAATGCTGTGGGGGGTGTTGTTCTACGTTCTGCCTCGTAAACGTGACCTGCGCTTGGGCCGAGTTAAGTCCAGGGAAATGTGATCTGCCCCATGTAGCTGACTCCTCCTCAAAGGACGCTGCATTTACAAAAAGGCCAACAGCCCGCCTATGTTTCAAGCGGCTTCCAATGGAATTACGGTGCGTGCAAAGTAAGATTTTCGCATTGAACTACCGCTGACTGGCGCATTCCATGGCAGACCCAACCCACCTTGACCACAGAAGGGCACACGGGCGAATGCCGCTGTCATGATGCCGATCATAGTTTCCGAGCGGGTACGGTAAAAATGACGCGGACTGACGCGGACCGGCGCGCACTGACGCGGCGGTGGCTGTGTCATTGACGCGGCATCGGCGCGCAGCCTGTAACTTGTCAGTAAACACTCTTTGAGCACGAATTCGAGTTGGAGCAACATTTTCTTATTGTAATACATCATTCTGACACAAAAAAACTGGACCCATGATTTCGTCAATCATCACTAAGAACAACGTGCTCGGTTGTAATTAATGCTCCGTTCAAGTAATAGAACATATTTTCAAGCCGGAACGACCTGAATTAGGGGCGTAATTGATCATCTCCTATGTCCATTGGTCACACTAGATTCCAATACAACCCTAGCAAGTGCAATAACCGGGGGTTCCGAGGGCGGAATATGGATGACAGTGCAGCAATCACGGGTATGTGGGATATGGTAGGCACAGGGGATCTCTGCAGTTCTTTCGGACAAGTTTCACAGCTGGAGGACATGAGTGATGAATTTCCTGCGCTGGATATCGCCATCTCTACTAAAAATATATGTACGGGCCCACACACACTTCACACAGTTCAATCTGTCCTTAGCACCAAAAGTGCGACTTGAAGACTCACGGGAAAGATATAACACCTTCAAGCTACTCATTAGCTTGCATAAATTCTGTCATATTGACTTCGGAGAGGGCAGAAAGTTTGATACGCCAACGGACCAATATTACTTGACAGGGTGAGCCAAACAGAATCGGCACGGCCGCGGCGGCGGTGTCAACTTTCTTGCAGGGTCAGGCAAGCTGTAAAGCCTAACACGGATGATGTGCTGAATGGAACCATATATAAACCGTTGCACTGGCTCCTATGGACGGGGCGTCGTTATGACGGTTACACGCACGCTCAGTGCAAAGCAGAATGGGATCAGAATTACTTACAACGAAACCTGGGGTTATTTGAGGTCCATTCGTGAGAGTGAAATCACAACCAGACCCCATTAGTATGACTGGATTAAACAGTGTTCTATGTAAGCAATACAATAAGTGTAGGATAAAATGTACGGAGCCAGTATCAGATCGAAGATACAAGGGAGCGACTTCAATGTGCCGGGTGTTGAATGATGAAAACCTGCGTGCATTGCCAAGTATCACTCCGAGCCGGTGATCAACCCACTGGCGGTGTTCACTGACTCGTGGGGGATGCGTAGATGCAGTGTGCCGCCACAGCAGGGCGTCAATCTCTCCTGGTCCTCGTGTGGTTATCCACCATTCAATGTCCTATGATTCAGTTTTTGGGGCTCCTAAGCATAGCGCAAGTACAAGCTTGAGGACCCACCGTCCCAGCACGTCGGTCTCATTTCACAACTTTGAATTGCAACCAGAGTCCCAGAGACGTCCAGGTTGGGCGGATCAGTATAGAAATGTGGTGTGTCATGACGCGGGGCAGTTGTGGCGTAGCAGAGAACCAACATGAGTTCACAATCCTGGATACAAAAATCAATGGCAAACCCCATCCGCAGTCGAACACTTATCTGCCAAGCCACGTTTCGTGTCCCAACAGCCTCCAGAAGGAGTTTTGTTTTGTGTGAGGCCCGAGAGATTCTTCCGTGGTTGAATGAGTGATCTGTCGTCGAACCCAACATAGAATTCTGGTGTTCTTCGTTCTCAGTGCGCCAGAAATATCGATATGATATCACATAGGTAAGCACCCTAGTTTAGAACGTTCTTGGCTGTGCACTCCCTCCATTGAATTCGATGTAATTAAGTACTCTGGTTCATGTTGCAATACAACCAGAAACCCGAAGCCGATTGATGCGAACCCCATCAAGAGGTATTGCAGAGTTCCAATGCCTGAATATCACTGATATAGCCTCAATGTTGAATGTTTTGGGTCAATCACTGAACATGTCTGTGAGGAGAAATCTATCCACAGCCATAGGTGGGAGTATTGAACGTTCCGTTGTGGCGTGGTTGGCAGCGGCTAGGAGGTGGATGGGTCATAGGAAGCAGAGGGATAGAGAGGGTGTGGATGGTGGTAAGATCAGGCGACTCGTCATCGCTATCGGTCTCGTAGTAGAGTACCTCTTTCGAGGCGCTCCAGATGAGGTGGGGCCCGTGAGCCTCATGGGGTGGCGTCGTCGGTAACGGCAACAACTGTGAGATGCTTACGGGGACTCGGTTTGCCTCCTCCTCTGCTCTCCTCTTCCTCTTTTGCACCAACCAGGCCTTCGGCATCCCGTGAAATTGGTGAAAACTGGAAAGTGGTGGTAGCCGTGAATGTGCGTCGAAAGACGTGGTCGATACGAGGTGCCGGTGACGATATGAGCCGAGAGTAGATGGATGGGGGGATAGGTCGAGAAAAAAAAGGCCGGAAACCCTGCTAGCAGCAGGTGCGAGACGAATCGAGAGATGATGCTCTCACAGAGCAGGAACAGCCTATCTGGGCCGAAGGACGCGTGGAAAGAGCGAATCCCAGTCTGATCACCAAATGGAGAGGGTCTACGACCTCTCAGGGGAGATGAGCCAGCGGGGCTCGCAGCAGGAGGGTGAAAGCGGAGGAAAAGCCCAATGTGATTGCCGATGATACACATCCGAACCTAATATGCCAAACTACACTAGCCGCTGCCAACCACGCCACGCCGTCCGTTGTTGGACACTTTACCTCCTCTTGCAACTTGAATAGAACACACTCGCAGTCGTCCTAGTCATCGGTCATGAGTCCCCAGACGTACTGGACTGACACGCAATCAACGCGGCGTTGCCGCGCACTGACGCGGCACTGACGCGGGGTTGACGCGGCACCGGCGCGCATTGACGCGGCAGCAACGCGCAACTGACGCGGAGTCGGCGTGGTAAGCTCGACTTCATGTGTCGTTTATTTACCTTCAAAATGAGCTCTCAGTAACACATTGTAAATCCCTACAGTGGACAACCTTTTACAACACAGTCTGGTCCCCGAGAAACCCTAAAACACATACTGATCACACAAAAACTGGAGATTTGGGCCCTTTATTACTTATTACACACTGTAACAATCTCAAATAGTCGAAGAGAGTCTTGAGGACACTCATTTGGGTTGCTGTGGATGTGAAGTAAGGTATTTTGGTATGGCTTAGTCGGGCTTAGTCGGGCTTAGTCGGGCTTAGTCGGGCTTAGGTATTGCCGCGTCAGTCCGCGTCAGTGCGCGCCGGTCCGCGTCATTTTCTCCTGACCCTTTCCGAGCGTAAGCGCCGGCTGTGCTCGCTCTCCATTTGACCACGCGTGCTATGACTTCTCGTATCCCTCAGATTGAGAGCTATCGTCCGAAGAAACGAGGGGAAAATATTAACCAGGAACATGTAGTACTATGTGGGGCTTAACCCGGGCCTAAGCATCCTTTCCACGCTTTGCAGACCGAGCTTCGTCCATCATGGACGCCATACTCAAACCCTCGCAGAGCTAATCAATCTTTGCGCTGCTTCAAACGTCGGCGCGACAACTGTGAGAACGCTTGCCACGCCTGCCAAATTATGGGCGCTTCCGCATGTCCAGAAGTGTCCAGCACAGGACTTCCGCTGCTCATTCTCGTCCACTACAATTACAAATGCCCTTCGCTCTCACTGGTAGCCACGTCGACGAAGGCCCCTTCAACAGTGTTTCCGGGAATATATCGCAAGTTTACAACTCGCACGTTGTACACCTCAGCGCGCCGGCCGATTCACAACCTTCAAACGTCGGGGACGGCCTCCCATGTCGGTCCCTTCTACAAGGGTAGTTCGCATGAATTTGCAGTACGTGTCTAACTTCACCACCGACCTCCGGTTCAGTCGACCTCAAAACGAGAACACTGGACGGGTTTTTGACGCTACATATTTAGAACTGATGAACTGTCTATCCACTGTCTGCCCAGAGAGACTGTGATGAGTAACTGCGACTGACGGTTGCGAACAAAAAGTACGGGACTTGGATGACAGCCAAATGACAGGTCACGAGCCACGGCAGTCGTTTCCAAGATACTTATAGATGCCTCACTCTCACCTGAGTGCTCCTTGGCCTTCTCATCGACCGTGATCCGTGAGCAACTGTTTTTTTATTCGACGCGCGCTAACGCAGATCAACAGCGGTCGTACGGAATCTGCATCCATGTCGGACGTCCCCCAGGAACTCATGGACCCGGAAACCGCGCCCGTACTCCCACAGGAGCTATGTGACGAGATAATCGACATGACGCGCGGACGCACTCTGCGCGCGTGCGCCCTCGTCTGCAGAGCTTTTGTCTTGCGCTCTCAAAAGCAGTTGTTCTCTCACGTGGATATCGTCATTCTGCATCCCACATTGAAACGTCGCGGGTCCCCCATCGGCGTAGACCGCTCCGAGCGCCTACAAACTCTTCTTTCCCAGTCCCCCCATATAATCCGCTACATCCACAGCCTCAGAATCGCGAATGACACAGAGCGGCCAGACTGCTTTCCTGGTCTCGCCGAGGGTACTCTCGTCTCGATCTTGGCAGTGCTCTCCAACCTCCGCTCATTCGCGATCGAAAAAATCCCGTGGAGTCACTTGGGCGAACTCAGGGGTGCAATTTCCGATCTCTGCAAGACACCGAACCTCCACACACTAAAACTCGTCGCGGTGGGCTCGATGAGGATGCCAGCGCTCGCCAAGCTTGCTTCCTCCCCGCATTTGAAGCATCTGTATTTGCGCGATTTCCAGCTCGGCAAACGGAAGGAGCCTGACTTCAAGGCGGCCGACGCGAATACACGGTGGAGCACGTTCAGTCTACATGGTCTCCAAAACCAGACCGTCTTGGATACGTGGCTTGATCGCACACCGTTGCTCTCCAGCTTGCTCAACCTGTCCGTCGAGTGTAACCTCGACAGCACGAAGCGACCCCGAGCACTCATTGATCGGTCCAGACTCAGTCTGGAAAGCTTACATTTACATGTAGACCACCCGACTCCGTGGCCTGGCACGTACGCTCCGGTGCCCTCGGCGCCACACTACATCCACATCGATCGCTCTTTGGACCTCTCTCTCGAAGATCTGCCATCCCTCCGCAGACTTTCGCTCTCCTTCAATTTCGACCCCGCAGATGACAGGGATACATTTGTTCCGTGGCTCTCCGCAGTATTGCGATCCCATGGCGAGCCCAGCACCCTCCACAAAGTCATCCTCTACATTCATCTATCAGAGAGAAATCTGACGCACAAGATTCCGGAGGGACCGCAGTGGGAGTCGCTTACACAGCTTTTGACGCAGGAGCGGTTCCCCGTGTTGAGGACGTTCGAGGTTGTGCTTGAAAGGAACCCCAAAAGCGACAAGCTCGCGGCCGTGACGCAGAAGTTCATCTCCACCACCAAGCGCGACCTGCCCCGCTTGCAGGCCGCTGGAATGCTGAACATTAAATGCCGAGCTCCCAAGTTTGTTGTGTTTTGAATGATTATTTGTACAGCGCCGGCATTTCTCTTGTTTATCACACCGGTAGATTTGTAATTCTGTATCTTTATTCGAGCTAGCGAGTCCTATGCTGTAGTCCCAATCAGCAACCCATTTCTCTGCAATGCGAGGAGCCCCGTATCGGAGCCTAGACTCATTTCCGACTGCCGCCTATTTACGGCTTTCTGCTAGACTTCTCTCCGGGATGGCGGGGGCTAGGGTTAGGTTTTGGCCAACGAGCAGACTTTCATATATAGTATATATTAATGTACTCTTGGGGTAAATACAACCCCACAGGCATGCATATTTACAGGCTCGTAATAGGAATTTTTACTCCCTGGTCGGCTCTAGGCGGATCACCGCCATCTACAACCATAACCTGCACTCCCTCACTATAAACACCATTCGCAACCAGGAAGAGCCAAGCAGGTCCCGGCGGGTGAAAATTATTATTCGGAGGCGCCGTGATCTCCAAAGTGTTGCCGAGAAGAGTGTGCTCGAGGAAAACGAGACGCAAGTTAGAGTGTTGCGCATGTGTGACGTAGCCCAAGTCCATTAGCGAAACTGGAAGAGAGAGTTTTAGTTAGGAAAATAACTCTTGAGTCTACTTAATTCAAGACGTACCTTCAATCTCTCCGAGGAGCAAGCTCGGCGGAACCCGGTAAGCTTCCAACTCTATTTTCTCTTTCTATACTTACTACATATTTCCTAGTAGGCTCTGCCGTCGCTGTCGAAGGCATATTCTCTGGTGGACGTGTCACCATCTCTCTCCGTCGAGCCAGCTTGAAGCCGGACACCATCAAAACTTTGATGATTTTCAAGCAGTGCTTTCAGCTTGTACGTATGGGCGTCAAGGAGATGATTGGGAGCACTTGACGCACCTGTATGAACGTGTACAGCTCTGATTCAATTATATTACGACCCGTCCTGCCGTATGCGCCGTATTTCTCACCGTGCCGTACTGGCCGACCTTTGAAAATTGACTTCACGGCACGGAATACGGGACGGCTTCAGCCGTAAGTTCCCGTCAAAATGATGACCGTCCCCGTATACGGTACGGACCGCAGCCCTAGTGACGTCGATAGTCGCCTTCTGGTTGAAACGAATTTGCGTCGGAGCGCTGCGAATTACAGGACGCGCAACGTTATTGGTGATGAAATCGGGATCGAGGTACTCCACGCTGAATTCCGTGGGGAACGTAGTGGGAGGCAAACGACCACGATGTGAGGGTTGGATCCAGCGACTATAACATTTCTGCCAAAATTGTAAATAAGATCCTACGAGCATTGAAGGAATCTAGAGCCCACCCCTTTGCTGTCAGCGATGCAGACGAGTGATACATCCTTGCAATATTGCTGCTGGGCAAGCCGTCTTGAGTAATTCTCTGTCCGGCCGGGAACTCCATCCTATAGAGGATGCCTCGCACCGCGGGGTTAGCCGCGTTCGATTGGGTGATGTTGGAGTCGCTGACGCCTGGATAGCCCGAGTATCTGGGGTGGGGAATGAGAATTGTATTTGGTAGTTACAATCCACCCACCCCGTCTGAACATCGTTGATTGGGAGAACATCTCCGGTCGGAAGCATAACACTCTCCATCAATATTCTCGTCTCGGGCATGCGCACAACCTCCCATCCGCTGGCAACTCCCGCTGCGGTCAAGGCAATGCACGAGCATTGGTTGGTTGCGGGGTCTTTCGTAGTGAGATTGGTCTCAGGTCGCGTGTCGTCAGTTGCGGAGCCACCACAGACAAGAACCGTCGGTTCAAATAACGGCGGCGACAGCGGCAACAACTGCGCGGTGCCATCAAATGGGTTGGCCACGCGTACACCGTTTGGCAGGCCCGGAAGACGTGTTTCGGTGTCGGTCTGGATATCGTAAATCATCATGATGTTATTCGCGATCATGAAGACGTGCCCGGAGGGCAGGACGAAAGATCTGGGTAACACTGTTGAATAAACAGTAAAGTTTAATATGAGTACCATGCCTAGGAAACATGTTCACAGGCTCGGCATCCCAGCAAGAACTGGCTAGGTCTGACGGTGCCTTCTTTGCCCGGTCTGCTGGGGAAAAACTCGATGCTGTCCTCCGCAGTCGGACCCGTGTTATAGAAGATGTTTATGTCGCTCCCCCCGATGATCATGAAAGTGCCGTCAGGGATGCGCAGACCAGTGGGATACCAGCGCGTCACCGCGAGATGGATGCTGTCCTCGGGATTTTCAAAAACAGTGCAATTTTCGCCGGTAGGAGAAGTACACGGGCCAAACAGACGAACTCCCATCCGACCCTCTGCAGGCGGTTGAGCAGGGTTTTCGAGCGGATGGCCAGCGACCGAGACAAGGGTGCCATTGCTGATGAACACGCCGCCAGCACAGAAGGTGTCGGTGATGTTACTCAGTGGGGTAGAAGTGTTGGTCTTGAGATTCCATAGTGCTGCCCATGCTTGTTCGCCGTCCGTGAGGAGAAAAGGGTTGCCCAGGAGACTGTAGATAAGACCATGCAGGACATTCGGAATGGGTGGATGTACTGTTGTCTTTGGTGGTGACTTTCAGCAGATATTACCTGTGTTGATCAAAGGCGGAAGAGAGCAGATTGTTGGACTATGCCTTCAATGCACCCTTCTATGGAAGAAAGTTGAAGTTCCTCAACTGACTTAGAATATGTGACTCAGAGGTCCTGATGCACGACAAGAAGACAAGGACTTTGCACAATGGCTTCTGGATGTTGGGTATGGAAGACATACATATCCTACCCAGAACATTAAACTTCCTGAGGTTAGGAATAGTGTTCAATCTGTTGTTGAGACAATTTATCTTGGAATCTCAACAATACCTGCAGACCATGAGCAGGATAAATATTTCCTGGAACACACAATTCTGTCTGCATGCAATGATGATGTGGATGAGCTGCATCAGATGTTACTTGATAAATTTCGGGGAGAGACAATCTTTCACAGTGCAGACTCTGTCGTGACCGAAGAGGGAATCAACAGTGACTTTCAAGATCCTGTTGAGTACCTCAACTCCATCCGTGCATCTGGACTGCCTCTTGCCAAATTGGCATTGATGGTCGGACATCGCATCATGGTCCTTCGAAATTCAGATCCAGCAAATGATCTCTGCAATGGATCTAAGGAATTCTTACCAGAATATCACCACATGTTCTTGAGATTCGGCTCATCAGTAGAGAACATAATGTCAAAAAAGCATTCATCCCATGTATCACCATTACTCCATTGACTGAGCAAATTGCATTTGAAATGAAATGTCGACAATTCCTGCCCGTCTCGCGTTTTCAATAGCAACCGATAAATCACAGGGCCAGTCAGTTGATCACATTGGCCTGGACCTCCATACCAATGTCTTCGCTTATGGGCAGCCATATGTGGCACTTTTCTGATGCACTTCGAGACAACAGATTAAAGCACTGTTTAAAGTCTCTCCATCTTCATCTGCATTTCTCCAGTACTCAAATATCTCTGTAGGCTGAAAAGACGCTCCTAAATTCAGAAAAACACCGCTGTGAGCCACCGGAGAGTCGTGCAGCCTGCGTGTGCGCATAGCGGCGCCGCAGACACGATTACACTAATTCTCTGCGCCTATGCAGTACTTATTCACCACGCCCAAGCCGCCTGCACTCCGGGCTGAGGCAGCGAGGCTCAGCAGCCGCCCACCCTCGTCTGCACACACTTCCGTGTGCGTCTGCTCCTCCGAGTCCTTCCGCCTCAGCACCAGCGGCATTTTCTCTTTTTCTTTTTAGGTCACTTGCCATCACACGTGGCGCGCGTGTCCAGCGCGAAGCAGTACTGCTCACGGAGCGCACTAAGTCTACGGGCCGTGGTGGCGGGAGTGATGCGGACACTCACACGCATGTGCACGCGCAGATGGCGATAGCTTTACTGTACATAGATGCAGTATCGTAGCACATGAAGCATTTATTCTTTCCTCGCAACAGCCAACCTTCATGATCAAGTTGCAATTCTGGAGATGTTTGTATTCGCCATAGCACAAAGGTGGGGAGAGGACATATTTTTTGAACTTCTGAGGTTGCCGGCGATGTTCAGTTGAAAGCCCATGAATTCCCTCCCTTTCTTTCCTTTTTCGATTTATTTTTCATGCTTTTCCCCTTTTGAGCACCCAGTAGAATGGTCGGTAAACCTCAAGCTTCACAAGGACGCATGAATTAAAATTTCAATTAATGTGCCGAGGATGACGTGACGCGTGACGCGTCTCGCTGATTTGATTTGCCTTCGTTCTCGCTGCTCGCCGTCACCGCCATGGACAAGCCTTCCTCGTCGTCGTCCTAGCGAGCTCGTCGGCCACGCCCTCGCCCGCCCTCTACTCGCCGCCGCTCGCGTCCCCCTCGCCCTCCCCGTCATCGTCGCCCGCCATCCCGCCCGCCATCCCCTCAACGACCGTCACCCCCGCGTCCACCGCGCCCTCCTCCAACGCCGGCTTCGAAGCACTCCCTCCCACTGATAATGTCGCGCTCTCCATCCTCATCTTATGTCAACGTTTTGCATGCCCGCATGACCCTCCCTTCCTCGCCCGCTTTCCCACTGGCGCACTCACAACACCGCTTCTCTCCTGCGCTCCTCGCTGCACGCTCCATGCAGCCCCGTGCAGCCTCATTCCTGCCCGATCCCACGCCCGTCCGCGCCCCGTCCTCGAAATTTGACTAGGTCTGCACGCTAGCTACGCCGGCGGAGTGGTGCTTGGAATGCTCGTGATGCTTGTAACACCACAGGCGCGCGGCCTTTCTCCCCTGGTTCTCATTCCTCGCTAGCTCTCCAGCCTCGCGCATTCTCCCATCCTTGTGCTAGCCCGCGTCTGCCTCGTTCCTCGCGCAGTATCGACATCGTTCTCGACGCGGCAGAGGTCAGATGCACCCGACTTGGGAACAGAGAGCAACGCGGAGCTCAACGTCGCCGATACCCGAGGTGTGCCACCCTCCATTTCCTTTGTCATCTCACACTAACGCACGCTGTGTTACATCCACCCCCCCGCCGTCCTTTGTCTACACCCACCGCGCTCTCCCCTCCTGCGCGCATCGCCTTCGTCGCCGTGAACGTTACCCACTACGCGCCACTCGAACGCTGCGGCCCGAGTCCGGTTAGGGAATGAAATAGAACTACGCACGCGCGCTTCCCTCGGGATCGAGCAGGACTTGCGAGCTTATCTTAAGCGCGAGTCGGGCACGGCGATTTGGAGGTTGCGGTGAGTGTCGTTCGAGGGATTGAAGTACGACGAGCTGGGCTGGGAAGAAGAGAAGGCTGGGATCGCTGGACGTCCTGAACTTAGTCCAATAACCGGCGTCGGCGGAACACGCACCACCGAGAATCCCATGTGGCGCGCGTGTCAGAGTTTGATCCCGAGATGCGCTAGCAAAGAACTCACTTTACCTGTCAATGTTCGCTGAGTTGAACGTCCACTATAAGGTGGGACACTCGTGAGGAGTAAATAACTAGCTGGAGACCTTTGCCGAGTGCAACTGCGCGAGGGTTAGGTCATTTATTGTGTACCATCCCGACGGTTCGTAAATCACGTATTCCCTCCGAAACAGTCGTTTTCACGGCCGGCGCAACACAGTCATCAGAAACGCGAGGGAGGGAAATCATGTGTGGAATCGGTGCCAGACCTCGGGGTCGATCACAACGGATACGACCTAATGAGGTGAGCGTACAACGCGAAGGCATCGCTGATTCGACTTGCCGTTCCATCTAAGAATTTGGGAGTCCTCAGACATGGAACTGGGGAGTAGGGGTACAGTAAAAAGAGCTAACCTGGTAGGCACGGTGATATCCTTGCTCGAGTGGGCTGGTATATCTCCGACGGCAGGACCTGAGATGCACCGAGATAAAAAAAAAACAGGTCTAAAATCAACGCCACAGGTAGTGTACCCGAGTGGTCCACGCCGTTGTGAGGGACGTTGCTCAGAGTCAATCCGGCCCCAAATCACAGTTATTCTAAAGAAGAGAGACTCGGATCGGGCTAAGGAATAGTTCACAGGAGAATTACAAGACTGCACTTACACGGAGAGTAATGCGATGGTCGGCGTTGGCAACGGTGGCAAGGACGGCGACGAAGATGAGTGAAGTGCGCATGACTAGTACTGTGGCTGAAGCGAAGAAATCCGGATGCATTGCAGGAGTTTACCTCGATTGCTTAGGCCCATTTATAGGAGCCCCCAGGATACCGCTGGGGATGCACAGCGATTTATTGCAGTCTGAGACGGGCGTAGTCATTTGAGAGAATTAAACGCACGTGAACTCCCGAACTATCCAGGCACCCGCATTTTAATACGAGGATGAAACTAACCTCCCGCTGCAGCGATCCAGATCTAATGACGGATCAAGTGGAGCCAGACATTGCACCATGGCCCGAATAACACACCGCGATAGAGGAAGGAAGTAAAGATCCCTCGAACCACGCGTAAGGCAGATGACCGCGGTCCCAACTAACCTGGTCTCGTTGAATGAGCTCCAACCGCTAAATAATCAACCAAGAAGCATCGGATGCTTCTTCAACGTTTCGCGCTCTGTGTACTTCCATCAGGGACCATCAGAGTGCCCGAATTGACTTTCATAATGGCTTTTGGGGCCTCGTGGTGATATCAGCTTGCCGCCTTTCATAAGATCTAAGGATCGCGAGGTGAAGAGGGAATACATATTATACTCGCTCCGGGACCGGTCAATCCGCGTCGCTGAGGAACCTTACGGATGCGGACCGGACTGGTTAGACAATACGGAGACGCGTGTCTGAGACTCAGTTCAAATCCTTACTTGACGGAATTGGTCCGCTATATGAATTATGTAATGCGTTACCCGCCTTCACTTCGTAGGGCACGGCTGTTAAAATCCAAAGCATACTAGCACGGGAGTTCGAGGGCCTCCCCCTGAGCCTTAATTTCAAGGATGTATCAGAAAGGAGCTTTGCTCGATGGATGCATTTAGGGAAGCCAGAAGACGAAGGGCGGCCAAGCTCCCGTGCTGAAACCACCTCGGATCAGTTTCCGAAGGAATCCGGGGGTTCTCCCGCGCCAAGAGATGAGCGACTGATCAATGACCACCGATTGCTGGAAGTGGGACTTACTCATCCAGCACACCTGGCTATATTTTACTAACTCACATTATGTAAACCTCGTCCGGAACTTTTTCAAGATTTTGCCCAGCATTCTACCGGACTCGTCGGAGGGTCCCAGAAGGAGCATAACGAGGGTACAGCCGTACTCTCGTTGGTCTGTTCAATTCTAGGCCTTTCTCCCTCAGCAAATATGCTGTCCTCCGTTCGGACCGCAGCTCTGCTCGCGCTCGCCGCAATCATCGCCAATGTGTATGCAGAAACACACACTATCAGCTTTACGAAAAGTTCGTTGTATTCCGTGCCACATCTGTCAACCCCTCATCGCATTCCTCAGCTGTGGGTTTGGAACGCTCAGCTATTCATGAAATTGGCCGGTCGCAGAATTCACAATCCACTGCAGCCCATCTTCATTCAGGGACCCAATGCCCTTTCCACCGGCAGACCGTTCATAGTCGATGGCGGGCTCCGCGGGGCCATCGCGTATCTTCAGACTGGTGCGACGCTCCGATCTTCGAGTCGACTCGTCAGGCGGATGTGTTTTCAATGGCGAATGGTGTACACTCCTCCAGACAACCCTGGCGAACCCGTCCACGGCTGGTTCAGGGTCCAACGCCGACATCTCCTTAATCCCGCCGTGAACGCAATTTAACTTCGTATTCTAGCGTGCTCATCAACCATGGAAGCCCCGCGTTCTCTGTGCACTGGCTTTGGGTATGTCTCCTGTCCCTTTCCATAGCTTCGATCCATCCAACCCTTGTAGGTGCTATATTGGGTGTGCTGGAGCCGGGGCAGACTGCAAGCTGCTTCGCACGACTGGCAGATATACTAAGTCATAGCTTCAGGCACAGACACCAATTTCAATATTGTTTTTCATGTCTCGACGAACATATTCATGCAAGTTGCGTTCCAGATCGATAACGTCAACCTGGCGGTGTGTAACTTCCTTATAAGTCCATGTCCACACCATATCCAGATTAAATTCTGCCTCTAATGCTCCCTAACCCCAGGAATTGACTCTTGAGAAGATCTTTTGGATACTCACTTACTTCACCCTCTATACATTTAGTTTAAGAGGTGTCATACTCATCGGTCCTGATCTCTTACCAACGTGCTCTCGCAGATCTTCGACATGTGGAGACCTATAAGATATGATCTCGTCCATTGTTCCGGGTCGGACCAATACAGTTTGACGAGCGCTTACAAGTAGAAGAGCTCCCGAATACATCAATCACCGTGTATATCGGTTCTGTGATGCTATACCACTGTGCATGAAAGTAACACCTCCATGTGCGTGATGTGGCGAATTTTAGCTGCCAAAAGGTGTGGGAAGTGGCCTCGTGCAGTTGTCGAGGGTGAGCTCACGGACTGGGAACCACAGCTGGTAGACAGAGAGGCGATACAATTAGATGCGCCCATCATCCGCGCGTAACGTAACTCATCATTCACTGCTCGCTTCCTTTGAACAGCGCGCTCAATGTCATGATCAATAGAAAAGCATGAGGAAATCACTGAGGAACCCCATAAATGTCAGGGGCCGGATTGGCGCAACGTTGGTCAAAATCTCGTCTGTCCGGAAAACGCGAGAAGTACATCTTTCTGGATCTGGACAGGAACGGGAGAATACAGTCTGTTGGTATGCTCAGTCCGTGTCCTGGTCCGGATTGGTTAAGGAAAGATAACCGGTCCGGAACGTGTCCGGACTCAGGATTCATTGCCTGCTCGGTAGGCCGGACACTCCGGGAATCGCGCAAGATATTCCAGCAGGATAAAAATCCAAACCTGTCGGGCCCCTGACATTCTGGGCCTTCCGCAGTGAATCTGTGATCGACTCACAGATATCTATCTTTATGTATCGGCATATTTTATGGCCTGTGTTTCGTAGCGACGCCCCAGTCGTTCCTCCCTCTGCCCCCCAAGCCGACATTCAGGAATGTCACCACAGACGCCATCCTCTCCCGTTGCGCTACCTCCAGGCTGCTCTGCCGACAACTTCCCGGGACCTAATGTCACCCAACCTGCAGGCGATGGATTCAGAGGTGCGTGGAGATTTATCGTCCAAGCCCTTGCATTAACGCTGGGTGATAGGCTGCACCGTTGGCGTCGCACCCGTCCTGCTCTCCTGCTGCGCCCGCGTCGGGGGGACGCCAGCATACGTGCACAACACGTGTGGGTGCCCATTCGGCGCGACGTTCCTCGCGGCTGCCGAGGAGGACTTCACGGATTGCACACTCGAAAGCATCGCCACCAGCACATGCTATATAGGGACGTCAACTAGTACTCCTCCGAGCTCGGAGGGGACACTGAATGCCCGGAGATGGAATGCGGCAACACTTGTACTCGGTGTTGCGCTGCTTTTTCTCGTGGTGGGCGATCTGTGCACCGTGTCTTGCAGTAACCCTAGCAGGATTGCTTAATCCGGGGCTGTTGAGACAGGAATCCTGGATTAAAGCACAGATTTATGAAATTGTTTAATCGGTGGCTGAGCTGTAGTTAGCGAAGCAGCAAAAACTGAGACCGTGGCGTCGTTCGAACCCTCAACCAGGCGATATCCGCATCAGAAACCGTTAGACTAAAGTGCCGTGCTAGACATGGGTTTTGATAGCTATATACTGGCTATGTACACAACCTAACCTACTTCCGTTCTTTTTCATTAAGTTGATCCATCTGTGGTGCCACTGTCATATGAGTGAAACATGAAGCTGAAATCCATCCTGTATGACATCCCTGAATACTTTATATACCTCTGTTTATGCTCAAGCCTCAATATCCTCCACTCGCTGGCCCGAGTCGAGATTTTTGTTCAGCAGTGTTTATTGAATCACTGTTCAGTCTCTCGGCATTGATCCCGATTAATGAATTAATCGGTGGTAATTAATCAGCATTGAGCCCGATTATCGGTTAACATTGATCATTGCTAAGACTAATTACTTCGGGTACAAAATGTTGAATCACCTTCAATTGTTATGAAAGGTCCCACTATTGGGGTCTGTGACAGGAGACTCGCGAAATAATCCTGAATATGCCCAGCCAAGGGTGCTGCAGTCTGCGTGGTTTTGAAACCTCCTCACTCAGTCACTGCATAGGTGGACTGTTTGCGGATGGTTCTTGCCTATGTATATACTTGGACATGTTCACTCTTATTGGTCTCTTGGTGTAATGGTTGTGTTGTCTGGAACATCAGAAACTCGGAGGTCTAGGGTTCTAATCCCACTCTGTGCTGTGTTTTTGGTCCCTCCCTGTTTAAACCTCATTTAACTGGTTTAATCCCTTCATTCAATACGACCACCCGATTAAGCAACCTCTCAAATCTGTGATTTAATCCAGGATTCATGTCTCAACAGGCGCGGATTAAGCAATCCTGCTAGGACTTCATTGTCTTGAGCTGAGAGGTGGACTACACCGCTTTTTGGATCTCATCCTTGCTTACCCGTCGTGAAACTAGTATCGTTATCCCATCTTTGACGTTTTAGTTGGGATCTTTGCGGGAAAGTGATATCACGGAAATACAACGTATTGGGACTAATAGTGTAGAGTTATCTTCCGGCTAAAATTATAACGGGAGAATATTAATGGTTGACAGTGAAATCCGTGGACTCGTTCTCACTGTAGACCAACTAACTATAAGCCTAACTATAAGCACTGCGTACTGGATAATCCTGATTCAACGGGGACTCTAAATTTAAATCCAGCGGGAACAGAGCGTCTGAGATGAAAATATTAGCCTGGTTGCGCAGGAGCCATTGGAGCCATAGGATGGCATTTTTGCTGTGCGCAACTGGATGGCTCCACAGCCAAAATCAGGCCAAAATCTGACGTCAATGGCTTTGTGGAGCCATTCACCCGCCAAATTTGCGCACGCCCCACAAGCCATCAAATGGCTCCAATGGCTTCTGCGCAAGCTCTCTATTGTGACTTGTGTATCCAGGTTAAACGAACCGCAGGCCCGATGGAGTACTTGCACTTGAAATTACTTGAGTTCTATTACGCTGTACCTGGCCATGAGGGCTATGCAGCGGTACTACTAGCTAAACTAGCGTTGGGTATGTAATATGTAATACCCGGCACACAGCCGCTGCAAGACACGCACAAGTAATGCAGCATCATCAACTTGATCGAGCCGCCACCACACGCCCCAAGGATCATTTGGTGCTCTGCCTTGCCTCCTCTTGACCCGAGCGACTCCAACAACCTCTGGGGTCAACGGACTCGTTATTTTCCCGTAATTTTGCTGCCTACGATACGACTCGGACTCACATCATCACATCTGGGACCCCCCGGCTCGCACGGCAGTTCCTCTCTGTTCCTGACGAAGGCTCAGCTATTAGTATACCTTGGCTCTGAGCATCTGATGGTGCCCTTACACAACACTTATCCCGAACTCTTTTGGACAGAGGTAAAAGGACACCCAAGTCTTGCGAATCCATGCCAAAGCAGCCGATCTCCGAACGTCTGTGTGACCGAGGCTGTACTTCCTTTATGTCCTGCACCGCTCCCACCCGGTTGGTGCGATAAGATAAGACGGATAAGAGTTCAGGCGAAAGCCTGGCAGGCCCTCCGGCGAAGACCCGAACCAAGAAGCGCGAGGTGGAATTAGGGCATCAAACTAGGGTGTGACACGGGTGGATACCGCGGACCGGGCGGTCCGTACCATACTCGTGACCCGTGATACCACACCCGTGGAGGTACGGGTACGGTGTGAAGGGTTTCCAACCGCGGTACAGGAAAGAACCCGCGGGTATGGCTACCGTGGTATACCGTCTATGCACCGGCGGTATACTGCCTACTTAACCGCGGTACTAACCACAGGCTTGGCTCACAATCATGGTAGTTTCAAATTTTCTTCCATGTAATGGATTAGAAACAAGGAAATGAAAAGAAATATATTGATACTACTTAAATACAGGCAAGTAGCATGCCCTCCCATACCCTCCCCAGCTTCCACCACGCCTACCATCGTTGTCTCCGTGCACAAATATGTGGTCTTGTGCCCGCTCCTCGTTACGTATCTCCGCGATGCGCTCGTCCGCAGGCATGGGTAACTTGTACCCAGTGAGTGAAGTCCCCGAACAACAGGTCCGTGACGTCGTCGACGGACGAGCTCTTGGTGCTCCGCATGAAGATGGACGACACGGGGCTCGCCGAGGGGTATACGACGGGCTCGCACTCCGTTCCTGACGACGAGACCGTGTCCTCGCGGTGCGACACGGTGCGACACAGTGTGGTATGTGTCGTCGAAGCCCTCGAATGGCACCTCGGCAGCCTTGGGCAGCTGCTTCGCCTCCTTGACTCTCTTGAAGAAGGGCAGGCGGACCGGGTGGTACTCATATGAGCAGACACACAGCAGCTCCTGCAACGCGGGGGAATTGAAGCACATCGACGGGATCTTCGGGTGTGTCTGGTCCTCTGCGGGCTGAAAGTCATCAGATGCTCGACACGGAAGAACCGTTCCGTATTTTTACGGAAATACGGCACGTAAAAACGGTTACATCCCCGTACCGTCGGCGAGGTTGATTCGACCTCCAACGGTACGGTGACGATACGGGTTAAGCCGTAAACGGATCCCCGTAACCGACCGTTTACGCGTAAAATACGGGTATGCCAGATCAGCAGGGAAATCGACTTGCCGATGATGCCGGAACGATGCAGGCGTGCTATCCCCACCCAAACAACAGTGCTGCACATCTATGGCATAGTATACGCATTACCGGCGTGTTTTTATAAATGATTTCGCTATCGGATTCTAACAAGGGAGGTACGAGCTTCAATTGTTAGAGCGTCTGTCTATGAGAGACTACTACCGGTGATAAGCCGTGTACAAACCACAGGTGTATTTTCGCATTTCGCGTCTTTATACTTATAAAGCACGCTCTCTCTATTCTATAAGAGGCTATCGGGAGCTCTGAACGAGTAGCTTAACAGTCACATAGCTTAGGTTCTCTATTGGCATGATCCTATGGCGGTACCTCGACTTGGGGCCAAAGTACGACTTACTGAGAACAGGACTAACTACCTTATATCAGTACCCGTGTGCGTGCGGATGAGCTGAGTGCTAGACTAGTATCAAGGAGATGGGAAGGAATACATGACCTCGCATGCAGGCGACTGGGGCCTTCCAAAGCGGCCGACTTCGAGATTGTTTACCATTGTGTCTCTTATCGAGAACAGCGCGACAAGTCACATGATGGGTCCAGACCCTTGGATGGGGCGAGACTTCTGTAAATAGACACGGACGAAGTGAGTTGCCGACGGCCGAGCGCGCCTACGCATCAGAATAGCTGTGCCGGTTAAACATCAAATCGCGATGGCACCGGCACTTACCGAGACAAGTGGAACTTTGGTCTATCACAACAACCAGACTAGCTACGGACACGGGGAAGGTGTCCACAGGTAGCCATATCATAGACGATGAAGACTGATGCTCGGGACGGGCACTAGACGAAGAAGACGCCAGCTCGGAAGCTTCCGTTCGATTAACCAATAACTCTCAAACCGATTGAGTACCAAGGAGAGCTCTGACTCATAGAGCCGGCGCGTGGCCAATAGGAGTCAGGGGATTCCCTAAGATCGTCCCGCGGCTCCATGCCGGGACGGAGTGCTTTCCGAGGTGTAGTAATAGATGTGTTGTAAAGTCGAGATCCCAGTAGTATAAAAGCACGTAGTTTAGAGAGGTTCTAGAGCAGACTGCCCGGCGGTTTTGTGCACAACTCGCGTGCATAACATCGTTTGGTTCATCTTGTTCACAGGCACATTGGTGCTGTGGCTAGGATTAGTCTTTGACTCTTCTGGAGCAGACTGCCTTGGGGTTTCGCGCACAACGGTGCAGTGACATCACTCGGTTTACCTTGTTCACATACGCAACGGCGTTGTGGCTCGGAGTTGTCGTTTAGCTCTAAGACCCAAGTGACCGTTATCTCGAACCGAGTACTGTACCTTTGGCAACGATTGGATTGGATTGGATTGTATCTGTGATTGACTGTGTGACTGAATTGTGAATTGTGTGGACTCTGTCCAGCACTGCGGGTCATATTGTGTGTGTTTTGTGTTCTGTGATTTGTGTTCTGTGTTGTGTTATATACTGCGGTCCTGCAGGAGTGTATCGTGTCCCAAACCTGGAGAAATCCAACAAACCCGTCTTAATTGACATAAACTCGCCGGCTACTGGCCGTTATTGCCTTAAAAACCCACGAACCCACCGCTTGTACGAAGTCTCGAACATAGCGTGTATTGCTCGACTTTGGTTTCACAACCCTTGTCTATCCCACTCCCCTGTTCTCTGAACAGTAAGCGATCTATTGACCTAATACTTGGTCTTTACCCCCGAACACCCGCGATTATCATTACTCATAAAGAGGAGGAGTTGTTGTTTGATTGATTGTTTAGTTGGTTATATTGGTTTAGACCTTTATCTCGGCTTCATAGTTATCGTTCCACCGCACCCCGAGTACCATCGTATCACCGGACCAGTCCGCGAACCAAATTCCCCCACCTACTCTGACCAAGTTTGAGTGATTTTGCGTCTCTCACCAACTTTTCCTCATCCGGAGAGCATGGAAACTCCTTCGTTGTTTCTCCGACCTTGAGTCAAAGTCAAAATGAGGTGGATTTGCGCTCAATTAGATTTCCACTTACCATGACCCTAAATACGGCCTAAACGGACGGTACGTACGGGACCCGTTTGGCAAAATTATTGAGACCCTGACGGACGGCTTAACCCGTAGCGTAGCAAAAATATAACGGCGTATTTCTTACGCCCGTGGGCGTAATACGCACGGTTTGATGCCCTAGGTGGGATCCAAATGAATGCGATACCCATCAAGCTTGATCAAGCCTTGCAAAAGAAATGAACAAATCAAGAATCCGTTAATAAGGATGCGGGTGGGAAAAAGCAGCGGGCCATGAGCGCGGACGCTAAGAGGGAATTTCTTAGCGATCGCTCAATGCGGACATAAACCCTATTCTAAGGTTCCATTCGTGCCTCACTGCGCCTGGCGAAGCTCAACTGTTCCCGCAGTTGTATCAGGTCGTATCATCCCAAATTCCCTCTGGCCGAGGCTGCATTTCCTACCTTACGCAGTCGTAGCGTCCCAACTTGGTCTTGAGGTTCCCATGCCCGTGGGTGTCTGGGCTAGTGATGGACTGGCTTTGGCCTGAGGCCAAAAAGCCGCGGCTTTTTGGCTTTGGTACCAAGGCCAAAGCCAAGCCAAAATGTTGGCCTGAGATGGCTTTTGGCCCGGCCTTGCAGTCGCCCGGGCCAAAGCCGGGCCAAAAAGCCGTGGCTTTTGAACCTCTCACCATACACCGAAGAGATACAGAAAAATAATGAAATCCCCACTCACATACAATGCACATAAAACATTTCAACCATTTCTCATCATTCTGGCTGGTATATACAATGTTTTTCTACCACAATTGCCCGAAGAAGACCCGAAGAAGAGCTAAGAAATATCAAATATTAAATTTACAAGCTCTGTTGGACTTTAAATCCATCCCAGGGTACTTGCGCACCTCGGGAAAGACGGATTCCAGGCATCAACAATTATTTGTAACACTGTAAGCCTTCCATTTTGTATGATTTACAACTTGATGAAAAGCCGTGGCTCAGGCCAAAGCCAAGCCGGGCCAAGCCAAAGCTAAATGTGGTGGCCCGGCCTGGTAATTCATGGAGCCAAAGCCACTCCAAGCCGGGCCAAAGCCACGGCTTCCAGGCCAAGCCAAAGCCCGTCCATCACTAGTCTGGGCAGCAATGTCTACATCGCGGACCTCTTTGCGGGACGGACGGATTTGGGCAATGGAAACACCAGAAGGCCTCGATTTTCCCCAATACTATCTACTCATCCCAAAGGCCAAGCGTCAACTCGGGACACTTATGCCTCCTCTGCATCCGCCGTGGGACAGATTGCGGCAAGGAAGGAACGTGATCTTTTTGGCACAGGCGGGCCGGTTCTTGATCTTTGATGGCCTCATATTTTCGCGGGAATGGTACGCCGTTGAGAGGGGTACCCGTTCACTGTCAATAGCTCGTTATATTTGCTGCCATGTCACTTCGGCCCTTGCATTCCCCCTCATAAAGTCTCCAGCTGGCACATTTCTACCTGTGTCCATTCTCCGGCCTCGTGCGACACTCACGCTATGTGTACTCCTGTCCATCTCGGAATCAGTGCGGGCCACGAACTCCTTCACGGTAGGGTTGCCGCGGTCCGGTTCAGGTCCGGTTCAGAGGCACCTGGCACATTTTCCGAACTTTGAACTGGTCCCCGGGTCCGGTTCACCGAACCTACACCGCTACTGAACCGGACCGCAGGTTCAGGTTCAGCCAGGCTCGGTTCAGGTTCAGAGTCCAGACCGGGTTCGGGCCTTGAACCGATTTTTTCGGGCCCCAATCGAGTAAATTGAGTTCGGCGGATGGAGCTGCGATGCGAATGGAGGGGAATGTAGTACGAAAAAAGATCCTCACTCCACTGGGCGAGGGACAGGTTGCGGAGGGGAGATCGAGGGTCTGGTAAAGGCGCCGGAGCGGGCACTTGCGGCCGGTGATGCATGTGACATCCTGATCATCACGGATTCCCAGGCTGGTCAGAAGGCGGGTCTCTCTACAGTGCCCCGTTCTGGACAATTCCGATCTATCCAGTTCGACAAACTCATCCGTGTGGCCATGGCAAGACTACCGAACCTCCGTATTACCCTCCTATGAACGCCAGCTCACATCGGTACTTCCGGGAACGAGCACGCCGACGACGCTGCTAAGGCGGCCACGCGCTTCCCTCCTCCTCCATCTGTCCCCGTTTCTCTTACCACGTGCAAGCGCAAAATCAACACCCTCATCCTCAAACGCTGGCGCGTCCAGTGGAAGGTTGCCACGCCCGGCCGGGGCCTTCGGGAAATTGATGACACGCCACCGTCACGGATCCTCCGCTCGCCTTATCTCTCCTCCGCATCCCGTGCCGACATATCTGTCCTCCCGCTACTGCGCACGGAATTCTTGTCCCTCAACGCCCCACCGGTTCCGCTGTCGTCTAGCTCCGTCTGCTGCCTGCGAGGCGTGTGGTGCGGCGAAAGAGACCCGCACACATTACCTCTTACACTGCCCAGCATAGGAACGCCTCCGTCCCCCGCTTCAACGGACCTCCTGCAGCGCAGGAATCCTTGGCGCAGTCGATCTCCGCACCCTGCTCAATCACCCGAAGCTCCTTAAGCCAGTCATAAACTTCATACTCCAGACACGTCGCTTCAGCTGAGTTTTCACTTTCCTTATTTAGCTTTCCTCTTGTATATAGATTACCTTACTTACATATAGTCTCTCTCTCTCTCTCCATCACACCCACAAAAAGTTCGCCGCCCAATAGACCACATACACACCGTTTCTACTACCCCGCATCGCATATTCTCACTACCAAATGTTTCCCCATCCGTTTTCCTCCTTTTATTCACTCGTTCATACGGACAAAATAGCCTCTCTTTATAACCCCGTCGTATTTACTGCCTTCACCCCCCCCCATCTAGTTATTCTAGAGTACTGCTGCGTAGCCCTTATGGCCAGATACAGCAACAAATAAAACTTCAGTTCAGTTCAGTTCAGTTCAGAGGCCACTCCAGTCTCTCAGAGTCGTGTTCTTCATCAAATGCATCCAAAAAATTAATCATACACCATTTTGGTACGCACTTTTAAGGAGTGGTAGGGCTTCGAACGTCTCGGTGGAGAGCTTAGACAACACCCCTCAAATTATTTCGCCGGTTGTGTTCAGTGATTGACCTGGTCAAGGCAGTCGATATTGCCTTGCTGGACCGCCTCCATCTTGTTCAACTGCACCGATCTCACCTTTCTCTCTCTACAAAGTGAGGACCTGCTTCTAGTTGACGTGAATCAATAATCTCCGCCTCTTGTCTCCTGGCATTGACATATAATTGGCAGGATCTCATAGACTCCATGAGTCGGCATCTTGTCCAGAAGGCTGCTCGACAGACCGCAATACATGTTACACTTGTCAGGTTGGAAACTTCCCCCCCATCCGTCTGCGGCACGGACCTGTCTTTTCTAATACGATCGGCAGTGGTCGGATTTTAAGCCATTTGGTTCGATTTTGCCCCAGTAACCCTTGCGTCGCGTCACCACTGATGGGTACATTTGAGGCAATCAATCGGAAGTACCAAATCATCCCGGGCACTGGGCGTCAAACTTGGCAGCCGCAATTCGGTGGCTGAAGTGTCTTGTCGCCGGTTTTTGGTTAGTCTCTCAGAGCAGTATCCCCATGTCTTTTCCTACCCCGTCGTTTACGAGCACTCACATACCTGCTGAAAAGTCCATAGTGGATTGTTGGAACTCGGATCATTTCGGAAATACAATATGGCATGAGACCACTTTGGTGCTGTTCAAGATTGCTTGGAAGAATATTCAATCAATACCTGTTCAGTCCATTTTCGAGCTGATACTGACCTGTATGACTTCCTTTGCACACGATCTCTCCAGGAAAGTATGTCCAGACAGGGATAGTGAGAATTAATGGAGGACTTCTCCTCGCTCATCACGGACATCAACTGGAGAAAAATAAATATAAACTGATCTGTAGCTGAACCCAGAAAGATATCGGAGGGTCCTAAGGGAAACCATTGTCCCAGACGAAATGAACCTCTCAACGGAAGTCAAAGTCAACAGTTCAACCACATTTTTAAAATAAAAGAAACTAGGGTGTCTAAGAATCTATATGAAGTTTGATTAAACAATCCCTGTCTCGACAGAAAATCAGGTTCTAGCACTGTTCTGATTAATCAGGCCGGAGGCCTGTGAGGGCGGGGCGATGCACATTATTAATCACGTGGCATGTTCCAGGCGGGGTTCAACCGCTGCTCAAACGCTGTTTAAACACTGCTTGACCGGTGTTCACCGGAGGAATAAAAACTTCCTACAAGGGGACTCGAACCGTGGGTCCCCCGTGTACAGACTACAGAAGAGAACAGGCAAGGTAACCACTTCACTAAAATACCAATGCCACACTTCACCCTCAGTGGCATAGGTTGTGGGCCCGAGCTCGAGGAAGAAGGGGTCTCACACGGGCATCTCCTCATTCAGCCTAGGAGGTTACCTTAGGGCTTTCAATATGCAAGGAAATCAAATCCAGAGGTGGTCACATTGGAGCAGGGACCGGTCCCAACCACCTGATTCTTCCAAGCGAACTGTTTATCTTTCAGTTTGTATCATGAACCCTAACCCTTTCCCTATGGGCTTTTCATCCTCCCACACGATTAGATTGAACCGATCTAATTTTCGTTCAAACACGGATCTGGAACACATTCAATCAATGTGGTAAATCAGTGGTCAATCTGCAATATTGAGTCCAAGTGGCAATACTTCAGTGTCACCGTCGTTCAACAAGTCCCATTGATTTATTTTGGAGCCTCCTCTTCGCTCTCGCCAGTGACTACCTCATAGAAGTCTAGCATGATACGGGCTGGCCTAAGGGTTAGACAAATTCAGTTGAAAGTCTTTACACCTATTACCCTAGACTGAGCCCCTGTACACATCTACTTGAGACCCATTGGCTATGTCCCTTGTGGCTAAGTGGTTATATGTCATACCTATGTTGAGTTTTATTTTTAAGGAAGTCATGGGTTCGATCCCGCCTAATGCCTTTTTGAAAGCCCTGCGGTCCCATCTCTGTTTAATCTGAGCAGTGCTTGAACCTGTTCATGTGTTGAGACTGGGATTGTTTAATCAAACTTCATATGGTTACTGGGTGTCTGACAAGTATGAATTTCCACCAAAAGATAAATTGATGGAAGACGACCCGAGGGGAAATAGACAAGCCTCATGCGGTCGTGTGGACACCATGGAAAGCCGCCAGTAATATGCCGCGTTGGGTGGCGGGAACCGAACAGTTCGGCGATCATTCCCAAGGGAGAAAGATCTGATGTGAATTCTAACAATCGACCCAACGTGACTCAACACTGGCTGATCATTTATGTGTGGCGCAGATAAGAATCCATTTGCAAATAGTATCTGGCGTAAATACACCTTTCTACCCTTGTCAAGCCTTTGTCGACACTAGGGCAGTTCATACATCTTTACCACAATGCCCCTATTAGGTCTGTTAGCCTGTCTCTCACCCTACTGTATCTCACCGAGTCTCACCCCCTGCATCGAGAATCTTCTGAATCTCACCGGCCGCGTCAAGAGTGCAATGAATCTTGCCCACAGCTTCGGGATTACTCTCTCACCCCTCCGTCGAGAGTGCCCTGGATCTCGCCAAGTTTTAGTGCCTATGCCGACAATGTAGATTTCACCATTCACTCACCCCTCTGTCAGAAGTGAAATGTATCTCACCCAGTCTTAGCAGGTGTGCTTACTGAGTCTCACCTGCTGTCCTGGTTTGCTGCAGAGAGCAGACTTGGTAAGAGCATATGTGGCGTCTGCGCTGCCCCAAAAAAGATGCTTCTCACTCCGGAAACACTGCCCACCTTCAATTCCAAGATCTGTTTAAATATCTGATACCTGGGTATCATCACCCTCTTTATAAAATTAAGCACTTGATCTGTCTGAAGCTTTTAAACTCCGCAATCAAGCCGCACTCTCCGCTCATCGGAACCAGTGACCGAGACCTACCCTAAATTACAGAACAACTTATTTATTCTTCACCAATTGAGGGTCAACTGATTGAGGATCAGAGTAAATTTATTCGAGAAGAGCTCCGCCAGATCAGGTGAGGTGCCAGGGGTTTCAGACATGCTTAACGTTATAAAAAGTACCTGTCCATGCTGGGTGCCGAGCCGGCCGACGAGCCGTACGCGGCTTTTGTTCCAGTCCAGGGCGCATGCCGCAATCAGCCGCTCTCACATAATCACTGCTTCCATCACTTCTCTTTCAGATAGACTCACAAATCGCCTTGGATTCTCTGATAAACTGAAAGTACACCCTGTAGATTGTTTTAATTCCTGAAGAGGATCCTCGGCCACTTCAAACTGCTTTCATGTGTAAGAGGGGACGGCGGCCCGCGAAGTGGGCCGTCAGCCGCTTGTCACCCTCTTTATAAAATTACGTGTGTTCGTCCGTCCGAAGCTTTTTAAGCTCCGCTCAATCTCCGATGATGCCGCGCTCCACGGCAGCTCGCCGTTGGTGATTGTCGGGCTCCCGTGTCTGCCAGCCTACAGTCAATCAACATTTGCCTTGGCCGGCACCACGTCACCGGTCCAACAAACTTTGGCAGACACTGCCTCCGCGCTAACATTGACAGATGGCTCCCACTGCAACGAAACAAAGGCTGCCGCGGCCAACGTCAGCATTGTCAGCAGCTCGCGGAGTCACTTAGAGAGATCTCAGTTGGGGAGCAAACCTCGCAAGGCTTGAAAATGAACAAAAATACCTGAAAATTAGGCCTTCAACGCCATTGCCTCATATATTTGAGATAATAATATGAATCAGCATCTTTGCTCAATGCCCAGTGCAGATGGCCTGATTTTATGCAATGGGAGAATGAATAAAAAGACTGAGATAGGTGGAATGAAGGGGAGTCAAATGTTGTGCTTCTGTCTTTTTATTACGAGATAATTTATCTCAGCGCTGAAGTAAATCTTCAACTCAACTTGATTGAATTCAACCCAGTGGCATCATAGTTTTGGATATTCAGTCCACCTATGAGTTTATTAAATTCAGATAAGGGGATGGGAGGCCGCGAAGCGGCCGACCAGTCCCTTGTAAACATTAAAAATTACGCTTCAAATTCATTCGTGATACAATCCTGATACCGGGCTTCCTGTCTTCTGGAAGGCACCTTGAACATATGATGAAGTTTCAACCCTGCTCAACTGTCGAGCCTGGCCAGCTAATCAGTTCCTTTATTTATGATCTAGCCCTAAAGCGAGACCTGAGACATCCGCCAGTGACACTCTGAGAGTATCCCACCCAAATAAATGCACCCCACCACGCTGCGGTGAGGATCATGACGTTCACTGAGTCCGCAAGGAGGAGCGCCTGCTGCTGCCCGTGCGCAGCTAATGCTGCATTCCTGTGTTCCTGAGTTCTATTCTATTCCATTTACCGCTGAATATTCCTGCATCCTTGGTAAATCATCCGCATGAAGATGATTTCTCGCAGAGTAAGTAAGGTGTAGATCAAGTGTAGATTAAATATGACAGACGACATCGTCCATCTCAGATGTCCTGTGGTTGGGAAGGGTGGAGTCCGACGCATTGCCCCCATGCCCTGAAATATCGACATTTAGTGTCTGCCCCAGCTCGAGAGATTTCCTCATCTCCTGTTTCCCGTACTCAGTGCCCGTAAATCGCCCGTCGACAGCCATATCGAGGATCGTAGTAAAGCAGGGTGTCGGCCGTCGCGTGCTTAAATCCAGATCCAGGTCGCTCGATTTTTTTGATCTGGAGTACAGCTCCCGCAAGGCGCGGATGAACGACTCGGGTACACATCAGTCCCGTTTAAATTAACGCCATTGAGAAGAAATGAGACACGTACTGGATCCGTGGCGGCGAGAAGGCCGTAAGTGAGTGGGCGCGCGGAAAATAACGCGAGATCTGAGGTGAGGAATTCTTTAAGTGTGCGAATAATGGGAATGGCAGCGCACCCATGAGATTTAATCTCGAATTCTAATACATTAGAGGAGAGTCTGTCGACAATCGATTCATAGTCGGATGTCAGACGTACGAGGTCCCTCTGTACAGGGTTGTCAAATATATACAGCTCCAAGGCTGAGGTAGAGATGTTCAAGAGACAGGAAACGAGGGGGTACAGGCCTGGTTGTGATCCTGGTCAAGTTGAGCGTCTGCGAGAGACAAATGGAGCTTGCCGATGCGGATAATTATGTTGCGGAATGTGTTAATATTAGATAATGAGGCGCCAGAGGAGTACGTGGCGCTCAGTTTGCGGGCCTCGCGAAAGCGACCCCTCGTCGCCAACTTCGATATCGGTCGGTGTGTGTGCGGAGGGATACGGTAAATAAATACACGCACGTATGCAACGAGATGTCGAACCATGATCAGGAATGCAACGACTTCTCCGAATGTCACGAGCAGAATCCAGACTGTCTGCGTTCCAATGAACCAACCCATCCTGGATGCCTCGTCAAAACTGCGATACCTGCAGGTATGGTTAATCGTATCCCATCTTTGCGGTCCTGCATTTTAGCTGGGCGTCCCACACGTCCGCGTAGAAGAGACTGACCCAAGATGGCCAGATGCGTATGGAACGATGTTGCACACGCCAGAGACTACCGCCGTTCCAATGATGTAATAGTTTTCCATTCGTTGACCGTTGACGTTGTGATGGAGTACCAATCTGGGAAGTGTCACTCCTCAGTTTACCCAGGCGGTGACAGGGGACTGACGGGAGATTAATCCCTATGCAGAAGAACATGCCCGCCGAAAACAAAAGGCTCAGCTGTGGGTTGGTAGGCGCGTGAGGTGACGGGCTGACACTGAGCGACTTGACCTACGCTCACCAGGAATGAGACGAAACCGCATTGCCACCCGGGATGCACATCCAGCATACCGACGGGAAATAGGATGCCGAAGATGAGGCTGGGAACCATGGGTCGTGTTTCAGCGCGGGTGTTGGTGTAAAATCACTCACTTGGCGAGGAGAGCATACACCAGAAGGCGAAAGCTGACACGGTCCAAATGTTTTCGTGACACGGGATTCCACGCCGCGTATGCGTACAGCGCGAGAACGATGAATGTAAGACCGACCCCAGGTAGTATCAATGCTGAAATGACCCAGTGCTTCCGTGCTGTGTCAATGGGCTAGGTGGATGCTGCAGTGGGGGTTCCGTACCTGGGTACGTCGGGGGATGTCATGGTGTGGGGCGGGCTGTTGATGTGGGAGGGAAACGAACGGAAGCTCGATCCGCGATTCTATATAAGTATCCAGTTTTTGTACGGAAGTCCAAGAATATAATCACTGCGTTCAGCCGTCCAGTGATAGCCGAAGACCGGACTGTCGGCTCTCTGCAGGGACAGTTAGCCGACTTAGTCACACGCCGTTACTCATCTGAACAACGAATCAGAGTGTTAGAAGTGGTGGATTAACTCGCTATTTTACACGTGATCGCGCTAGTACTATACAGCCCCTGCGATCGAGCGGAAGTCTTATCGACTTACGCTCGACCGCAGGTATGTAAATTAGTCTACCTTTATATCATCGACTTACGCTCGACCGCAGCATCTGTGAGATCCACAGTCTGCGCTTCACACAGAGCCGAGTAAGAAACAAGTTTCTGCGGCGCAACGGCGGTGTGTAAAGAATGAATCGGATTTGCATTGTGAAGGATCGAAAGGTGGCCAAGTCCAGATAGAATGGCAGTAAGAAGAGAAAATTGGTGTCCAGGTGTGCTCAGATGGCCTGAGATCCGCATATAGCCTAGACGTAGCTGAACTCCGCCTTGACAGGGCGCATCTGTCTCGGTAACCCAGTGTGATCCTGCATATATCTTACCTCAGACAGATCCGGGAAGATTGAATGACTTAGGATTGGGCCTCTTCGAGGCGTGCGCTGAACCTTTAGGTTCAATTTGAAGAGTAGGTTCTATGATCCAAAACAATTGGGTTGGATAGGCATCAAAGGCGCTTAGATAAAGCCGCTTTAGATTGTGATATGCAACTACGGCCAACGAAGGAAAGTGTGATTCTACACATTCTGAAAGCGAAATATCCGTAAAATATGGGAGGTTAAAAAAAATTATTCACAAAAAAAACTGTACAGCTGTTTTGTGAATAATATACGGGTTTCGTAAAAATTTGATGCTCGATTTGTGCTTACGCTTGTTTGTCACTGCATCGCCAATTGACGATCGCCTCTCTAGGGCTTCGGACCGTACCGTGTACGGGGACGGCCGTACATTTGACGGCCGTATTTTAGTTTACCCGTACCGTATGCCGTCCCGTCGTCACAAATTCCTGGGACTCGACGGTACGGTACGGCACAAAAACGGCCATATACGGGAGGACGGCGCGTAAAATTGTACAAAAGACCTTTACAGGTTAACCAAGGTGTGCCAAGTGTCCCACTCATAACCTTAGCCTCGCATTTAGGTATGGTATGTCTGAGATTGTCTCTGAGATGCATAATTGGAAGGAGCGACTCATCAGTGTTCAAAATTTCCGCGTCTGAACGGGCTTATTCATCCCACCCATGTTGAGTTTTATCCTGGAGAAAAAAGGTACAACCAAATTTCCCAACACAATTCCAGAGAAGAAAAATAACGTACACAAGGAGATTGCAATAACATTTGAACCGAGGACGAACCAACACAACCTTTTAGTAGCAGTATTTGGGAATAAAGGCCACCTCGGGCCCAAGACCGCATCATTTTTATCCCATTACAGTTGGATTTTTTGAAACACCCTACTTGGAGTCAGCTGGGATGCAAGAAAAAAAATCAACTCGCAATGGTCTTCTCAAGTCTGGCAGGGCACGGCAGTGCCGGCATCAGCTACTGCCGCCTATGCCGAGTGTCCCGTCTATTCCTGAGAGTTGGCGGCATCACAAATGACCCCTTGCAATCGTCGTAGCCGGCCTTCTGGAAGTTCCGTCCCAGTTCTGTTGATCTCAATTCGATTCCCGGCCATTTGGACATGTACCGTAAATACGGTTTCAACTCCGTATGCGGCCGTATTTTCGACGGCCGTAATGGCGTACGGTACGGCAAAACCCGTCCCGTCCAATGGAGGAGTGGAAGGGCCGACGGGACGGTACGGGTGCCGTATTACGGAAGCCGTATGACCGTCTTTTACGGTTCGGGTCAGCAGCCCTACGCCTCTCATCATCGTCTGTATCAATGGTCATCGTCTGTATCAGCGGTCATTGTCTGTACTATGGAGCTGCAAATCATTTATATACCCTCGCGTCTCTTCACCAACAAAACACCCAAGCATGGAACCAACTAACAACTTGTCTTCGCACTATTGGGAGCACACCCGGGAACAAGATGGATGGATGGTTCTAGCTCCACCCACCGCCGCTGCCGAACTCCCTCCTCCATATACACCCGAGGATGACGCGCCGCCTGCTGCTGTTCCTGTTGCCCCTGCCCCTGCCCCCGTTGCCACTGCCGCCCCTGTCGCACCCACTGCGACACTCCCATTCCATGTTCCGACCAACAGCAACATCATCGGTGCTGTGCCCGTCACCCGAACCAGGAAATACGCCCGCGATGTCCCCTTTGCTGTGGTATTCCCCGAGATATGCCACATCATGGGGCTTGCCTCCTCGCGAGCGTGCCTCGGCTACAAATGGGACAACCAGAAGGTCAATGCACCCATCCATCAACTGTCAAATGCCGGGGATTGGAGTAATTGTCTTGACAGTGGGATTGGGATGCAATCGAGGGCACGGACTCGGACGGTCATCTGTATTATCAAAAACCTGGTGCGTAGCCCTATGTGCTACAGTTTTTTTCAATACTAACCAGTGCTTGCAGAATCTCCCGGAGGAGACGACACCTGCGATGGCTTCGGCTTTCTCCACGTCCACTAAGGCCGGCGGAAAGAAGCGCAAATCCTCCGGCAACTCACCCGACGGCAAGAAGACGTACAACTTTACCCAGGAATACCGCCAATTGAAGAAGAAACTTGAATGCGCGATGCACAAAGGCCAGCTCTGCTTTGTGTCTAACGTGGACGGCCACCATATAGAGGTTGATCGGGAGCACGCCTCTCTCTGGGCGAAAGAAATGGTGTGTTTTCAGTGTTCTCTAGATTTCTTTTGTACTGATTTCCTTCAGACCATCGGCAATGCTTCGTTTACCAAACCACCTGAGAACATCATGTTCCAGGACTACTTCCTTCCTGCGCCCAAGCGAGCTCGCAACACTCGGGCCGAATCCTCGACCAATCCGTGCGCTCCCACCATCCACGTCACTGTCAACACCGGCAGCAGTAATCGCGTGAGCCCGTCGCCCCCCCGTCCTTCTCGTCGCAGCCCCTTGTCGACGATCACGGCCGCGACTGCCAACATCAACAATGTAGACATCCCATCATCTCTTTAACTTATCGCGCTCAGCCCGACGCGGACATCTACGCGAGCGGCAGCTCCCACAGCATCCGCTACCCGATGGTGATTGAGGTCTTGCAGATGATTGACGACTCGGGGCTCTTCGCAGAGTCGGGGGAGCTTGATCTCCCTGTCGTTGTTTTTGCGGACGATCTCGCACACTCTCAGATCACTCACGTCGACCACGTTCCCCTTTTGGACACCAGCTACTATGTCGAGGTTGTCCACATGCCAGCAGCGTTGGCGGAGCTCTTCGTCGAGGAGTCAATTGCTGCTATGGGACGGGCTCAGAAGGGTAAGGGCCGGATGTAAGCAGGCAATACTTTAGTGAACTACACGCATCGTGTTAATGTACATATCTTATCTTGGAGCTCACTTGAGCAGTACTGTACTTAGAATCATCTTGGAGCTCACTCGAGCAGAAGTAATGTACAATAGAAGATAAAACACGAATTATAATTGAATTTTGAATACATCAAACATATCCCGAGTGTGCGAACCATCCTCGAGCTTTCTCTGCTGTCATTGACTCGTGAACCCCTCGCCAAATCATCGTGTAGGGCGAGTCCGCATTAGGACCACCCGCCAAAGCCCCATCTGTGTAGTCACGGTGCCGGCGGACCCACGCCTTGAAGGAGGAGAAGCCTTCTTCAATCGGGTCGTAGTCGGGTGAATAGGGTGGGAGATATTCCAGGCGCATGCCCCTGCAATCGTCATCGTAGAACTGGCCGAAGGGAGCGGATCATACCGTTGCTCAATTATTGGACGGAGCGCCGCCGACTTGTGAATGCTTGCGTTGTCCATGACGATGACGGAGTTTGGCCCAGGGTACGGATTCATATTGTCGAGCAGTCCGTCGATAAAACTGTTGAAGCTGACGGCATTGTATGAGCCAGCGAGGACGTCAGGGTGTAAAACACCGCTCAAAGAAAGAGCGGGCAGCACGGAATACCTAGAAGCGATTAGACGGGGACAGGCAGATAGTGAGCAATAACGCACTTGATTCCCCGGATGTAAATGTCATGCCTCCGAGCCTGCTCTCCGACCAGTGCCCAAGCCCAACCCCGTTTTGCAGTGGTGCGATTGCATGCCGCCTCGTCAACAAAGACGAGTTGATTCGCGCGGTAAGTTATCGCCATGTAGATCTCGAAATTGGTGCGTGCTTCTTCATCGCGCTGAGCAGCCACCCGGGATGCAGAACCGAGTTGAGGAGTAGCGATGCATTTACTGATCACTTACACGCTTCCTTGTGTATCCTCGACGTCTCAGAGCAGTCCAAATGGTCCAAAGACACACATCAACATTGCATACCTCTCGCAACTGTGCTTGCATCTCATGCAGGTACATATCCGGGGTTCTCTGGATCAAACCAACGAGGAACTGCAAAGATTGTGAGACAGTGCGAGATTTCAGATGAAATGGCTCACATCGATGTCAGCAGCTCCCAAAGCCCGTGGGAGGCCCCGAACACGGAGTGTGGGTACATGAAGCCCTTCGGATTCCTTTCGGTAGCGAGCCAAAATCTTCTCGACTGAACTGAGGCAGATTCGGAGGTCGCGCGCAATATCCTCCTGCTTCTTGCGATTATGGGACATCCAGATGACATGTTGTTTAGTTTCGTCGGAAATGCCCTTCTTGTTGCCTCGCGCCATGGCTGGGAGTGTAGAGAGGAAGAGAAATGAATTCGGACATTGTGGAGCACGGTGGAGCTGACAAAGGATCCAGTGTCAAACACATGTAAGCACAAATCGAGCATCAAATTTTTACGAAACCCGTATATTATTCACAAAACAGCTGTAAGTTAACAGATTCATGTCTAATTTCGATGTATGGTTGTTGCTTCTACTTTCTTCCAGACCAACCTCGCCAGGTCCGCGCACGATGTGCAGGCGCACGATTGCCGTGACATTGTCCATCAGCAAAATGTTTTCCGTCTGGCAGCCCTGGCGCCAGGGCTGCCAGGCGCTGCCATCTCGTCAGAATCGCTTATGGCGCCATTCGTAACATAAAAAGATAGCGGGCGCCAGAATCATTTTCTGGCACCAGAACGATTTCTCAGGTATGCTACCTATTAGTTCTATTGGTTCCCAGATGATGATTGAAAGCAATGATATATTAGCTGCAGCGATATATAGGTACACGAGTAAGCTACAGACAATATCGCCGACATCATAAAGCAGAAATTGCATTACAGATGGCAGGCGGCGACGGCAGCATTCATCGCGGTCGGGGGAAGCATTGTGGCGACGGCGCTTGGCCCTGATAACGGGAGAAGGTATGGAATATGCATACAGATGCAAGGAGAAGAACGAGTCAGTAAAAGAGAAGTAATTGTCTATATATGACGCACCGTCGAGAAGGGGGTAAAGACGACTAGATGTAGCTGCACGAGGAAAGACACGCCGGCTTAAAGGGCACCATCTTCAAGCAAAGGTAGTTAGCGGCTCATCCGATCAAGGGTCAAAGTAATACTCACCTCATGAAGAGCTCGGCCACCTGACGTCCAAGGGTCCACACGCGCACACTGGAATAGAAAGGGGTCAAATTGACTAGAATTCCAGCCCTAGGGGACATACCTACCAGTCGGGTTAAGACAGATTGTGCGCCAGACGCCGCACGGGCGCGGAAACACCACAAGCGGTGGTCCGTGCGATGCATTGCACTAAAAGGAAGGGGGGAGTGGGGAGTGAGTGGGAAGGGGGAAGGGAGCATCTTGAGATCTAGCAAGTAGCGAGAGACCCAAGCGCCGTGCAGAGAGCCCCAGTGCAGCACAGAGTGAGTAGTACCACCAGCGCAGAGAGAGCTTGGTGAAGGCGGAGAGAATCAGAGATTGAGCAGGGGTTGGATACAGTCCTTGCGGAGGCCTTGCGCCCCGTTTATGCCGGGTTCGGGAGACGAGGAGGGCCAAAAGAGGGGAGAAGGTGGAGGGAGAGAGCAAAGGGACGATGGTTGCCATCGATATCACGCCATATCAACAGTCTCACGTGCGGCGGAGTTTGAAAGACTAGGGAACAATTCACAACACCGACTTACAGCTGTACTCCGTTGACTCGTGGCCTGCCATCCTCGGGGATTCAAAAAAATAAGAATAGCAATGGAATCTGAGTTGAAAATATGCATCTCCCATCTACAGGAGCATCAAAACAAAACCGGTGCGCAGTGCCAGTCGACTGGAGGTTCGGTTTTTGCGGGCGGCGGTGCGGGCTTGAGCATGACTTGGAAATGAACAAAAATAAATAAACTGGATTCAATCTGTGGGGTTCACACTCTGAAATTGCATGTTTCCTGCCAGCACGGTAACATTCTGGTGCATCACTAAATTATGGCAATTCCGCTAAAACTGGCTGCCCAGGGAAAGAATGGCACAGTGGTGCCAGACGTGCCAGACATGCCAGACGTGCCAGACCCCGCCAGACCAAAAACATTTTCCTGATGTCGTGACAGAGTGTGATGGCACTTTCGGCCTCTGGAAGGTAGCCAGGGAGGACATGGAGGAGGAAGCGAAGTCGAAGCGGAGACTCTTCGTGTGCACTGGCAAGATCAGGATGGAAAGTTGGAATACCACGCTTTACACCAGTGTTGGGATCAAACAAGCCAGATGACGGCCGTCAGGCCTTGTAATTATTAGTGGAACGAATGCAGGTAGCTTAGCCGGATGCCTATACTTCATTATGGAGGAAAACAGACGCAGAAGATGTCTATATTTGTGCCGCGAACTACTTCCTTGCAACCGGAGTCAACGGGTGAAGTTACAGGCTGCCCAAAACAACCAACCAAATTCGAGATTACGCAATGGTCGGAAGGATCTGGGCAAAGGAGTACCCCTAGGTTAAAGCAAGATAGGGAGATGCTTGAGCTGCCTCTTCGTTCCCACAGTCATATCGATTGCATTTTGAATGCTCTGAGATGACCGAGATGCCCGAGCCAAAGCTGCAGGGCATGTGGATCTCTCACAGAACTTCGAGTAGCACACCTGGCAAGATATATTACTCTTTTATATCATGGAGCATGATTCCTAATTTATATTTTGATTCAGGCCATCAGCGCTGGCAGAACACGCAGGCGGAACCCGTAAACTGGAAGATTTTATCTGCATAATTTTAAGCGGTGCGGCCTCGATTCAGAGGCGGGTTTAGGCGGACCGATGTTTCATATCCGTAAAGCAAAAATCAAACAGCTAGTACTTCGAAATAGAGATTAAAGTCAACCTTCGGGCCAGCTTGAAGTGCACATCCCATTTTCTTCAGTCTTGCAATCTCTATCACTCTCCCGACTGTTCACTTTTCTGGCAAGAGTTCAAGATTTTAGTTCCTGGATCAGAGCAAGGAAACCCGGCTAGGTAGAGCTTCGGCAAGCCAGGCGCCCGGATCCTCTGCAGCGAAATCCCCCTCTCCTGTGTGGAAATTTGATAGATTGTCGTCAGGCAGGTGGAATTTGTTGAGACAGTCAATACAGTTCTGGTATCCCTGGTAAATGGACTACACTAGAGGAACAGGACAGGCCCATTGAACACAGTCTCGGCAGAACGGCGGCCATCGCACCGATGCTGATCGCAACACTTGCTTGAAAGCGTGGTGCCGGCTTTCCATAGTGATTGATCCCGGGGATTAATATTGTCCGCGCCCGGATACTGCCCCGAACATAAAGCAGAAATGATTAATAACAGAAAATTGAACTCAGAGAATCTCTTTGGTTCCAGGGGACGAAACGGGCTCGCACACCAGGATTCAAACTGGTAAGAAGTTGAAAAACATATCCTTACATTTTGATTTATTTCTATGTCTTGCCCCATTTTCTTTCGATTTTATTTTCGTGATGACCAATGTTGCGTGACTAACTTTGTTTGTACATGTAGCAAAAGAGAACTAAGCCCAAGTTCCCCTGCGTAGCCAAACCTAAAGGTTCAGCAATAACTGATAAGAGAATGATGGCGCAGGATCACACTGGAAGAAACCGTCTCCCCATTGGGTCACAGGTGACTGATCTGTGATCCTGCCGCTATCCTGCCGTTGATTTCAGTATTTACTAGCACCCTTCCTGCCCGTCCCGCCCCATGGCTGAGCCCCCATCTTCCAAGATTAATACTTGAATACTCAGATTTCGATCGTAAGGGTACTCCGGCATTATTTGAATGTGAAATGAGGTCTGCAATGCTGAAAGTCGCATCAACTCTTCACGAAGTCGTCACCATCCTTAGGACGCACGCTGCTCTCACGGGCCATTTCGAGATGCGTTGATATTTAGCCGTCTGCTTGACCCGTTTACTTCTGAGGGAATGGATAAGCCAGGGAGGTTATTGCTTGTATAAATAGGTGGGCGGCGCGTAGCGGGCTGTTGTGATCCGGGTGATTATAGTGACTGATGTGACCCGATGGAGCACTAAATGCCCCAGACGTTCCAGTGTGATCTCGGGCCATCTTTTCTTATCATTTCTTCAAAGTTCAAACTCGGATGATTCTATTCAGGAACCCAACTTTCAAGGGAAACTCCCCTAGCCGAGGAAATCCTTGAAAGCATCTAATTGGAAGCCCAAGCATCACCGCGATCAGCCGACTGCGGCGGAGTTTGAAGGATTATTCTACTGAGGAACCCGGCTTTCAAGGGAAACCCCTCTAACAATCATTGTCAATAATTGTGTTATTTGGAAACCCGAATTCCAGGGGTTCCTCTGACCGGCGGCGGTCCGAAAATGGACATTGTTCTCCGGCCCGCGCGATCATGTGATTCTGTTTGGAGCCCCTCTGCGCGTCGAAGTGGGGGGTATCTGTAACCAGTCCTTGTATTGGGACTCCAAGCTAAAGGTAAAAAGCTAATCAGGTGCTATACAGCATTTTTCCATCTGGTATTGGTCTTGGCCAATATTTCTGTACCCACTCGAAATTTACAAGTGCACATCATATCAGTCCATTTGTGAATAGATTACTGTGGTTCCCCTCGGATCTCGTAGAGAATTCACCTCCGAGTCAGTTCAATCCTCTTCGAAGTTCATCTGTGCTGACCTGAACACAGCTAAACCCATCTGGGCCGACTGAGTTTAGGTGACGTCGGAACGCAGTGTTTATGCCTCGTCCACATGCGCCATAGGACAGATTACGACAGGGAAGGAATGCGATCTTTTTGGCACAGGCGCGCCAGTTCTTGATCCTTGATGGCCTCATGTTTTTGCGGGAACGATTCGCCGTTTGTGAGGGTAGGGACTCCCAGGCACCCGTTCACTGTTAATAGCTCGTCATATGTACTGCCATGGCACTTCCGCCCTTGCATTCCTCTTAATTCCTCTCAGAATGTCTCCCGCGAACGCATTTCTACCTGTGTCCAGTCTCCGTTCTTGTGCGACACTCGCGCTATGTGTACTTCTCTTCATCTCGGGATCAGTGCGGGGCATGAACCTCTTTACGGGGTATGCCGTGGACTTCCCCAATCCAAGCGATATTTCTGTTGTTGGGTAAACAGTTTTGGTAGACACTTCTCATGATCATGGACCTGTAAAGGTTAGCAACGGACTTGTAATTGACTTCCCTGGCTTCTCATATGAATCGTTGGTTTCATTGCGATCCTGGAGTTTTCGCCGAGCGGTCGCAGTAGAGAGGGGAGAGTCTGAACATGAACTCAAAGCGAGCGGCATGCTGTGGCTTGTTGACACGGGGGGAAGGTCGGAGCAGGCCGGCAAACCCAAGCGACCGGCAAATTACCGGCTACTCATCCTCATACCGTCGGCAAGCCAGGGCAGCCCGGCACGCTGGCTACAAGCAGACTACAAGGCGACAAAAATTAACTCGAGGAGTCTGGAAGGTGTGTATCTGTCTTGGAGTCCAGCCACAGTGCGGCGCAGGTGAATCGGTGGTAAGGTGGTAGTTAGTGACTCCGGGAAGCGTAAACACTCTGACCTGCCTGGGCGAAATCGGACTCACTTGTGGGGCTCTTAGCTCCACCTTGCGTCCATCCATCTTCCCGCGAGTTAGCCACGACCTGGATTCCCTAGAGTGTCTGAGCTCTCCCATGGAGCTTATACACTGAAGTAGCCGCCACCTGAGATACGAGACCTCGTTCCCGTGCCGGAAACTTGGCCCACTCTGTCCTCCATCCATTTCCTCGATGCCAAATTGTGCGTCCAGGCACTTGTCCATCGTCGACGTATTTGATGAACTGATGATCGCCTTCCAGATGCGCTGGGGCGTTGGTAACATATGTGCTTGCTTCGGCTGAGCAATACAATTATTCGGAGATTTCACAAATTAATACGGAGCTGTACATATGTAGTCCAAGTAGATAAATGTCCAAATGTTATCAAAGGATTGACTGTGTTACATGACAAGAAGGTCGAAAAACGGCGAGCACCGCCCTCACTCGATTGCTAGAATTAGTTGTAAGCTGCGGGAGAGGGGGAAAAAGATGAGGCTACGCACCGTTATATACAATCTCCAGCAAGCACCGTCGTCCCAATGGTCGCAGCGAGATTTTCCAACGTACCCATATGGGTGTTGTAGAAGGCACTGTACGCCGTTATCTGGTCGTCGGAGCAGAGGTAGGTGATGAGATCGATGTACGTGGCTTTCCCGCCGCAGATGCTCTGGAAGCGCTTCGTCTCCGCGTAGCTGGCAACATGAAGGGGACGCGGATTGCCCACTGCGATGCTGAGAGGCAAGTTCCCGTGGATCGTGTACGCCATTCCGTCCGAGCGCGCCGAGTATGCCGTCAACGTCTCATTGAACGGGGCGCCGCCGAAGACGCCAGCGCGCGTCGCACCGGGGACGTTATCGGTGCCAGCGGTTCCGGTGACGGAGGCGCCGCCCTTCGAATCCGAGTAAGGCCATGTACGATTGCAATCAAATTTAGAAATAGTACTCACATACCACTGGATACCGAAGAATGACTTGGTGATGTCGGTGAACTTGTTCAACGGAGCGTTGTACGTGTAGCTATTGTGCAGGAAGGTGGTCGAATACCCTCTGGGGCACTGCAGGTCGTCGAGCGGTGTGGTGATAGGCCTTGCATCGGAGGAAATAGGGGAGGCGTGGACGTAGGGAATGGAGATCAAGAAAAGAAGGGCGGTTGCAAGAGTGTTTGCGAAGGGCGCGAAATGCATTGCGAAGTCTGGTAAGAGAGAGTGTGAGGTTGTATACGTGGGTGAGAGGATTATCGAAGACCGGTGGGGTTGATGAAGTTCAAGGTCGTCCAAATCCCGTATTTATGCTGGATGTACCAGGGCATTGACAGCCGCCGCTTCGAATTCAACTCCCCGTGTTTCGATTTCATGTCCTGTGGATCGACGTTCATACACGATCGCACAGCCACACGCCAATCAGCCCCACTTCCGACCCGACGCTGTTCAATTTCATCTGGGCTAACAATATTCAGTAACCCTGCGCACCTGCGGGTCGTTCATGCCAGTTCATCGTCGCTCAACACCGAGACTTGGGCCAGTACGATCGGCAGTGGTCGAATTTTAAGCCATTGGGTTCGATTTTGCCCGAGCAACCTTTGCGTCACATCACCACTGATGTGTACATTTCAGGCAATCAATCGGAAGTGCCGAATTATCCCAGGCACCGGCTGGCACTGGGCGTCAAACTTGGCAGCCGCAATTCGGTGACTGAAGTGTCTCATGGCCGGTTTTTGGTTAGTCTCTCAGAACAGTATCCCCATGTCTTTTTCTGCTCCGTCGTTTCCGAGCGCTCACATACCTACTGAAAAGTCCATAGTGGATTGTCAGAACGATCATTTTGGAAATACTACATCTCATCACTGATATCAACTGGAGAAAAATAAATGTGAACTGCTCTGTAGCTGAACCCAGAAAGATATTGGAGGGTCCTAAGGGAAACCATTATCCCAGACAAAATGCGCCTCTCAACTGAAGTCAAAATCAACTGCTCAACCACATTTTTTTTTGAAAAAAAAAACTGGGGTGTCCGACAAGTATGAATTTCCACCCAAAAAATTAAGTGATGGAAGACGACCGGAGGGGGAATGAACAAGCCTCATGCGATCGCGATCGTGTGGACATCATGGAAAGCCGCCACTAATATGCCGCGTTGGGTGGCGGGGACCGAACAGCTCGGCAATCATTCCCAATGGAGAAAGAGCTGATGTGAATTCTAACAATCGACTCAACACTGGCTGATCATTTATGTGTGGCGCAGATCAGAATCGATTTGCAAATAGTATCTTGCGTAAATACACCTTTCTACCCTTGTCAAGTCTTTGTCGAAATTAGGACAGTTCGCACATCTCTGCCACAATGCCCCTGTTAGGCCTGTTAGTCTGTCGCCCAAAATAACGGCAGATGTAGGCCACCGCCCTAGGTTGTCTTCATTTCCGAACAAGATTTCATGACAATGGCATTTACTCTTCCCCTGGGATCGCACTCACCCCTTCCGGGGTTGCGCAGCCCGGCGTTTCCTCACCTGTCAAACACCGTCAGAGCTGTGTTCATTTGATGAGCGGAGGAACCTAAACATGGTGTTTTACTTCTATCCTGTGGTTTTCGCTACGGTGTGGTATTTGGTTACTCCAGACTGGATCCTTTGGACTCGTATCTGTCCAATACTCCCTTCGCTCCTCCGATGAATCTGTACGCCTATCTTCCGAATGCTGGAATGCAATGAATGAAGGGACGAGTTGCCGACGCCAAGTCCTGTCGCGCGATATTTTTATGCATCCCCTGAGCTATTTCGGCTGCCTCAGCGGTGCCTGAGGTTTGGACCCATGGTACGGGCCCATTTTTTGGAGATCGGTCATGGGTTCTGCGTAAGCATTTTACGGTTCGGACCGCCAAAGACCGCCTTCGCCCCGCCTCTGCCACGTCGGACGGCCATCGATCATCTATCATGTCAATGGACCTCTGTGGTAGAAATTCAATGAGTTTTATGCCGACAAGGCAAGTTCAAGTTCAAAGTTTCCCTTCGCAGAGTTTATAACTAGCGAGGAACGAGCGTGAGTATCGTTATAGCGGCTGTCTAGAGAGACTAGGTACAGTTGGCATTCGCTCGGTTGGTAGACGAGTGCGCTGGCGGGACATTTTGATGGGGGCATACACGAAGCACACGATGCGAAAATCGCTAGCAGCAGCAGCATGGACAGACTAGACGTGCATGGGTCATGGAGCCTCAGCGCTCAGCCTAAGAATGTGGCTCAGGCATCCATGAATATGAAATTACCCCTAATCAACTTCGGTGGCGAAAGCCCCCAGCAATATGCACCAACAGATAGTCTGTGTAGCTGCATGGTCAGAGATATTGGTACAACATTTGATTCGTCAACGAATATTCAGCACCATGAATGCCCGTGGGCGAATAGGTGCAAGTCAATCGTGGGAAAGTTGAGACATACGAGCACGAGGGAGGCACTGAGACATTACCCCTCCCAGCTGTTTAAGTGAATAATGGTGTTCTCCATTCCAGATACCTCCTCACTTCTACAGTTGTGAGGATCGACTAGCAGAAACGTCGAGAGTGGCGGCCCTTGCGGAAAGCAGGTACACCTATGCGGTTGGCGTAACAATTGCACCAGTAATTTCGGTATCTGGCTAACCCAAACCACGGCAGCATTGGAGAGAAAACTTCCCGCACACGTGGATAAGAACTTGGTTAGGTTTCAATGTCAGTCGGGGAATTAAATGGGTGCATTTCTTCAACGCTGAGGATTCGAAAAAGTCATGATTTCTTCACGGCTCAACCCATCAAAAATGCCGCTGGCTTCCTCATAAGTAGGGTTTCTATGACAGCTTGCTTTCAGATTGAAAATTCCGGCTTACAACTGGGGATTTTCACTGACAGCTTGTAAGCTGCTTACACCGTCGGAGGGTTACAACTTATAAGATGGCTCGAACCTGCGCAATGATTGCCGCAATTGATGCCATCACTTCGGCTCGGAGCAACGTCGAATGATTCCGACGCAAGCATTTCTGGACGCCCTGAAGCGCTCCGGATGAATTTTCCTTGGATCGTATCTTTGCTAGCATCGTTATCAAGCAGTTTTTTCATGTAAATCCCTCAGATCAATTGAAAAGATGAGCCCAGACAGATATTTGAGGGTGCTAAGGGAAATGATTATCCCAGACAAAATGTCCTTCTCAACTGAAGGTAAAGTCAACAGCTCAACCGCATTTATTTAAAAAAAACTGGGGTGTCCTCCAAGTAAGTCTGAATTTCCACCAAAATAAATTGATGGAAGACGACCGGAGGAAAAATAAACACGCCTCATGCCGTCGTGCGCACACCGTAGAACTTGAAGCCGGCAGTAGCATGCCGTGTTGGGTGGCGGGAGCCGAACAGCTCTGCGATCAATGCCAAGGGAGAAAAAATTGATGGGAGTTCTAACAATCGACTCAATACTTAGGTTCGGAGCAAGCCTATCTCCGGGCCAGCGAGCCGGCCAATCTCGGAGAGAGGCTTGGAACAAGCTGGGCCAAATAGTGAGGATCTTTGAGGATGAATACCGCGACGGCCAGGCATCTTTTCGGCTCGCCTGTGTCTAGCCAAATGCCCTTCGTAGGCTATAGACTCGTTCTCTGTATTCACAATTATCACAACATTTTTCTGGCCTCCGGTATTCAGGTGATTTCCACGCTATCCGGTTGGTGGCAGCTGGTGCATTCACCAACTTTGACTGTCCCGGACTGGGGTTTTTATGGGCTTAATTGAGTCTAATCTACCCCTGAACACATTCTGGCTCTTCCGGTTTGTTGTAACAGCTCCTCGACGCGGCGAATTAAATTCTGAAGTTCTCGCTAATTAGTGTCACATCATGTCACGTCGTGACTTGGTCGTGACTCCACGCGAACGATTACAGGCGACGTGTCTGTTCTTTCCCTGCAATGACCTAGAAGCTTCTTGCGCGGAGTCTGAGGGTGGTCCGCCGACATTGAGAGGCGAAGAGAAGATTTAAGTGCCCTTGCCCAAAATGGAAATTCGCTCGGCTAATTTTGCTGGAGCTCTACTTGATCTTGTTTACTGTCTCCCTTCCGATATTTGACCTCTGAACTTGGGAAGATAAGTCTAGTAAGGTATAGTGTTGATTTGGCGACTTCAGAAAAAAATTGGGCCAAAAGGACACCAAGGGGACCACGAGAGAAATGAGGTTTAAGGGTTCACGAAGGCTCTCTTGTCGGGCATACTTACTAGCTATCTCAGGCCATATCCCATGTGGAGTTGACCAATATCTAAGTTAATTGAAAATGAACAAGTTTCCCCAATGCATCCTGGGACTATACACGCTTTTGCGACCTCTAGAACGCGACGAACGTCCCCCCGTTTCGCCCATCTTGTTGAAGCCCCTTCATTTGTTTGACCTCCAAACTGATCGCATCAGCAAACAATGAACGGCAGGCTTGATCCGAACCTACTCAATACTGGCTGATAATTTATGAGTGGCGCAGACACTGCGTTCCCATTCCATGTAGACGGACCCATGTCTACGTAGTTCTACATGCGGCGACATGCGGCGATCTTCGGCTCCGTCTGGCTACTTATGTGTACACCGTGGCCTGTGGCGAGCTTGATCTACGTCCGGCTACCGTCCGGCTACATGCCGTAGACATGGTCCGTCTACCCGTCGGCTACATAAGTCTATCTGCGTCTACGCTGCAGACGAATGTAGATCCACCTCACTCAACTTTCATGACACAGAATTGCCCCCATCTTGCTGTTCTACTGACTAGGTCAGTTCAAACGACCATTTTTGGGGCATCCCGCCGCTTCATAGGTGCGTTGGTAAGCGACAAACTCAAATTTAGCTCCGCAAGTTAAGCTTGGGGAACTGCAAGTGGTTTCGGCATTAAAATTTCGGATATAGGGGGGGGGGGGGGGGTCCCGAGGGCAGCTGAAAAAAACTGCTATCATGTAGTATGAGGGAGGTTCAAAATGCCTCCCAGTGCATAGTAAGATGTCATGGGAGGGTAGGAGAGTGAAATCTGGGACCTAGACGACGTACATGGTGTTGCGCTACTTCGTTGTCCCGATTTGGACTACTGATCACCCTCACGTGCACAGATCAGTTCTCGGAAACACTTACGTGCCGGCTCTAAGGGTGAGGAAATATATCCATTGCTGTCAAGAATACATATGAGAAATTAGCACTACTGTACACACTATCAGTGTAATTTTTGGGACAGTGCAGACATACCTTCACGGCCGGAAATTTCCGAAACACTACCAGTTCATGTTGCTCAGTTCAGCATTGAACTGCTCAAAGAGAGCTCACCCATTGGGAATTTAGTATGAAATAGGAATCATTGAACTAGGAGACCTCAGAGTACGGTAGAGTGCCAGACAGGTGAGTAGTAGCATAGTTGGTTGGGTTAGGAAGCTGTCAATACAGTGGCGGTGGTCCGCACATGACCCGGAGAGACGGCCCGCCGCTAGGGGTGGGAACCTCCTTCCTTATATAGGGGGGAGGGGGGGGGTCTGGCCGAGGGTCGAAAAAAACTTTTCGACCCTATATCCGTTTTTCGAATCCCGAAACGCCCTTGGAGAACTGCGAAAAATCCTGAAAAAAGGACATACCTGACTCTCATTGCATTTCAACCACAATCTTCACCCCCATTCCGCGCTGATGCTCAAATTGGCTCAGGTGTGTTTACGTCCGCTTACGTGCAGCTACATCGATCTACGTGTGTCTATGTCAGTGTAGGTAAGTGGACCGATGTAGACCTATGTAGACCTATGTAGACCAACTGCGTCTACATGGGGTAGACACAGGTAGACACAGGGTTCCGTCTACCCTTCGTGTACGGTGGTAGACGGACCCTCTATCTACATGGGGTGGGAACACAGTGAGATAAGAATCCATTTGCAAATAGTATCTTGCGTAAATACACCTTTCTACCTTGTCAACCCTGTGTCGACACTAGGGCAGTTCACACATCTTTGCCATCGTGCCCCTGTTAGGCTTGTTAGCCTGTCGCCCGAAATAATGGCAGATGTGGGCCACCGCCCTAGGCTTTCTTCATTTCCGAATAAAATTTCATGTAAATGGAATTTACTTTTCCCCCTGAAATCGCACTCCCCCCTTCCGGGACTGCGCAGCCCGGCGTTTCGCCCGCTGTCAAACACCTTCAGAGCTGTGTTCATTTGATGGGCGGACAAACGTAAATACGGTGTTTTAGCTCTAGTCCTGTGGTTTTCGCTACGGTGTAGTAGTTGGTTACTCCAGACCGAATCCTTCCGAGTCTCGACTCGTATCTATCTAATACTCCCTTTGCTCCTCCGACGAATCTGAACCCCCATCATCTTCCAAATGCTGGAATGCAATGAATGAAGGGACGAGTTGCCGACGCCAAGTCCTGTCGCCCGATATTTTTATGCAAACCCTGACTTCCGCTGCCTCAGCAGTGCCTGAGGTCATGGTACGGGCCCATTTTTGGATATTGGTCATGAGTTCTGCGTAAGCATTTCACAGTTCAGACAGTCAATGACCGCCTTCGCCCCGGCCATCGGCCATCCACCATGTCAGCGGACCTCTGTGGTAGAAATTCAATGAGTTTCATGCCGACAAGGCAAGTTCAAGTCATTGTTGAGTGGATGAGTAGATCTCCCATCAGATCTGGGTCTCAACACTGACATCGCCGCAACATGTTGATTTCGGTCCGAACCATGAATATCAGATTGCTCATCTCCCAGAGTCGCTCCTCGGGATCAGTGTTGAGTGGATGAGTAGATCTCCCATCAGATCTGGGTACCTTTCAGGAAAGTGGCGCCTTAATCGGTTCCCGCCAGTTCCCGCCAACGCCCCGACCTTTCCCGACCATTCATCGGTGAGTAGTAGCAGGGCGTCCTCCGGGCGTCTAAGGGCCTTCGAGGCCACCCACAATTTTGCTGGGACCTCATGACGCGGGACAATTTCAACCAATTTGACACTTCGACAACCCCACCAGTTGACCGTGATGTGGGGCGAAATTTCGACAGCGAGGTCCCAAATATGGAAGAAAACTTGATCTGCTCCTTTTGAATGTAACCCTCCGGAGCACTTTTGGCGAACTTTCCGAGCGAAATAAGCATTTCTGAACAATTCTTTGAATCGGACAAGTAATACGACAACTGACCGCCGTGACGTGTGCCACTTGCCAAAGTTCACATTCGACAAGCACCCCGGTGACGGGTGACTGTCGAATTGGGTGAAAAAAAATACAGTAATAAAATGAGGAAAAACGGTATATTACAGCTCTTTGCAGAACTTATGGCGCGGCCGATTTTTTCTGTTTTGGGACGTTTTCGGTATAACAGCCGCCCTGCCCCCAGTTCTTGTCGGATCCTCACGGGACATGGCGCGATCAATTGACGCTGTGCGTCCGCAGCGAACCATGCTCTTCGATTTGTTTCTCAGTGAGTAAATCAACTTTCGAGTCTGATCGACAAGGCTCTCCGGGCGACAGACGAGTAGTTTATACCACAGCAGGGACGTGGGATACACCTCTTGTATCCGTCGAATTTTTTTGCTGCACTTACGATGACCAGAGGAAGCGGGAGGAAGAGCAAGGTTTGTGCCGACGTAGTCGGCGCTCTCTAGTGCAGATTTCATTTCCGCCTTCATTCTGCGTGTACACATGCCAAGGCGTCATCTGACTGGAATCCTGGGTCCGTCCATTCATCCTTTCTTCTCCATCACCGTGCCTTTCATTTATCTATTTCAACAGAACTGCCAAGACCTCCGCTGGGCGCGCTGTGCGAGCTACAGGACCGCGTACAATGCAATTGCCAGACGGCTGAAGCGTCTCTGCCCCGAGGACTGCATTGGGTGAACCACCCTTTCCGACTGGCAGCGTTGTGGTGCAGCGAATAACTTGGGCGTCGAATAAGTAATTTGGGCGTAATTGAGGGGCCGATGGACCCAATTTCGCATTTTGTGCGGCACAATCCAGTCCAGTCCAAGATCGAGCGAACCGTAGTCCCGCGAGGCGAGCGCCACGTTCCTGCGCGCACGATACATACGTACCTTACTTCACACCCTCTTAAGAGCTGCACCCGGAGCAAACCCAATTAATCTTAATCCCTCGCGCAAACCCCTCCGCTGAACCAGACACTGCCATGCGCACCACCCTCGTCGTCCTGCTCCTCGCTTCTTTCGTGTCGTCAATCACCACTCACTGCGACTGGAATTTTCTACACGGGAACACGGTCGGGACAGTGGCGGTGCGTCTGGCACTGCCCCAGTCACCTGGATACCCACTCACTCATTTTCCCCAGCAATGCAACGCGTTCTGTCAGAGCTGCTGTGCACAGTTCCCGAATGACGAAGGATGCCCTCGCCTCAACTGCTTCGACGGCTGCCGCGCGTGAGACACCTACCTTGTTACCTCCTTATGAGCTGACATGAAACCCTGTTCTAGCGTATAAGTGGGGTCCTGGAAGCACAATCCCCCAATGCACATATGAAACATACACGAGAACTTCTCCTTCCCCTCTTTTTCTTCCTTTCCCATTTTCCCCCTCCAGTCCGAAAACGAAGAACTCCAATAAATTGCTGCTGTTACTATTGTGTGTGTGACAATAGATATGTTACTCCCGCCCGCAGAGATATGTATCAAGGAAGAAGAAAATCATGAATAAAACGAAAGAAAAACGAACAATTCTGAATTGATTCACGCCTTTCCTTTCAGTCGAACTCTATTAATTCGCCGCTCCGTTCTGTTGTACAAAACCTGTGGCTGTGTCTTGGGGCATAGCCACCTGTTTTCTACCACAGAACGAAGCGGCAACTTAGTAGGCGCTGCGGTAAGACCAGTCACAAGATCCTTGATTACCGCTTGATTCCCGCCTGATTCCCGCAAATTCTCCTCCGTTTCTGCATGTCACACTGGAAATTGGGATACTTCAGGGCGTCTTAAAACATATCTGAAATATATACTTTCGGTGGAAGAATCTTTAATGACTAAACTGTGCCTGAAGCCAATAGTTTCAGACGCCATTTCAGCCACGTTCCCGAAACAATAGGGTCGTTCACAGTTCCCTTTTTTCTCCCATTTTTCCCCCCATTTTTTGCTGAATCTTTGGTTTTACTTGGTTTTTGCTCGGAATTTTTTCCCTTTTCAATTCAGTGATGTAAAAAGGGTTGAAAATGGAAGAAACGAAGTGTCTAGGTGCAGAATTCATGAAACGGCAGAAAAGAGGGAAGAGAAAAATGGCCAGAAAAAGTGAACCGTGAAACCCCCCGACGAAAGCTCCATTTTTCTCTCCATTTTTGCACTCCTTTTTTCGTTTTACTTAGGTTTACATCCCTGTGTAGTTTAACCTACGGTAAATCCATCTCAGGGGGCCTCATGCGTGCATGTGTAGCATAACAAAAGCCTGTCTCCCACCCTGTTTGATGTGGATGTATTTATTTGGAAAACGGAACAAAAAATGGAATGAAAAATGGGACGAAAAATGGGAGGACAAATGGAACCGTGAACGACCTTAATAAGCTTCAGGATCAGTATCGGGTTGCCCGAAATCGGTAAAACCCGGTGAAAGAAGCGCCGATACTGATCCTGAAGCTTATTGTTTCGGGAGCGCAGTTGAAATGGTGTCTGAAACTATTGGTTTCAGGCACAGTTTAGTCATTGAAGATTCTTCCACTGAAACTATGAATTTCAGAAATGTTTTGAGAGACTCTGAATCATCCGAATTTCCAGTGTGTGTCTTCTCCCACACATAATGACACATGACTCATAGGTCTGGGCCGACCCTTTCCAAAAATGGGCATCCTTATCATTTCATCAAAAGTTGTGAGAGAGGAAAACAAATTGCGCGTCTCAAGGTTTTCGGAAACGGCTGTAATGTCTGTGATCTCCACGCCGTCCGACGCGTGCCACCCCCATCCCTTCATATTTGCCCTGTTGATCCTCAACTTTGAAGCAGAAGCTAACACTTGCACAGATCATCCGCATTGGATCCCCCGGATTCAACCATGAGCGCCCGCGTTGTGGTGCGTCGCCTCTTTCTTTTCAACCCATCTCCGTCGCATGTCCTCGGATCGGACGCGGGAGCTGCTGCGGTCGGAAGCCACCCTATTGGTGGGGTACGGATGTTTGGAAGCCAACCACGCCCGCGCGTGTTGACATTAGCCGTACGTCCTCGTTTCGAGTTCCTCTCCTCATCTTTCACATTCTTTTCAATTCCAATTCCGTGTGCGATAGGTGATTTCGAGTGTGCATGCGCCCATCCTCGCGTCCTCGGACCCTCGAGCGGAGCCTTCTGGCTGCCTTCCTCCTCTCCTCGCGACAGCCAGCCTTCCTTTCGGAAGCGAACTCCTCCACTTGCCGATCGAATGCGCGGCGAATCGCTTTCGCTTGCGGGCTGGCGGCGTTTATCCCGTCACGGCCGTTGGAGTCTGATATCTCGGGCGCGCGTATACGCCAAGTGCTGCTTATTGCCCTCCCAGCTACTGTTGGTCATCCGGATCCCCCGCACACCGATGAGGCTTATGGCACTTGCCTTGTCTGCGGAACTCGAGCTGTCTATTATCGTACGCGCTAGACCCCGCTTGTACGTGTCCTCTCTCTTGACAGCTTCGGTGTCAACGGGGTGCAAATCTCCGTCCAATTCAATGCTTGGACTCCTTTCGATATTCGCCCGTTGTCCAGTCATAATCAATCAGTCTGGCGCCATTGATATGAGCCTGTGGCGCCAGGGCCGCCACTCTCGACGTTTCTGCTAGTCGATCCTCACAACTGTAGAAGTGAGGAGGTATCTGGAATGGAGAACACCATTATTCACTTAAACAGCTGGGAGGGGTAATGTCTCAGTGCCTCCCTCGTGCTCGTATGTCTCAACTTTCCCACGATTGACTTGCACCTATTCGCCCACGGGCATTCATGGTGCTGAATATTCGTTGACGAATCAAATGTTGTACCAATATCTCTGACCATGCAGCTACACAGACTATCTGTTGGTGCATATTGCTGGGGGCTTTCGCCACCGAAGTTGATTAGGGGTAATTTCATATTCATGGATGCCTGAGCCACATTCTTAGGCTGAGCGCTGAGGCTCCATGACCCATGCACGTCTAGTCTGTCCATGCTGCTGCTGCTAGCGATTTTCGCATCGTGTGCTTCGTGTATGCCCCCATCAAAATGTCCCGCCAGCGCACTCGTCTACCAACCGAGCGAATGCCAACTGTACCTAGTCTCTCTAGACAGCCGCTATAACGATACTCACGCTCGTTCCTCGCTAGTTATAAACTCTGCGAAGGGAAACTTTGAACTTGAACTTGCCTTGTCGGCATAAAACTCATTGAATTTCTACCACAGAGGTCCATTGACATGATAGATGATCGATGGCCGTCCGACGTGGCAGAGGCGGGGCGAAGGCGGTCTTTGGCGGTCCGAACCGTAAAATGCTTACGCAGAACCCATGACCGATCTCCAAAAAATGGGCCCGTACCATGGGTCCAAACCTCAGGCACCGCTGAGGCAGCCGAAATAGCTCAGGGGATGCATAAAAATATCGCGCGACAGGACTTGGCGTCGGCAACTCGTCCCTTCATTCATTGCATTCCAGCATTCGGAAGATAGGCGTACAGATTCATCGGAGGAGCGAAGGGAGTATTGGACAGATACGAGTCCAAAGGATCCAGTCTGGAGTAACCAAATACCACACCGTAGCGAAAACCACAGGATAGAAGTAAAACACCATGTTTAGGTTCCTCCGCTCATCAAATGAACACAGCTCTGACGGTGTTTGACAGGTGAGGAAACGCCGGGCTGCGCAACCCCGGAAGGGGTGAGTGCGATCCCAGGGGAAGAGTAAATGCCATTGTCATGAAATCTTGTTCGGAAATGAAGACAACCTAGGGCGGTGGCCTACATCTGCCGTTATTTTGGGCGACAGACTAACAGGCCTAACAGGGGCATTGTGGCAGAGATGTGCGAACTGTCCTAATTTCGACAAAGACTTGACAAGGGTAGAAAGGTGTATTTACGCAAGATACTATTTGCAAATCGATTCTGATCTGCGCCACACATAAATGATCAGCCAGTGTTGAGTCGATTGTTAGAATTCACATCAGCTCTTTCTCCATTGGGAATGATTGCCGAGCTGTTCGGTCCCCGCCACCCAACGCGGCATATTAGTGGCGGCTTTCCATGATGTCCACACGATCGCGATCGCATGAGGCTTGTTCATTCCCCCTCCGGTCGTCTTCCATCACTTAATTTTTTGGGTGGAAATTCATACTTGTCGGACACCCCAGTTTTTTTTTTCAAAAAAAAATGTGGTTGAGCAGTTGATTTTGACTTCAGTTGAGAGGCGCATTTTGTCTGGGATAATGGTTTCCCTTAGGACCCTCCAATATCTTTCTGGGTTCAGCTACAGAGCAGTTCACATTTATTTTTCTCCAGTTGATATCAGTGATGAGATGTAGTATTTCCAAAATGATCGTTCTGACAATCCACTATGGACTTTTCAGTAGGTATGTGAGCGCTCGGAAACGACGGAGCAGAAAAAGACATGGGGATACTGTTCTGAGAGACTAACCAAAAACCGGCCATGAGACACTTCAGTCACCGAATTGCGGCTGCCAAGTTTGACGCCCAGTGCCAGCCGGTGCCTGGGATAATTCGGCACTTCCGATTGATTGCCTGAAATGTACACATCAGTGGTGATGTGACGCAAAGGTTGCTCGGGCAAAATCGAACCCAATGGCTTAAAATTCGACCACTGCCGATCGTACTGGCCCAAGTCTCGGTGTTGAGCGACGATGAACTGGCATGAACGACCCGCAGGTGCGCAGGGTTACTGAATATTGTTAGCCCAGATGAAATTGAACAGCGTCGGGTCGGAAGTGGGGCTGATTGGCGTGTGGCTGTGCGATCGTGTATGAACGTCGATCCACAGGACATGAAATCGAAACACGGGGAGTTGAATTCGAAGCGGCGGCTGTCAATGCCCTGGTACATCCAGCATAAATACGGGATTTGGACGACCTTGAACTTCATCAACCCCACCGGTCTTCGATAATCCTCTCACCCACGTATACAACCTCACACTCTCTCTTACCAGACTTCGCAATGCATTTCGCGCCCTTCGCAAACACTCTTGCAACCGCCCTTCTTTTCTTGATCTCCATTCCCTACGTCCACGCCTCCCCTATTTCCTCCGATGCAAGGCCTATCACCACACCGCTCGACGACCTGCAGTGCCCCAGAGGGTATTCGACCACCTTCCTGCACAATAGCTACACGTACAACGCTCCGTTGAACAAGTTCACCGACATCACCAAGTCATTCTTCGGTATCCAGTGGTATGTGAGTACTATTTCTAAATTTGATTGCAATCGTACATGGCCTTACTCGGATTCGAAGGGCGGCGCCTCCGTCACCGGAACCGCTGGCACCGATAACGTCCCCGGTGCGACGCGCGCTGGCGTCTTCGGCGGCGCCCCGTTCAATGAGACGTTGACGGCATACTCGGCGCGCTCGGACGGAATGGCGTACACGATCCACGGGAACTTGCCTCTCAGCATCGCAGTGGGCAATCCGCGTCCCCTTCATGTTGCCAGCTACGCGGAGACGAAGCGCTTCCAGAGCATCTGCGGCGGGAAAGCCACGTACATCGATCTCATCACCTACCTCTGCTCCGACGACCAGATAACGGCGTACAGTGCCTTCTACAACACCCATATGGGTACGTTGGAAAATCTCGCTGCGACCATTGGGACGACGGTGCTTGCTGGAGATTGTATATAACGGTGCGTAGCCTCATCTTTTTCCCCCTCTCCCGCAGCTTACAACTAATTCTAGCAATCGAGTGAGGGCGGTGCTCGCCGTTTTTCGACCTTCTTGTCATGTAACACAGTCAATCCTTTGATAACATTTGGACATTTATCTACTTGGACTACATATGTACAGCTCCGTATTAATTTGTGAAATCTCCGAATAATTGTATTGCTCAGCCGAAGCAAGCACATATGTTACCAACGCCCCAGCGCATCTGGAAGGCGATCATCAGTTCATCAAATACGTCGACGATGGACAAGTGCCTGGACGCACAATTTGGCATCGAGGAAATGGATGGAGGACAGAGTGGGCCAAGTTTCCGGCACGGGAACGAGGTCTCGTATCTCAGGTGGCGGCTACTTCAGTGTATAAGCTCCATGGGAGAGCTCAGACACTCTAGGGAATCCAGGTCGTGGCTAACTCGCGGGAAGATGGATGGACGCAAGGTGGAGCTAAGAGCCCCACAAGTGAGTCCGATTTCGCCCAGGCAGGTCAGAGTGTTTACGCTTCCCGGAGTCACTAACTACCACCTTACCACCGACTCACCTGCGCCGCACTGTGGCTGGACTCCAAGACAGATGTCCCCGGGCCACGTACAGCCTCTGAGATACTCATTTTTTGAAGACTACATCGGTACGCTCACGTAGGATCGCAAGAAATACACACCTTCTAGGCCCCTCGAGTTACTTTTTGTCGGCTTGCTTTGATATCATGTCCCGACTCCGTCCTCTCTCGCCCGACCAATTTCCGTTGATATTTCGACCTAGGTCAATACATTTCTTTATTTGGTGTGAGATGAATGTTAAGAGACTCCGGCTTGTGAGAGGTATATAGATATCAAGATGCCCACAATAGGAAAGCCACCGTAGATTGCTGGGAGATCGTCGTCGTTTAATATGTAGGTCGTGTGTTCACTTAGGAGGAAGAGGTGGGTTCGACTCCCGCCCGTGGCATAGACATGAGGACTTGCCTTTTCACTCCCTACCCGTCCCTTTTCGCTTTCCTCCACGCAGTATTGACCCCTACAGACTCCTACATCGGGCAGACCCGATTGAATTTAATCAGTGCGCAATTCGAGTCGTAGTGACCTTCGTCACTTTGTAACTTCGCTTAATTGCGCGTAAGTTCGTGACTCTGATGGAAATCCGGGAAAGTTCGTCACATTGACGAGTTTCCGGGAAAGTTCGTGAGATGTGCAAGCCCCACCAAATCAAACCATCAACGCGGCCATCATTTTTCTTCAACGCAAGTCTCTCCAGATGTTTTTATATTGATACCTTGCTAACCCTAACCGCTAACCTCTAACCCTAACCATTAACCCTAACCACTAACCTCCAACCGCTAACCCAAACCCAAACCCAAACCCCTAACCTCTAACCACTAACCACTAACCCGAACCTAACCGGCCACTCTCGGCAAGTTGATGGCACGCATCACTCCATGATGTGCCGAGGAGCGCCGCTTGACAAGCAACTCACGAACTTTCACAGAAACTCGTCAAAATCACGAACTTTCTCGGATTTTCATCAAAGTCACAAACTTGCGCGAAATTAAGCGACGTTACTAAGTGACGAAAGTGGCGTGGACTCGCGCAATTCGGCACGCTGACGGATATGTTCCATGATGACGAGGCAAAGCACGGCGCCGCGTACGCTCCCATTTCCGCTAAGAATCCGTTCGAATCGTTCTAATGCGAGCTACATATGCAGCTACTAGTGGCGGGCAATCACCCGGTGCCATCAATCTATTCCCACGCTTGAGGTGCCGGTTTGCCGAGCGTTTGACTGACCCAGATCTCGCGGGAAGCTTTTCGAGGGTTGAACGGCCTCCGATCTCCGTTTCTACAGCCTCAGAAGTACTCAGAATGCCCGTGGGTATGTCGCCCTGAGCTCGATTTTTGTGATTTTGTGACTTATGCGGCGCCAGTCCAGTGTTGGCCACCAAAGTTGATCCTACAGTGGTGGAAGGGGGAAAATCGAAAATCCAGCCCAAGACCACATGGCCACCTGTCTTCTGAAGAAATCTCTCCAATCCAGTGATAGGAAAACCGGAGAAATGGGCCCGAAAAGATTTCTGGACTCCATCATTCTGTGCTTGATTCGATCATCCCTGAGAGAGCCGACTCATGCTTCCTGGAGGCACAATTCCGTTTAAGCCCTGAAATTATTTTTCTACGCACACTAGAAGACAATCCAATACCTCATTGTGCAGAAAACCCGCCGAATTCGTAGTTGATGGTCCATCCACTGTGCCCTTGGTTGCAACCGGTGTTGGAAAGGTATTGTCGTACATTCCTTCCAGTGCACCAAATATTGTAAGACTTCGAACACTTCATCCAGTATATAAAGAATACAACTTTGCGGCTAAACGTTGAGCATCTCCTCCCAAATGAATCCGCAGGGAGGTGAAAAATCCGTGGGTCACTGAATTTGATGGCGTCTCACTCGGAACGTGACCATCACGCATCGGCAATCGTAATCTCTGATTCCGCGTCCTCTCGGTGCGCGCGCTAGCTCCCCATCTCCACTCCTCGCTGGCGTGGCATCCGCACTACCTCTAGCGCGTCGCACTCCAGGTGCTCCACTGCCCGCTTGCACACCAGCACCAATCGCTGACCCGGCCTTGATCTCCAGCGCATTGCCTCGCGTTGCGGCCCACACCGCCGCCCTTCGCCCCTCCCTTCCGTTGTACCCCGCCCCGCATACATCCTCCCCGAGAAAGCTCTTCGAGACAGAGCTCATATACACGCTGTTGGAAGGAGCGATGTACGTCCGCTCTTCACGTCCCATCGACCCGTACTTGAGTCACAGCGCGTCGTCTGTGCCGCCCAGCTGCCGCTCCGTATACGCTCCAAGCCCCGAGCTCAGCTCCATTCCTAATGTCTATATCGCTCTTGTCCTGCTCTCGTGCTGGCTTGGCTCCCTCACGCCGATCACCTCCGTGCGCGTGGACTGCCGTCGGGCAGGAGAATCCTACAATACCTGCCGCAGCTGCGATTGGATCCCGAGACCGAGCGCCCAGGTTCTCTCTCCCTCGCGAGGCATGTCCGCTCTTCCTTCCTCCCCTCTCCTCTCTTCCCCTCATCTTCTTCCGGATCCGTGTTTCCTCGTGGCTGACAGTGCCTCTTCTTCTCCAGATAGTTAACTCACCCGACACGTCTACACGACTCTCCATGGGCCGCACGTTCATCCACCGCCTTGCGTCATCTATATCCCACTTGGTACGTCCTCCCATCCGCTTCATTTATTCATCTATGGCCCAGTATTGACTTCCCCCTACAGCTGCGTGTACGTGTGCAGCTGCACCACCCACTCGGCTCCTCGGCTCCTCGATCTGGTCGTGGGTGGGAGGAGGATGAGGATGGGCGGGGCGGGAGGAGGTGAAGACAGGGATATGTGTCGCGCCGGCAGTAAGTGGCGCGCGGGCGGAGGCGGTGGGAACGTCGTGGTGCTGTGTCACGCCGCTGGCAGAGCAGCAGGCGCAGGCGCAGGCGCAGACGCAAGCGCAGGTGTACGCGGGCGCGGCAGAGGTGATGGACGGCGGCGTCGAGCAGAGGTCGAGATGCGCTGGAGGCGCAGCCGCATCCGGAATCTATGCCAGGGCAATGACGCCGTGCGCGAGCCCGGGGAGCCGCTCAGCCTGCCTGCTACCTGCTGCTCGCTGGTGCGCGATGCGCTGACGTGTCTGCGGTCGATGCGCGGGGAGTAGGAGGAGCCGGAGATGGAGGCGGACGGGGGAGTGAGCGCCAGTGGAGCGTGCGTGTGGTGGAGGCTGTCACGCCGAGGTACGTCGCGGTGCAGGGCGGGCTGAGACGGTTGGTATGAGGATGGGAGTTCGAGTGCGAGTGCGAACCCGGGGAGCGGGCGATGCTGCTGGTGCGCGGGCGTGGGCATCTCGTGCGGTCGTTGTGTGGCACGAGCGTGGGCATTCAGAGTTGGAGGCGGAGGAGGGGGGCGCTCGCAAGCTGAGGCTGAAGCGCATGTCGACGCCGCCTGTGACTTCTCCCAATTCTTCCCGAGGATCGAGCGCCGTGCCGCCGCTCCCATACACGGGCCCGCCACCGTCGAATCGCCGCCCACGATACGCTGGAGCCCCGCTGCCTAATCTCGTCGACTCAACGGCGAGCAATGGATACACAAACCCACAACTTCTATACTCCACCCCCTCGCCCGTGGACCCCCGGGAATATGAATATGCACATGCTCCCACCGCGTACGCCCCGGCACCGCAGGGCTGCGACCTACAGGCGGCGCAAATGGACCCCGCAGCAAGGACCTTTACAATAATTCCCGTTACAACTGACTCGGATTCTGGGTGGAAAAACGACGCTCGTATTCGAGATGCTATTTAATTGCGGAGCCGGGATGTGAGGGTATTTCGTCTGTTCGAATCGAATTGGGCTTGGCTAACTTTCCTGTAGAACGCCCTGGAATATGGGTCGTGAGAACTCAGCCGAATTCCGCTAGGCTCAGAGGTTGGAGTCCATAGAAGAGTCAATTGTGATTACTGGTCTACTCATCTTAAGATCTTATACTATCTTTGATATATCTACATACGCAGGCAAGATACTTATCGAGATCCCTAATTTTCCCAAATTTCCTGAATCCGTATGTGATATAGTGCTCTTTCGGAGTCGTTGTATTTTCTTTTCACAGTTGTAGATTGCATAAAGATATACGCAGACAGATTGTGCGCCGACGTATCAGGATTCATCACACCACTCCCACCGCTTAAACCACCACACCCAAAACCAGCGCAGCACCAAGTACGATGACAGCTGCATTCCATCTCACTCCCGCCCCCAGCCCCGTGTTCGGATGGCCGCAGGCACTCGTCGTGCCGTTGCTCGTCCTGTGCACACACTCGAAAAAGCTGATGTTCGCCGTGGCGGGGAACGCCGCGTTGAAGGGACAGCCACACGTCTCGTTGATGAATCCCGCCGTGCTCCCGACGCTGGCGCAGCAAACTGTCAGAGCGGTCGCGTTGTTCACTACACAACCTGCGGGGTCGAAGGTAAAAAATAAATGACGGTTCGGGCGTCGGAAACGCGATAAATCGACATACCTGCGAACCCGCCGGTAATGGACCCGGAGTATCCTGGACGGAAGTCGCCAGCGTCGCAACCGGATGGGGTCGGGGATGCGGCGGAGGATGACGAGACCGGAGTGGCCATGCTACGAGCGAGAGTCGACTGTGGTGGGTGGAAGGAAGACAAGATGCGGGGGAAGCGCTCAGGGTGATTTACATAAGGCGCGACGACATGGACATGCGGGCACCAGTGATCCGACCAAAACAAGATGTGCGATGGGTCCTGGAAATTGGCGCTTATCGGGCGCTGCCTTGGGTCTCGTCCCAGTGAAAAGGTAAGCAGGGTTAGATACTCCCTGACTGAGTTGGATCCACCCTGCGCATATTCCTGCTCGAACTTCGTCTGGGATAAGAAAGTGAGAGCTGATGGCATCAACGATGTGCGGCAGTGCCGAGCGATGCCATCGTGATTAGCAATCACCTCCCGTCTTGCCTGCGTCTTGACGTCGACCAAGGCCGAAAGTGTTCGTTTGTCGGGAAACCATATATCGTCTTTACAAGGTAATCTGCACCCAAAATCGACGTCGTGGAGCAACTTTCCCTTGACCGAGGCAGTGGCTCTGCGACCGGACTTCCTCTCTCTGATTCCAATCTCAAATCACGCACCTGTCTCCCTCACATTCAGTTGCCCAAGACCTCATGATCTATCGCGGCTGTCTGGGCCCTGCGCCCGGACTGCTCGCGGAACTGCGGAGATACCGCTCAAATGGGTTGGGTACGTAGTGTCCGCTGTGCCTCCCGCGGACCTCGTTGGTGCGCAGAAACGTCGCTTTACATCCGGCTGAAGTTCATGTGATTGCGGGCGAGAGGCGAGGAAAGGGAACGATACATGAAGCCAGGGAGCGCCAAAATACTATTATGTAAGAGGTTTGAGCGCCAGGGAGGGTCATGGCAGACACCGCCAAGACAGACATGGCGGTTCTCTGCAAGGGGCGCCTTCCGCATTGGGATGTTGAAGGTCGTGGCGCGGCGCCGAATTCGGCCGAGCGGGGAATCGCCGGACCTGCCACGTGACTCATCTCCTCCTGCCACGACGCGCTCCTCTCGCCGACGAGGCGCGATATTTTATGGATTCCTGCTGCATTTCCGGGCCAAAATTCACCTGCCACTCGTCCTTCTACTTTCAAAGCTTCTTCCAAGACAATCTGCTGGATTCTAATGGGAAGCCGCCGTGGATCCCAGTGATTCAATAATGTGAACACCTGTCCTTTGAAGTTCGCAGGGGAAGGGTGGGTTCGAATCCCAGCGGCGGACTTTCACCTGTGTTAGATAGGTACGTTAACTCAGTCGTATCGGGGAAACGACTCCATTAATACGATGTACCTGTTAGATAGGTACATTAACTGGAGAGGATGATAAGTATGAGTAAACAGGAAGTAGTAAAACTCACCTCAGTCTTATCGGGGAAACGATTGAGGGAGGAATATGATGTGTAGTAATATATATATATGATACAAAGATAAGTAGTGCGTGCGCGCATCAGGCGAGCGCGCGCGCCATCAAGATATACGGGAGAAGATGGTGCCCGGAACCGAGGCAATCATAACAACCTGGAGAGTTGAAATTCGTTCTATACTCAAGGCCTCAAAAGGAGGGCATGGTCAAGCTCCTAGATTGAGAGGAAAGCATTGAGAGGAAAGCCGCCGTGGATCAGGGTGGATCGTCCTCCCCTATAGAGAGAAGGAAGCTTTAGATTGAGGAAAGGTGGGTTCTAGATCTTGCACGATTTTTTTTTTTCTCGTCCTTTCATTCAGACATTGCTCACAAGTTGTTAGACTCCCCCCCAATCAGACTTCCACCGGTAAAGCTCAGCTCCCTGAACATCCACATCTGATCCTGATTTTTGGCTGCGTTGGATTTTTAGATTTCGTTCTATCCGCAAGGCCACAATTTAAAGAGCAGGTTAGCATTGAGTACTGGGTTGTAGCAGAAAGCCGCTGTGGATCACGGTGGATCGTCCTCGCCCTATTATGACTATCTGTAAAGTTTAGATTGAGGAAGGGTGGGTTCGACTCCCACCGGTGGCATGATCCTGAGCCCCATTCGATTTTTTTCCACCTTATCCCTCCACGGCCCTCATCAAGTGAACCAGCTCGAGGAGGCAGCTGGACCGCTCCCCAAATCTTACATTCTTGATTTGCCTACCGAACATTCCTTAATCTGGCTCACCGAACATGTGTCTGTTCTCAAGACCAAGCCGGTTCGCTTTCCCTCTTTCTTCAAGGAGAGAGTATGATTGAGTTCCTAGATTGAGAGAACAGCCGCCGTGGATCACGGTGGATCGTCCTCCCTCCATTAGGAGATAGTATCGAAACTCTTTGCAGGGGAAGAAGTGGGTTCGACTCCTACCGGCGGCATTTTATTTTCTTCTTTTTCCTTTCCTAGTTCTCCTCCTGCCCTCGGTGAGTGATTCCAGCAAATTCACAGCTCGAGGCCGCAGCTCGAAGTTGGCGGGATCAGCTTCCCCCTCCCATATAATTAGTCTCACCGGCGAACATGCATCTGATCTGATCTGATCTCAAGTTGCGTGGCTTTCATTCTGTCTCCGGGACTAGGGTATTATAGAAAGGAAAGCCGCCGTGGGTCACGGTGATCATCCTCACTCTGCACGAAAATCTTTGCAGGGGGGAGAAGTGGGTTCGACTCCCGCCAGCGGCTTGCACCGACCGATGCTTTTTTATCTGCCATCCCTCCACGGCCCTGGGCGAGTCAATGCAGCTCGATATCTGCATCTCACCGCTCCCAGGTGGAGTGCCTCCCGTATCATTAGCCTAGCACCCATGCATTTGATCCTAAACTTCAACTGTGATTTTCGTCCTTTCTTCAAGAACAAGGTAATCGAGTTTCACTTTGTAGTGAGAAGCCGTCGTGGATCATAATCGTCCTCACTCCATTCGGTGCTGTATTGAAAATCTTTGATGGGGAAGAAGTCGCACCGGCGACATTCTTTGTCTATATGTACACCCTTTTTCGCTGGTCCCCGTTTTCTCTGCACTCTTTGTACAGAAGGATTTGGGACAGGGAAGTCTTACACGTTGAACCGGCAGAGATAGAGGTGCGGTGAATAGGTGAACCGTACGCAATGTGGGATACTGCATGCCAGTTTCAATGTGCGGGATATACATAAGTCAATGGATGTTGAGCGGTGCATATCATTTTCCCTGAGCATTGAGAAGTATGTATATAGATATCAAGATGCCCGGGATAAGAAAGCCGCTGTGGGTTAGTTGGAGATCGTCCTCTTGCTATGGCGCACCTGAGGACGGAGTGGATTTGATTCCCACTGGCGGGGTTACAATTTCCGAACAGTTTTGTTTTTTGGGCGTTTTTGTTTTGTGGGCAGCCCCGCGGGGCCCGGGGGAGGGATGTGGGTGCGGCGAATAGTTGAACTGGATGCTGCATCCCAGTTTCAATGTGCGGTACATACGTACATAACTCGAAGAATGTTAAGAGATTCTGGCTCCTCCATGAGAGATATATTAATACCAAGAAGCCCAAGATGAGAAAGCCACCGTGGATCAGTGGGAGATCGTCCTCGTTCAGTAAATTGATTAGTTGTATTGAGGAGGAAGAGGTGGGTTCGACTCCCACCGGTGGCATATGTCTGAACTCTTGGCGTTTTTTAACTCCCTACCCGCCCCTTTTTAGCTTTTCTCCCCGCATTATTGACACTTACATACTCCCACATCCGATTGAATTCAATCAACGCGCAGCTCGGCACGCTGACCGATATGTTTCATCCTCGGCAGCGTGCCGCCGATGACGTGACGCGTGTGACGCGTCTCCTGTGCATTGCATTCTCGCTGCTCGCCGTCACCGCCATGGACGACTTCAAGCCTCCCTCGACGTCGTCAGCCACGTCCTCGCCCGCCCTCTCCTCGCCGCCTACCGCCTCTCCCAGCCCCTCCCCGTCGCCGTCGCCGTCGCCCGCCATACCTTCGACACCGCCCGCCATCCCCTCGACAACCGTCACTGCCCCGCCCCCGTCCTCCACGACCCCCTCTGGCTCCCCCACCGCCGCCGCCCTCGCCTCCGCCAACGCCGGCTTCGACGCTCTCTTCGCCAACCAGATCGGCCCCGCCCGCGCCGCCTTCGCCGCAGACAGCACGCCGTTCCACGTGCTGGGGCTCGGCGTGTGCGCGTTCCTCGAGGCCGCGCTGGGGATGGAAAGCGGGCTCATGGGCGAGGCCGCGCGCCTCCTCACCCTCTCCGAGGCGGGCGCAAGAAAGGCGGCGGCGGACGCCAAAAAAGCCCGCGCTGCCCTCAAAGGAGGAGGGAAGGACAAGGGGCAGGGTGACGGTGGCGGCCGGTTCGCGCCGGGCTTGGAGTGGGAGATCCTGGGCGCGGACGCGGTGGTGCTCCTCGGGCTGACGCACGCGCTGAGCGAGTCGTACATGGGCTACTTCCAGTGCATGTACGCCCTCAACGCCGCGCACGGCAAGTTTACGAAGCTGTACAAGCAAGTGTTCCCAAGGGGCTTGGAGGGATATCGCACGCCGAATTCCAGTAGCGTGCCGAGTGCGAGTGCGAGTACGAGCACCATCGCGCTCTCGGCACCCTCCACCCCCTCCTCCCCCACACACTCCCTCGCCCCCTCCGCCTCCACTTCCGTGACCAAGTCCCTCTTCGGGCGGTGGGGCTCCAGCGCGAACAGCTCGGTGGTCTCGTTGTCCGCGTCCGCGGCGGCAGCAAAGGAGAAGGAGAAGGAGGAGCAGGAGAGGGAACTGGCGCGGCCCGCGGAGGGGCCCGTGGAGGAGATGATCGTCGCTGGGACTGCGTTCGGTGTGTGCTCTCGACTGCGAGTGAACGAATGGCGCTAACGGCTGGTGTGTGGGACAGGATTCGGCCTCTTCAACCTTGTGTTCTCGCTCCTCCCGAAGAAGGTGCAGTGAGTCGCGCGTTTCTCTTCTCATCTTCTCCCTCTGCTGTTTCGTCCGCCCATTCCATTCCAATCCAACCCCCTTCCCGATCTTACTCTCCTTCCTCGTCCACTTCGATTCGATTCGATTCCATCCGGTCCAGCCATTCGCATCCCATCTGATTCGCCTCGCCCTCCCTTGCGTTCTATTCCATCGCATCCGTTCTATTCCATCACATCGCATTCACATCTTACTGCATTCACATCCTACTGCATCTGCATCCGCATCGCATTGCATCGTTCTGATTCTTACACCCCCATCCATCCCCTCTATCACCCACATCTTCCGTCCTTCCCGGTCCCTTTCTATTTTATCGCATTCACATTCGCATTCACGTTCACATCCCATTCGCATCCCATCCCATCCCATTCGTATCCGCATCCCATCCCCACTCTCCTCCCATCATTCCATCTCCCGCATTCCATTCATCCCTTCTATTGCGTTCCATCCCCTCTATCCCCTCTATCCTCACACCGCTCTCTTGTATTGACCTCGTCATTTCTCACGTCATTCCACTTCGCTGAAGCGCGCGCTAACCCCCGCCCAGATCCCTCGTGGGCCTCCTCGGCTTCAAGCACGACCGCGCGCTCGCGCTGCAGGCGTTGGCGGTGCGTTCCTTTTCTCGTTCTTTCACTCCTTCTCTTGTTTCCTCGATTCCCTCCTCTTCCGCGATTTGCGACAGCTTTATTTGTTTCTTGCTTGGTGGTTAGATTCATTCCACTGGCGTTGACCCTCGATTCTCGATGATGCGGTGCGTGCGCGCCGGGTCTGTGCGCTGTGCACTCCGCGCTGCGCCCACCCCCGACTCGGCGGGCGCGCGCGCAGACTTGACGCATCTGTGTGCACTCGGTCTGTGCTGCGGCTCGCTTTCTGCGCGGTCTGTGCTCGATCTATTTTGGGAGTTTAGGCGGTCTGTTCGGGTGATTTCGGCGATTTCGGCGGTTTGGGCGATTCGGATCCTCTTCTGCGCTGGCGCGGGGACCCTCTTCTGCGCGGGTGGGTGGAGCGGATGGGGCGATCGTCGTGAAGTGGTCGTGCATAGGGCAGCGGCTCGACCCGTCGCTCGATGGGGTGGGACTCGATTTCGACTCGTTTGGTCGCCGGCGTTCATGCGGTCTGCGTGCGTTGTGCATTGTGCGGTGTGCGGTTTGCGGCGGAGACGACACATGTGCGGTCTGCGGTCTGCGGTCTGCTCTGTGGATCGGTCTGTTCAGACCGAGTCGGGTCCATTTCGCGGATCGACCCTCTTCTGCGTGGGTGGAGTCGAGTGGGGGCTCCGCGGTCCTCGGTGGAGTCGAGTCTGCGGCTGCACTCGGGCCCCGCGTAGCGTTTGTGTCCAGCGTGGTGCGTGGGCTGCGCGCTCACGCGATGGGACCCGCCGCATTGCCTGTTTCGATTTTGCTTCGAGTCGCGCGTTGGCGTTGATGGGTGATGGGCTTGGGGCGGCGGCGCGGCCCGTCGATCGTCGTCGGCGTTCGTCATTCGTCATTCTTATTCTGCGGCTGCGGCTGCGTTTGCGCAGCGTGGGTTCGTTCGGGATGCGTTTGTTTACTGGATCTGGATCAGTAATGTTGGGTTCTTGGCTATTTCTCTTTTGGCTGTGCTGTGGTTTTGGTTTTGGTCTTCGCGCCGAATTTCTACTCTCCGGTCTACAACTCAGTTATCCACCGACACTGACTTATTTTACTTTTGTTTCGGCAGGTCAGCGCAGGCGTGACGACGCTCGGCGAGGGCGTGGGCGTGGGCGCGTCGGGGCGTGACGTGCATGGTGTGTTTGCGGGGTGCGTTTCTGCGTTGCCTTTCCACTCCCCGTTATCCCTCTCCTCTCGCTCGCCTTTGTCTGGCACTCATTTAAATTATTTTTTAGACTCGTCCTAATGACCTTCCACGGCGTCGTGCTCCTGCTCGCGGGGTACCAGGCGGACGAGGCGCGCACGCTGCGGACGTACCGCGCGATTGTGGATTCGTGAGTACCTTTGTTTTGATTGATTGATTTTGGGTCGAGGTTGGGGAAGGAGAGATGCGTCTGCTGGTTTCCGGCGGAAAATCGTCGAGTCCTGCTGCGACGAGACGGTCTTGACGCCGGGAGAGTGCAGGACGAAGGACGGAGGACGGAGGACGGCGATTGATCGCTGATTGCTGACAATTCTTTGGTTGACAGGATCGAGGCGCGCTACCCGACAGGGGCGCTATGGATCCTGAATCGGGTGCGTCTGTTTGCTAGTTTTCCGATTTATTTTGGCACCGCGGTGGCTCGCTCCCCTCCTCTTCCTTCCATTCCTGTTCAATCTTCCCCTCCGCTTCGGCTACTCCGAGCACACTCCCGATCAAACATCCCCGGCGCTTCCGATAAACGCTCACTCCCTCCATCCCTTCGCGCTTATTATTCTACTTGACGTACGGACGAACGCTAACGCTGCCCCCACAGGCCAAGATCCTGCGCATGTCCAACGACGCGCAGGGCGCGATCGCGGTGCTGCAGCGCGCGCTCGAGGCGCCGCAGACGTTCGTGCAGGCGGATACGCTTGTGTGTCCCTTTTTTCCTTTTCGTAGGATGTATTTATTTATACGACTCCAGCTGGTCTTCGAGCTGGCGTGGACGCTGCTGGCGCAGCGCCGGCATCAGGAGGCGGCGGACGCGTTCGTGAGGCTTACGGAGCTTAATTCGTGGTGCGCCCCCTTCCTCATCCTCTCTTCCCCCGCCTCGTCGTAGCGCACGAATGCTGAGGTGGTTCTTGTTGTGTTTGATGCAGGTCGCACGCGACGTACTACTTCATCGCGGCGGGGTGCTACGTGTCGATGGGGAACCGCGCGAAGGCGCAGGAGCTGCTCGACGCGCTGCCGGAGCTGCTTGCGCGGAAGAAGATGGGGGGGAAGGATTTGCCGACGGAGGTGCTTATTCGGAAGAAGTGTGAGTCCTCCGGGTTCTTGACTTCTTTTTTGCTGGGATGGTGAGACTGACGGACGGGGGTCGACAGTGGAGTTCTACAAGGAGAAGCAGAAGAGGCGCGGCGGGGATCCGGCAAAGTTTGTGGAGTCTGTTAGTATTAGTCCGGCGGATGGTGCGTTTCTCATTCACTCCGTGTTGTGGGTCCGTCGTTGATTATTATTATTTTATTTTCGGGTAGAGCTGGCGATCTGTGAGTTGCCCGCCTCTCCTTTATTTCTGTGCCTGCTGAGATCGGGGAAATACAGTCTGGAACACACATCAGCGCATCGACGACCACGTTGCGGAGGCGCACATCGCGGAGCTGGCGGTCCTCACGCCGCCCGTGGCGCTCGCCGTCCACAGCCCGTTCCTTCCTGCCGTCGACGAGAAGCACGCGGTGTCTACGCTGGTGCGTTCACCCCCTTCCATACTCGTATACCCACGACTGACCGCTTGCAGCCCACCCACGACCTCGACACGCAGGACGAAAGCGCGCTGCGCGCGCTCCTGCTCGGCATCATGCACCGCACTTTGCGCCTCTACGGGCCCGCGCGCGCCTTGCTCGAGGCCGCGCGCGGCGCGCAGGGCGTCAAGGTCAGTACGTGGATCGCGGGCGTCGCGCTGTTTGAGCTGGCGGTCACGGACCTCAAGGAGGCGCAGGCGACGCTCAAGAGTGAGGATAGGGCGGGGTGGGTGGGGGTGCTGGCGGGGGCGGACACGAAGCTGGATGGGGCGCTGGGGATTGCGGGGAAGAGCGATATTGATCTGTCATCGAGGCTGGATAGCCGGATTGCGCTGTTGAGGGATGAGATTGTGGCGAAGCGCGCGATGGTGGGGGCGTGAGCGCGTGGATGTGCGCGGATGGGGTGGCTTGGCAGAGGGGTGATTGGATGGGTGGGTACGGCAGTGGCACCAGACCTTCACATGCACTGCGATTAGAGCGTAGAGCGTAGAGATACCAAGTTACTGCGATAGATTTTATTTCTGACTCGGGTTAATAATTAGTTGGGCAGTTACATGAGCCCATTGTTATACTTCCTGGGCTTAAGCTTCGTTCTTGCTCGAATCCTAGAAATTTCCGGTCAGACGAGACTGTCTCGTCTGAGTGCCATCAACTCCCCAGGCTCTGCAGTTGCCGTGGAGCGCGTCTTCTCAAGAGGCTGCATCACCATTGCCCTCTGTTGAGCTCGCTTGCAGCCCAGCACCATCAGGGCCTTGATAGTACTCAAGGCTCAGCTCCGACTGGTGCACAAGGAGGTCCTCGATGCTTTGAACGAGGTAGATGCTATCCGTCTCAGTGCTGCCAGTGAATTGTAGATTTTGATCTGAGTTGAGGTTCTTTACCGTACGTATCACGTATTACGGCCGTATATCACCCGTACCGTACCGTGCCAGCTGTTGTATCTTCTCGCAATCATCGTACGTACACGGAACGGATTACGTATTCACGTATTTGGTCACGTACCGTATACGGTACGTACGGTGCGATTCCCTAGGTCACGAGACATTGCTGAGGCTAAGTGAGCGAGAGCTTGACGTGACCGCCGACAACACCTTTTATTGAGATTCAAACTACTCCACACTTTACGATGAACATATCTGGAGATCCTCCAGGCTTCTCCGTTTTTGAGGGGTGATTTATCTTGGATTTATCCAAGGGGGTCCAAGGATAAGCATTGCCCATATGGGGTTGGGTAGGTTGGTTGGGCCCCGGCCGCCAGAGAAAAAAATTGTATGCACTTTTATTTTCCCCTAATATGAGGCCTAGAACCTTCTCACGATTTCCCAAGCATACTTTAGGCAGTTCCGACGGGATATTACTGTCGTCAATGGCTTGGTTGGCTGTGAATATGGCCAACATCACTTTTGAACCGCCTCCCGATCAGGCAAGCCATCATGTGATCCCCGAAATGGTCTGGACCAACGCCGAAGTCTTTTCCTTCAACTCGCACTAATTTTGTGATTCAACACCGGGATGAACTCCGACATGCCATCTGAGCGTCCCCTAGGGCTCAAAAAAACTCTAGCGGCAAATTTGAGGCTTATATAAGCGAGTTCCCACGGTAGGTTGGTAGGTTGAAGCCCGAAAGGCCGTTTCAAAAGAAATTGTAGGTGATATCATATTTTCTTATCGTTGGACCCCCTTGGATTTATCGCAGCTTAGAAGTGCATACACTGCCACTGATTACCATCAGGATGTGACGCGTCACAAAATTCCCTTCTTCTTGCCACCATGTCGCGGGACAGGATACACCCTGCCTTTCGACTGGAGCTTCTCTCCGGTATCTCGAATCTCCTGTACAAGGTACGTCTTCCCAGTCTCCTCCCACTTCCTCATCTCAGCGGGAATGCTGTTTCCGAAGAGAATCGCGACATCCGCCGCCAAAGGCTCGGTGCGGGATTTGCGGCGTCTCATCGAGATACTGCCGAAATTATCACAATCGCAGGCGCAGCTCACCCTGCCTGCATTCTATGCCAATCTTGATAAAAACCCCGTTCCGGCCGAAGCCGAGCTCGATACATCGAAATTTCTCTCTGGCGTCGAACGCGCTGGGCTAGCGATATGCGGGTTGGGCTCGATCTTCCCCTCCGACGCGTCGAATTTAGTCTGGACGGCTGTTTGGCCGTGGCTGCACTTTTTTCACCTGTACCGGGACTACGTTACGGGCCAAATGGACGCAGCGATGTATCTCGCTTTCGGCGCGTTCATCGCGCGTCTTGCAGATGATGCGGCGACAGAGAAACTGATAGAGCGGCAAGCTGGGGTGCAAGGGCTGTGCACCCGCATCTGGATCCTCACACTCGACGTCCCGGAGAGCATGCGGCAAGCGACATTCGACGAGTCGCAAACCCGGTTCATGAGGCTCTTCAACGCATCCCGCCCGGGACGCTTTTGGGAGATCGTGGACGAGGCCGGCGGCCTGGCAGAGCTGGCAGCACTCGTGCTGAAGCATATCGTCGTCAGTTTCCCCAGGTCACCGCAGATGATCGTCTTTTTCAGTTGGGCCATTACGTTCTTGGATGACGCAGATGACGTGAATGGGCTCTTCCACGCAGCCCTCTTGGACCATGGAATCGTCGGAGTACTGGTACATGCTCTCCGCGCATTCGACGGTGTCGTCCACCCTGCCCTCCTGGGCATCCGTGGCGGCTGTTTATCGCTTATCTCAAAATGGTTGGGCATTCCGCCGGGATATTTTTGGATGCAAGAGGCCCTCGACGCGGGCCTCCTTCGCCTCATACTTCTCTGCGCTGGGCTGCCGGCAAATGACAGACGCGGGCTAGAAGTCTCCTGCGCCTCGTTCGCCGCTCCCTGGTCTACCCCTCCGTTATCTCGCGGATCTCTCGATGCGTCCGGGATGTCGAAGATCTAGAGACACGGCCTAGATTCGCCGCGTCATTCATTTCCCCCGACTGGCAAAAATTCAAGGAAATATCAAGCGCGCGCGTCGAAGTGCTGAGAGCTTTCAACTCTCGAAAGCGCCCGGCCTTAAAGGCCTGTGACAATGTAAAAGTAAGCCGTCATTCATTTACCCACTCGCTGCGTTTACCATAAAAAATGGATAGTGTGAAACAGACATTGGCCCGAAGACAGACTTCAGACGCTGCGATCAGTGCGAGTGCGTCTATTATTGCTCGACTGACTGCCAAAGATTGGATTGGAAGACGAGTGGACATCGGTCATTGTGCCAGACTCTCAACTTCATCCGCATTCGTGGGTCTCTCTGGCAATCTTCTTGCGAGCTGACTAACCCCATAAATTAGGAGAAGGCCCGCTCAGTAAAAGCACACGTGACAGGTCATTCCTCCGTGCATTGTTGCACCACGACTACCTAGCAGCGAAGTCCACCATCCTGCGCCAGCAGGTCATTTTCTTGAAAAAGAACCTGGGCGCCGCGTTCTACACGTCGTTCGACTACACCACCGACCGCGGCACGCCCGTTATCGCGGTTCTGCCCATACCCGTCCCCCGCTCAGATGCGTCAGCGGAGGCGCGCGACTGGGCGGCGCTGTGGCATGATTACCCGCTGCGGGCGGAGGGGAGCGGCGGGAAGATGGCGCTGCATGCGATTCGGGTGTGGGAAGGGGAGGGATCGTGCATCAGGCTGTACGTCATGCGCTCGGAGAGTACGGATGTCCATGACGGAGTGAAGCGTATCGCCGCAGAGGATATGCCCGCTACAAGAATGGAGCTGAAGCTCCAAGCGATAGCTACCCTCAATGTGCTAGAAATTCACTAACCACTTTCTTCCGCTGGTCTTTTCGAAGGAATGCATGAGTTAGAGCATTGGAATATTTTTATCCGAGTCACATAACAAAAGTTCTTGGTCCTCTGCTATCAACCGCCGGGAAGCTGGCCACCTCAGGTCTTTGACCGATTAGGTGCTTCTCGTACAGCCTTACCATGGTCCCGAGGGCTGGAAATAGACGGCATACATCCTGTGAACAAGTGAAGCCCAAACTTGGTGAGAGTTTGAGTGCTTGGTGAATTATTTTCCGTCGGAACTCCCAAAAAGGTAATTGACAGGGTCGCCGACGAAAACTCACTGTTGCTGGCTCAAATGATAGTCCTGAGGTGCAGGAGATGTTCAAGGACCTAAATGCTTCATTCTAGGCATCCAAACATGATGTCGGACCTATAGAGATAGAAGAAATTGCTGCTTCTAGCGAGGTATGAAAGCGCCGGAACCCACGCCGCTGATAAATGAGGATCGCGCGAGAGTTAGAGGCTGACCATGCACAAAATACATCGCCTAATGCTTCATAAGAAGTAAATGGATGTGCCTGGTACGGCTGTTCCACTCGTGAGTTGTGCTGTCAAGAACCCGGCATTTAGACATTGTTGCCACCAAAAATAGAGTGATATTACGCATCGGAAAGTGCGGCCAAAGCGCGTGAGCGTACCGATGCAGCCTTCAGAAACAAGGCCATCTTAGAGGCTGTACGTGCCCCAGGGGCATCCGTCTTGGAGCCCGGCCACAGTATGGCGCAGGTAAAGAGCTGTGTATCGGTGGTAGGGTGGCAGTTAGTGACTCTGGGAAGCGTAAGCACTCTGAGGCCTTGTTCGGGATCTCCAGGTAGTTAGCTGTGCCCCGCCAAAAATTACATGTATAGCTAAGGCCACATGTAAGGCTCAATTGGGAAGCCCCCGTCAGTCACTCAAGTCTAGACCCGGTCCGCCGGATTCATGGGTGTAGAACGGGTATAATGCACTAGAGGATACATTTAAAGAAAGCACTGCTCTAAGAATGGGAGAGGATGGTGAGATCATTGGAGTTCGTCGCTGTCAACGGCGTAGGGCTTCAACCCGCCCGTTAAACGGGACGGCCGTCGAAAAGACGGCCGTCTTTTTTGACGGGACGGATCAACCCGTCCCGTCCTCTTGAGTTTGGACCTCTCAGGACGGGCGGGTCCCGCCCGTCCCGCCCGTCCCGCCCGTGACGGCCGTTTCGACGGGTTCAATGAGGCTTCTGGCGGCATCATGCTGGTGAGTAAATACCATACTGTGTGAGGGTATTCAAAACTCAACTCAAGTTCTTTGCTTCTCAAAGCGATTTTGGTGGCCTCCAGATGACGGAAAAAAGCCTTTGAGGTCGTCTGGATGGTCAAAGCGGGCAACATTGATCGCATCAATCTCATCAATCACCTTGCTTTCGGCTCGATTTTCGCCCCAAGCAGTGAGTTCATGTGGAAATGTGACGAATGATCCAGATTTCACCATAAATTCATCCAAAGTCGACCATATTCGAGCGGTCTTGCCCAAATTTGCGTTGATCCCGGGTAGACCCGTCCAACCCGTCAAACGGGCGGGGACGGGTCCCCCGTCGACGGGTCAACCCGTCCCGCACCCGTCCCGTCTAGGTCTTCGGGTCAAGCTCAGGACGGGCGGGTCCAAACCCGTCCGTCCCGCCCGTCGACCCGTCAAGAACGGGGACGGGTTGAAGCCCTACAACGGCGAGCGAGGGTGGCGGTGATCGGACCATCGCCATGACGTGTGACAATCTGTGACCATCCAGCTGTAACTTAGGAAAATAGATTGAGCTCCATCTAGCTAGCTGGGGATCCCGAACAGGACCTGACTCGACTAGGCGAAATCGGACTCAGTTGTGGGGCTCTCAGCTCTGCCCTGCGCCCATCTTTCTTCCCCGGGAGTCAGTCACGACCTGGATTCCCCAGAGTGTCTGAGCTCTCCCATAGACCTCCTGAAGTAGTCGCCACCTGAGATACGAGACCTCGTTCCCGCACCTGACACTTGGCCCACTCTGTCCTCCGTCCATTTCCTTGACGCCAAATTGTACGTCCAGGCACTTATCCATCGGCGACGTATTTGACGAACTGATCGCCTTTCAGATGCGTTGGGGCGTTGGTAACGTATGCGCTTGCTTTGGCTCAATAAACGGTACGTACAAGTTATATAGATAATCGAATATTTAGCAAATTAATACAGAGCTGTATGTACTGTACCCCAAGCAGATAAGTGTCCAAAATATTATCAAAAGATTGACTGTGTTACATGACAAGAAGGTCCAACAACGGCGAGCAGCGCCCTCACTGGATTGCTGGGATTAGTTGTGAGCCACGGCTATCCCCGACATGTCAGCTACTACGAGGGTTGACAAACGTGAGGCTACGCACGGTTACAGTCTCCGGCAAGCACCGTCGTCCCAATGGTCGCAGCGAGATTTTGCACCGTACTCATATGGGTGTTGTAGAAGGCACTGTACGCCGTTATCTGATCGTCGGAGCAGAGCCAGGTGATGAGATCGATGTACGTGGCTTTCCCGCCGCAGATGCTCTGGAAACGCTTCGTCTCCGCGTAGGTGGCAACATGAAGGGGACGCGGATTGCCCACTGCGAGGCTGAGAGGCAAGGTCCCGTGCATCGTGTACACCATGCTGTCCGAGCGCGCCGAGTACGCTGTCAACGTCTCATTGAACGGGGCGCCGCCGAAGACCCCAGCGCGCGTCGCACCGGGGACGTTGTCGGTGCCAGCGGTTCCGGTGACGGAGGCGCCGCCCTTCGGATCCGTGTAAGGCCGTGTGGGATTGCAATCAAATTTGGAAATGGTACTCACATACCACTGGATGGCGAAGAATGACTTGGTGATGTCGGTGAACTTATTCAACGGGGCGTTGTACGTGTAGCTATTGTGCAGGAAGGTGGGCGAATACCCTCTGGGGCATTGCAGGTCGTCGAGCGGGGTGGTGATGGGCTTTGCATCGGAGGAAATTGGGGAGGCGTGGACGTGGAGAGTGGAGATCAAGAAAAGAAGGGCGACTCCAAGAGTGTTTGCGAAGGGTGCGAAATGCATTGCTAAGTCTGGTAAGAGAGAGTGGGAGGTTGTATACGTGGGTGAGAGGATTATCGAAGACCGGTGTGGTTGATGGAAGGCAAGGTCGTCCAAGGCCCGTATTTATGCTAGATTCAGATGTACCAGGGTATTAACAACCGCCGCTTCGAATTTAACTCCCCTTGTTTCGAGTTCATCTCCCGTGGATCGACGTTCATAAATGATAGCTCAGCCACACGCCAGTCAGCCCGACACTGTTCGGTTTGTTGGCATAACAATATTCAGTACCTTGCGCACCTACGAGTTGCCCCGAGTATTTTGTCGAGTTATGGGTCGTTCATGCCAGTTCACCGTCGCTCTCAACGCCGAGACTTGGGCCAGTACGATCGACAGTGGTCGAATTTTAAGCCATTTGGTTCCATTTTGCTCGAGCAACCCTGAGGCAATCAATCGGAAGTGCAGAATTATCCCAGGCACTGGGCGGCAAACTTGGCAGCAATTCGATGACTGAAGTGTCTCGTCGCCTGTGAAACAGGTTTCTGGTTAGTCTCTCAGAACAGTATCCCCATGTCTTGTCCTACTGCGTCGTTTCCGAGCGCTCACGTGCCTGCTGATAATTTATGTGTGGCGCAGATAAGAATCCATTTGCAAATAGTATCTGGCGTACTGTAGTCCGTAGTGGAGTGTTAGAACTGCGATCAATTCGGAAAAGGGATTAAATGGCGGATGCCGGCACCTGCCAACTACTTTCGGAACCAAATGTTGGTCACCTCCGAGCTGGAAATTGTCAAAGTCCTCTCCTTGACCTGTACTACTCGGTACAAGACTCATTGCTTGCCCAGTTCTTTTACATAAAACAAAGAGGTGTGAAAAAAATGATGGCGCGAATCAAACTCCACTTGTGTCCACAGACTCGTGAATAAATCACCCCCCAGGCCGTCCTGTCCAGGAGTTCGTGTAAAAGAAGCCGAGTTTCCATGTGTAGTTCCTACAATTCCGTCCCGGCAACGCCGTTATTTCACCAAGTTTTGAATGCAGAAAACTTGCTTCAGCTCGGGGCACCGTCTGAAACATTTAATACTCAGTTGGCGACATATACAGTACTTCACAGAGAACAAGAAACGCGAGAACTATTTTCCTCGGTGTTTTCGTCTCGGAGATGCCGGGAACTGGCTTGTCTGGTCTGTTTTCGGAATTTCCTCGTCATGCACGTTAAGAATTTGGAAATTTCAATTTTCCAGAGCTGAATGAGCCCAATAAATACTATCAATATCACTATCACATAGGTCCAACACCTGGAAATGTGCTTGGTAGGGCCGCCATGACCCGCCAGCATTGAGATGTAGGCTGCCGAATAAAGGTACAAAAGGGGCTAGATCTGATGGCAGTTCTAACAATCCACTCAACACTGAAATACACCTTTCTACTTGTCAAGCCTTTTTCGACACTAGGGCAGTTCATAGATCTTTGCCACAATGCCCCCGTTAGGCCTATTAGGCTGTCGTCCGAAATAATCGCAGATGTAGGCCACCACCCTAGGTTTTCTTCATTTCCGAACATGACTTCAACATTTACTTTTCCCCCTGAGATCGCATTCACCCCTTCCGGGGCTGCGCAGCCCGCCGTTCCCTCACCTGTCAAAAGCCCTCAGAGCTGTGTTCATTTGATGGGCGGACGAACGTAAACACGGTGTTTTACCTCTATTCCTGTGGTTTTCGCTACCGTGTGGTAGTTGGTTACTCCAGACGGAACCCTTTGGAGTCGTATCTGTTCAATACTTCCTTTGCTCCTCCGATGAATGTGAACGTCCATTGTCTGGAATCGAGATCCCGAATGCTGGAATGCAATGAATGCAGGGAGGGGCTGCCGACGCCAAGTCCTGTCGCGATATTTTTATGCATCCTCTGAGCTATTTCCACTGCCTCAGCAGTGCCTGAGGTGAGCCATACTGGCCCATTTTTGGATATTGGTCATATGTTCTACGTAAGCATTTCGTGGGTGGCCCTCAAAGACCGCCCTCACCCCGCCTCTGCCACGTCAGACAGCCATCGGCCATCGACCATTTCACCGGGCCTCTGTGGCGGAAATTCAATGAGTTACATGCCACCAAGTCAAGGTCAAGTTAAAGCTCAGGTACATTTGTGGACGGGCTGTGGCTCCTGGGCCTAGGAAATATACACCGACAGAAACCCCGCTTGTAGAACGGGACGACATTGAACAGATAAAATGTAGCGCAATCAAACTGGTTCAGGACTGGGCCCGTCCAGCATTGCGCCGAAAGATTGGTAGAAGCTGAGACATACGACAAGCGCAAGGAGGGAGGCGCTGAGGCATTATCCCTCTCCGCATGACGTGCCGCAACTGTGCTCGCTCTCCTGCTCAACGGTCCATACATTCCTTCTCCCAAATCTTCCGGCGGTTCTAGGAGTAGCGGTGAGTGAAGCCTGATTGATACTTTTCAGCTGCTCGGTGTATCGTCGTTATCGAATGACGGGACTGAGACACCATGTCTCGCCGAGATCCCCGCCCCTCGGAAAGCCTAGGTCTGGACCGGCCCAGATGGCGTCCTCCCCAGCGCATATCAAACAACCTACTAGCTTCCATTCTACGACCACCCGACCACACCACTGACCCGCAGCTCCTCAGCCCCACTGCGCTCGACTTGCGCTTCCAAGCCGACATCATGCTCGCGGAAGTGCGGCCTCCCTGCTCTAAACGCCCGCCCTGCTGCCCGCGCATGGTGTGCTCTCGCTGTGTGCGTCCATCGCCAATGCAGCGCGATATACGGATTTGATTCGTCACACGGTAGGATCTTTGTCCTCTATTCTTGCACGGCGCTCATAATTTAGGGCAAAATTCATCCTCTCCGCAACGAATCATTGAGGGATGGAGATGTCCTGACAAGGATTAAGTGTACATATAAGCCTTATATCATATTATGAACCAATTTGTCCCGAATTTGATAAATTGCGATGAGCTCTTTCCGTGACCACTTTATGTAATGTTTCCTGGACTGCTCACTATTCTCCAAGCTCAAGATCTTTCCGTCATGACGGCTTCATATCCTGTATCTCATGATTATCCGTATTTTTCAGGCATGCATGTCCAATTTGTGAGGCCGATGATACTGCTATCAAGAGCCCAGATTCAGCCTTGCGATGAACCTTGGAAGTTGAGCAACCAGTACCGGGGGAGGAACTTCATCATGGAGTCAATCCGATTCTCCAGGTAAGTAGAAAATTAAGAGGGTAAATTTTCTACGCCGTGTCCGCGACTTATTTCCGAGGCCACGGCAACTATGCTGAAGTGAAGGAAGGAAGGGGCAATCGGGATTCGAAAACGGATATAGGGGCAATTTTTTTTTTCGACCCTCGGCCAGCCCCACCCATATAAGGAAGGAGGTTCCCACCCCTGGCGGCGGGCCGCGTCTCCGAGTCATGTGCGTGCTCACCGCCACCTCACCGCCACCAGGTTGACAGCTTCCTAATCCACTCAGCGCTCTATCAATTATCAATTGACCTCTTCGACGCTCTGGTGGCGCTGCAACGTCGTCGAGCGTCAGCCACTTGCATTTACAGCTCTTTGCATATCTAATGGCACTAGCCAAATTTGACTAAATAAGAACAAATTTGATCTACCGAGTTGCCGGGCTCATATCTCGCTCAACTCTCAGCGGATTTGGCTGATTCGAGGTGCGTTCCGCGCAGTTTTGGCAGGGATTTCCAACCATGCCAGAGAGACCGGGTGAAACAGGACATTTGTGTGCGTAAGAATTCGGGAAGTTCGGTTTGAACCAAAGCTACCGACAGTCATTCCTTACTCAGTTCTCCACCAATTTACTTGAATCTGGGTGTTTCCGAAGGGGCCGATGATGGCAATCATGTATGTTATATATGATTGTGTCCAGAATCTCCTTAACATTGTAGAACATATGTTCACTCATTCAGATCAAGGATGCACTGGAAGCTCACCGTATCGATATGGCGAGGAACACTAACTCAGACAGCAAGAATAATAAGAGCGTTGTATAAATCGGAAGCGCCAGGCGATGGTAAGGGTAGAGGAGAAGATATCTAAAGTCAGGTGATGGCTGATGTAAGTAAATCAGGGAGAGGGTTTACATGCACTCAGGAACATCTGATCTTGGATATATCCAAAATACTATCGGATCCAGGCCTGTGCCTCCATTCTACCTTTCCAACGAATCCAGGGAGCTGTCAATCGAATCAGAATGGTCGCTCAAGAAACAGTTCAGGGTGAGGTTAGATTCGTTAGAAAACAATAAGTAGGGGCAATTTTGATACACTTGGACTTTCTGTTCTACCTCTCGAGTAAGACATGGGTCGAAAGTCCTGTTCAAGCGCTTTCGAATGCACCTAAAATTGGCCCAGTCCGTGAAGAATTGAGTGAGAGGCGGCGCCGGTAAGTGGACAGATCAAATTTGCTCTTGTTGATCAAATTTGATCTGGTGCCATTAGATATGCAAAGAGCTGTAATACATACCAGCTTCAATTACTGAATGATGTGCACTGTTTTCAGAGTCAAATATGGAATTTCAACATTAGCTGACTGTTATACTGCCATCTTGCCCCAATCTCCCAAGGTTTTAAGTCTATGCACATCAATTATCCCGAAACCCCCTTGGAAGGAAGCTGGAGGTCGGAGCCGGCCCGATAGCCGATGTGTGGATCAGTGGCAGTGATCTCAGCTTTGTGTCTCTTCTGACTCTCTCCGACCTCTCCCTCTTGCTCTTCCTCGACACGCCTCCACCCAACAACACCTTCAAGCTCGAGGCTTTTCAACTTTCGTTTACTCAACAAGACACTGACGACATCCACCGCGAATAGGTCTCTTCAGCCACCAGTCTCTGCGTCACCTGGCGGCCTCGAAAACCCGCAGCCAGCACGCTATTCTCGCTGTGAGGAGCTATCCGGACTTCAAGAGCGATTGGTACCTCGGTTATTCCCGGACCTGTATGTTTTTTCCCTGAGGAGTGGGCGTAGTCAAATGTAAACTGTGTCCCTCGCCATGATCTCATCTCAAACCTAACGGGGAGACTAGGGTATTCATGCCCTCACTTGCGAAATCTCGGCAATTCTATCAGGCATGTATGACGTTGAAATATCCCTCCATTGACTGACGTGCTGCCGGATACTCCTGAGGTAAGTTCGTAGGCGAAGAGTTGAGCCTGCTCAGCCCACCAATCCAGCCAAGGAGTCGCTATGGGACTCGGACTTGGGTTCACTTTCGTTCCGACCGTGAGCATCACCGCTGGCCATTTTGCCAAGCGGAGAGGCCTTGCCTCAGGCGTAGCATTCAGTGGAGGTGTAGTGGGAGCCACGGTCTTTCCGATCAGCAAGCACGTACCTCACCAAGCTAGAAAGGCCTGATCGCGAAATCGTCTGAGCTGAACCAACGGTATTGGAATCGATCGCACTATTTAGCACATGAATGTAATGTTCCAGCTCCTTCATTTCACGGATTGAGAGATAATGGTATGAATAAATAAATGTTCACGCCGGAGAAACGATATATCGGCAATTGCTGCATCCATGGGTGCGGCGGGAACAAACCATCGCCTCCACGGACTGTACGCGCACGCGTTGGTCGGGCATCATTGAGGGGTACAGTGTCAGGTGCGTCGTCATCCTCTCAGGGAGCGACTTTCGATCTTTGACTTCGCAGCGTGGAGAGGAATAGCCACAGGAACGACCACAGGGACCTGTAGTTTGCCTCGGGCACCTGACGGCGCTGGATTCGCAAGGCCATCCCAGATCCCCCCGGACGACACAAATTCATTCTCCTTCGATTCGAAAGTGGCATATACGGACCTCCATCCAGAGAGCACAGACTTGGATGGGTTCACCAGTGATCATACTGCTCGACATCCTGAAAAGAATCTAGCCTTCGCATCCAACGTGATTCACGGAATGAGATACATGGCATGCAAAAATTTAAGTAAAAGGTGACTGATATATTTATTTGCACATCTCCCTCTAACCAGAAACAAAACAGATCAAAGTACCAAAAACCGTTCAAAATAATTCTCCACGCTCATCCAGGCCTGCGAGTCCACAGAGCGAGTCAATGTGCCAACATGCCCGTCGGGCCGCACGACAACAATTCCCCCTGTCTCCATATCGATATCCCATTTCTGGTGCACCGGATGGAGGAGAATCCCAGCGGCGACCTTCACCCCGAGGGTATCAGTGGCCGCGGTACTCGCTGTGGGGGCGCCAGCATCCGCGTATGGCGACAGACATGCGACATCATCACTATACAGCGCCGATGTATCGAACAAGACGCGAGTCATCGTTTGAGCGACGACAGAAGAGGCGCGCAGTCCAAGACGGCTATGCACCAACCCCGCTGCATCAGCAGAGAGAGTCGAGGTCGTGGTGACCCCCACAACACAGAGCACACTCGCCGCACTGGAGGTGGACTTCGCGTTCAGCCGCGCCCATATCCCCTCGGCCCGGTGTAGGAAGTCGCTCAGCGCCGTGAGCTGGTCAACTTTGCCCGGCGTACATAGATCCCCGACACAAATGAAGACAGTGAAGCGACCGTCACAAGGCACCGCATCGAGAATCCGTTGGATCAGTCCGTCACTAAATCGCTTCACCAAGGCAGGGAGCAGCCGCCGTCCAGCTACTAGCCCCTCGGTGCCAACCAGCTTTGCCATCGCCGATGGCGCATGGACGACTGCTTCGACCATCACGTTGGGTCCGTATGTGATGTTAGTTCCGGCCTGGAATGCAAAATGCTCGCGTTGGAATGCGAGGAGCTTCTCGAGATCCTCGGGCTTGGAGCTCTTGCCGTGATCTGCGTAGATCTGGATGAGCTGCGTGTCCATGTCGACCAGATGGGTTGCTACCATCCGGCGCTCTAGGCCGTAGGTGGTGAGGATGCCGGGCTTGGCGACACCAGTCTCCACGAGCGCAATTTTTATGGCGAGGTTATGCGCGTCCATGAGGGACGTGTTCATCCCAAGAGCACCTGAAATCCGTAAGAAAAGGATCGGGGCAAAATTCCAGAACGAACCCTTGGGACTGTGAAGGTGCGCAGCATCGCCGGCGAGGAAAATTCGCTCGCTGACATCGAACTTGGAGGCAATGCGCTGGCCAACATTGTAAATGGTGAACCAATTAATCTCATCCCACATGAATTTGTAGGGATGGAAAACTTTGTGGATCGTCGCAACCACGTCGTCGAGCGATGGAGTCCTTCCCCGGTCGAGCTCGCAATAAAACCGCATGCAGTTCATCCCCTTGATCTCCTCGCGGGGGATAATCATTATCGCCCCATGAGCACTGGCGACAATCCTGTGAGGCAAAACAGTCAGGCATGAGAGGTGCCAGGTATCCAGATACTCACGCAACCCTGTTAATATCGGGGAAATCGGTTTTAAACCCTAACATATCAACTGCAGACCATACAGAATCGTGAGCATCGCCGGCGAGCGCTATTCCGTATTTTTCGAGAGACCGGCGGACGTTGCTCCGCCCTCCATCGCACCCGACGACATACCGCGCCTTGACCTCCCTGATTTCACCGTATTGGGATTTCAGTGTCACGACCACGGGCGCGTGCGCTGGATTTTCCGCATCCAGTCTTGTGTCACTAACGGCCCATGGGCGAAGCACGGTCGCGCCACATTCGAGAGTGGTTGCATCGGTGAGGATTTTCTCCACGAGACCTTGACGAATTGCAAGCCTGAGGACACGTTCAGATGGTTATAGCTAACGAGTGCGCAGTTCGTGCAACTGACGCGTAGAGATCTTCGATGTCCAGGGTAGCCGGAAAGAAGTCACTGATTGTATTGCATGTGGGAGGCTCCGACGCCATGTCCTGGAGGATTATCAGCCTCGAACCGATGTTTCTCAAGACGCTGCGGACTCACCCAGTATGTACGTTCGAAGAGGCGTTTGCCATTCGCGATCATTGCATCCCCTACCCCGAGGCTCCGAAGCGCTTCTATAGTTCTAGAACTCCAGTGAGGAAAAAGACAGCGTCATTCTCCATCTCACTCACCGGCAAAGGAGGGCATCTCCCCGCCCGAATTCATGGTCGATGAAGTGGTTCGAGTCCACAATCAACGGACGCACACCGAGCTTCGCGAGACAGAACTAGACAGCATGACAGTGAGTTAATATGGCAGAGTCGGTCGCCGTTCCTGGAGGTGCTCACGGCCAGAAGTGTCCCAGCGGGGCCTGCATCCCGATCTCAGACACAGGAAGTTCCGAAAGCCTGCGGACGCACCTGCACCAGCGATGAGGACTGAATGTACATACTCTGGATCGCCAAAGCTAGTGGCGAATGTGCTATTGGTTTGTGACATCTTTGGAGGGCACGGAAAGAACTTATTCGGATGAACCCGTTAAATGGGATTGCAAGAAGGGATGATTCTATTGAGGAACCCGGCTTTCAATGGAAACCCCACTACTCAAGGTGTCTAATTGGAATCCCATCCGTCATCACCCCCGTCAGCCGATGACTGCTGCGGAGTTTCAGTATGGATAATGTATCTCGCGATATATGGCCCGTCTTGAAAAAATAATTGTGTGCATTATTTTTGAAGCCGGTGCCTTTGCGTCACCGGGTAGACGCCCGGTTACTTCTTGTGTGTCCTACTTGCACTTTTCCGGTTCCCGAGGGCAACGGAAAGTCCAGATAGGCGACTTAACACATTGCCGCTACTGCAAAGGGTTGCAAAAGCATAAATAACTTCGAAGAGGACTGAGCTGACTCAGAGGTCAATGCTCTACGATGTCCAAGGGGAACCGCGCTAACCTATTCACAAATGGACTGATAAGTATGATGTGCAGTCGTAAATTTCGAGTGAATGTAGAAATATTGGTCAAGCCCAATACCAGTTGAAAAAATGTTGTATAGCACCTGATTATCTTCTTAACTTTAGCTTGGAGTCCCAATACAAGTACTAGTTCCAGAGATCTTCAAGTCGATCCCCCTTCGACGCGCAGCAAAGAAAATCACATGATAGCACAATGTCCATTTTCGGACCGCCGCCGGTCAGAGGAACCCCTGGAATTTGGGTTTCCCAATAACACAACCATAGTTACAAGGGTTTCCCTTGAAAGCCGGGTTCCTCAGTAGAATAATCCTGCAAGAAGCGTGCATTACGTACGTGACATGTTCGGCCGGGCACTGGATCCGCGGCACGACCGTATCCTGATTTGTCGAAGGTTACTATTGGCTACTAGTCCGTGTTAGGAGGGCATCTTTCAAGTCCGACGGCGGTTTTCCCAATGTTCTGATCAGGGGCAATCCATCGCCGTTTGGGCCAGTTGAACCACGGGGCCGGAAAACCCCAGATGTCAACACTTCAACATACTTCGTGGAAGGGAGATCGCCGCGAATGAATCACGAGTTCCAGGTAGGTAGGTAATGTCGAGAAGTTCATGGCTCATCTTAAGATAGATCCCTTCCGTTTACCGAGTTCCGGTTGAAGGAAGGGGAATCTCGGTTAAGGATGAACGGGTGTCATCATACTTGCGTGGTCCACGTAGCTAAGTGAAAACATAAAATCCTCGGGCCCACAAATCAGGGATGGCCACCAGCGCTATCCCTCACTAACCGAAATGACCAGTCCTCTCGCCCCCACGTTCGGTATCTGGATGGTGGCGCCGTTCTTCATGTCTATGTACGTTGACCACACTATCTCAGAGTTTAATTCCTTACCCCGCCTAGATTATTGGGGATGGGCCTCCTACAAGTCTATCTGTGCGCCGAGCCACGGCCCCGCCGGACTGGAATTCATTATTAAACAGCTATTTCCTTTGGTATCATAAGGATAGTTGGGGAATCAAGGGGACTGTAAGACTCCCTCTTCACTCTGAGGATCATTGCTCATGGCTGTCTAAATTATTTCATAGGTCAAAGATTGAGCACTTTCGCAACCTTCCAGAAACCTCAGTGCGTTCATTCCAAGTTAAATTTCTGTAAACTGGGTCATTTACAGTCGGCCAGGCAGCAACTAACACGCAAGCGGCCTTGTCACTGACCTGTGATATCTTGATCATCGTTGGTTTGTGGTGGCGGCTGAATGCCAGCAGGACTGGAATTCAATCGGATGTTTACTCCACATACACACCTTTCATCTAAAAAGGGTCCTAGTACCAACAACCTGCTCAATTTCTTCATCAGGACAGCGATCAACCGAGGTGTTTTGACTATGATCCCCGCAGCCTTGAACATGACTCTGGTGCGTTGGCTTCAGCCCACAGATGCAGACCCTCATATTTATTTAGTTCTTGACTCAGCCAGGGACGTTCTACTCCATGTTCGTTCTCTTGATCAGTGGGAAATGTACGCAGGCATTCTCTACTTGACAATTACTTTTGTTTACCTATCCACCAGTCTACATGAACAGTATGGTCGCAATGTGATCCCTATTCAATGCCTCCGATTCCAGCTGACTCTAAAACACAGGCTGAACACCCGACGACACGCCCACGCAATCTCCAGATTTGGGCAAACCCAGACCACGGTTGATCATATTGCTATGAATTCGTTTGTGCCTGCTGGCAATATCCAGGGCGCCAACGTTTCCGTGGCACATGAGACATTGAATGACGGGTCAGACACTGGCTTGGGTCTTCGTGGTGATGGGAAATTGGTCTTGTGATAGACCTGGGACAAAATATCTGGAGACCGCCTGCTTCAATGCCGTCGCTTTGTTGTGGTCACATGGATGACACAGTAACGAGTACAGTTTTCTAAATGTGATCTTTGGACCACAAGTGCAGCTCCTGGCCATGTGCTTAATATACTATCCCATTCCCTTGCTGTATTCTCTCAGAAGTGCTGATGGTACACGGTTTCAGGAACATTACAACCCACCCTCTCTCTCAGCCCAGGCAAAATTTACATCACCAGGGAGGTTAGATTATATTGTTTGAACTTCGCTCCTCTGAATCCTGTGATAAAGTTTGGGGGCAGTGTGTCGTGAGGGATCGGTGGTGAAATAGCTTCTCGTACGTTACTGTTAAGCTGAGACCGCATATTTTGACCGGAGGAAAGATCTTATTGTGAAGAGATCGCCTTGGACGGAGACACGGCAGCCAAGGGCAATTTCCGGTGCATGTGTCCAATCCGAATTTGGGTAATTCTTCTTCTTGTCGGCATCAACACTTCATGCTCCACTTGCTCAATATCTCCGCCCCGTCTCTTCCCTCCACCAATGCCGTTGCTCACTCCGCTGCTCGCAGGCACCCATGGGCCGCTATGCCCACACCGAAGATTCGGTTACCGAGCGACCGGTGGTATAAGGACCCGGTCTCAACGCAAGACGCCGTTGGCACCGACACGTCGGCGCCAGCCACCGGCCATTCAAAGTGATCATTCTACTTAGAACACCCGCGAAATCCGCACTCGTCCTAAGTACCCCATATAATTATGAACCCCAAAATGGCACATCGGTACCTGTCAGAACTGTTTTAGCCCATCTCGGTTCCAATTTCAGGTTTGTCTGAGGTGTCGTTACGATCCTGAAATAGCAGAGAGTTGGAACTTCATGAGAGCGAGATCCACGTCAGGGCGTCCCGGATCTCTATGAGTGCCCGTACAGCACTAACAATGGCTGGCACCCTTAGGATCTATCCTAGCCTATCTTCCGCAGGACCTTAGGATAAATCCTAGCTAGGCTCATAGGTAATATATATAATGTTTCCTTGCTAGTATCTTACCATGCAAGCTCTCTATGTCAGCGATATTAGCTACCCATTCTATCCTATCCTGATCCCAAACAATCTGACCCCACTCGATCCTATCCCAATTAGATCTTAATTCAGTCCTCATGTCCCAACTCTTACCTATCCCACCAGTAATCGGAATCTGAAACGTATTCGGCAACCACACTGAAATAGTAGGAGGTTTTCATGCCGTCAATCCTATCGCAACGAATCCTATCTTAGATAGGATTCCAATCCGATTTGGGAATTCAATCCTGGCGGGGATGGAATCCTACCGGATCCCACTCAAATACATTTGTGCGCTACCTTGAAATGAAAAGCTTGGGAGGAGTGATTGCCTTTGCGTGCATACCCTATGAGTCGTCTTTCAACATTCAACCTAAAACTATTGTCAATAATTCTAGCAGGTATTCACGGCAAGAGAGGCCCGCCGGTCGCCGGACACAATACAAATGGCCACGGGAACGATTCGGCTCCCGCCCCTCTATGCACGCAGCCGCGAGCGCCTTCTCGGGAGGCGCGGCAGGCGAATAGGCAGCTATGTCAGGAGCAGTTACGCGGTCATGAGAGGCGCGTGCTCGCCGAAAGCACCGCGGGGCTCCCACTCTCAACAGCGTAACACCTGCGACCCCCGCACGGCATCAAGCACAATGTCCACTCACCCAACATAAACTTGACTTTGGCCACCACACACCTTAGCTTATGACTGGCTTTGCGAGTAAGCGCTGATGGAGCAGCCCCTGCGCACGCCCACAACGGTCGGAAGATGTCCGAGCACCATTCATCCGCTTTAGTTGTGGACCCCCGCTACATTTGAATCTTGTTGAGCTTGTGTGAATCCGTGCCCCAGCCCAAGTGAATCAGACTAGTCAAGAGAGTAGTGAGACAGACCACTGAGGAGTTCGGAATCACTGGCAGGACAGTAACTTTCAGGCCGTTAGGCCACTGCAGGAATCGACGGAGTGGCGAGCTCCATTTCTCCAGCCAACAGTCTTCCTGGCTCTTTCATGATGCATGGTGGTGGTTTTGTTCAGAGAGACAAAGCTCAGAGGCCTGATAAAGGCGAAGGTCAAAGCGGCGACTGGCACAGGGAGGATAACCGAAAAATCCACACCCAATCATTGAAAAGAGATGGAGGAAATATTTACAATAACTTTTGCCGGCTGGTGTGTTGGAAACCCAGAACTTATTCAAAATATCTTTGATTAACTTCATCGTGTTTTGGATGTCTTTCAGATTCTGCTGATTATGAGAAAGATATTCTAAACTACACAAAGGTCTTTGAGCCTTAGATAAGTGAAAGTGATTGTAAATATTTTCAGCATTTCTTTTCAATCTTTTGGCATGGATTTTTTGGTTATCCTCCTTGTGTGGGAAGCGGATACTTCAACACAGCCAAACACTCATAACTGTTAACAAAGTAGTCACCTCTTATCCCTCGACCACCACCTTTGGACCGCCACCTGTAAAAATATTAGCAACGGACTTGTAATTGACTTCGCTGGCTTCTCATACGAATCGTTGGTTTCATTCCAATTGTGGAGTTCCAGCGAGCAGTAGAGAGGCCAGAGTTTGGACATGAAACCAAAGCCAGCGGCATGCGACGGCTTGTTGACACGGGTGGATGGCCGGGCCGGGCCGGCAAACCCAAGCGACCGGCAAATTCCCGGCAACTCATCAGCATACCGTCGGCAAGCCAGGGCAGCCTGGCACGCGGCTACAAGCCAACTACAAGGCGACAAAAATTAACTCGAGGAGCCTGAAAGGTGTGTATGCCTCTTGCGATCCTGTGTGAGCGTACCGATTCAGCCTTCAAAAAAAAATGGACATCTTAGAGGCTGTACGTGCCCGTGCATTAAACACTGTAACCCGACTAGGCGAAATCGGACTCAGTTGTGGGGCTCTTAACTCTACCCTGCGCCCATCCTTCCCCGCGGGTCAACCACGAGCTACGTAGATTCACCAGAGTGTCTGAGCTCTCCAATGGACCGTATGACCTGAAGTAGTCGCCACCTGAGATACGAGACCTCGTTCCCGCACCGGAAACTTGGCCCACTCTGTCCTCCGTCCATTTCTTTAACGCCAAATCGTACGTCCAGGCACTCATCGATCGGCGACGTATTTGATGAACTGATCGCCTGTCAGATGCGTTGGGGCGTTGGTAACGTATGTGCTTGCTTCGGCTTATCAATGCAATTATTCGGCGATTTCGCAAATTAATACGGAGCTGTACATATGTAGTCTAAGTAGATAAGTGTCCAAATATTATCAAAGAATTGACTGTGTTACATGAAAAGAAGGTCCACCGACGGCGAGCATCGCCCTCACTCGATTGCTGGGATTAGTTGTGAGCTACGGCAGAGGGTTGACAAAGGCAAGGCTACGCACCGTTATATACAATCTCCAGCAAGCACCGTCGTCCCAATGGTCGCAGCGAGATTTTCCAACGTACTCATATGGGTGTTGTAGAAGGCACTGTACGCCGTTATCTGGTCGTCGGAGCAGAGGTAGGTGATGAGATCGATGTACGTGGCTTTCCCGCCGCAGATGCTCTGGAAGCGCTTCGTCTCCCCGTAGCTGGCAACACGAAGGGGACGCGGATTTCCCACCGCGATGCTGAGAGGCATGGTTCCGTGGATCGTGTAAGCCATGCCGTCCGAGCGCGCCGAGTACGCTGTCAACGTCTCATTGAACGGGGCGCCGCCGAAGACCCCAGCGCGCGTCGCACCGGGGACGTTGTCGGTGCCAGCGGTTCCGGTGACGGAGGCGCCGCCCTTCGAGTCCGTGTAAGGCCACGTACAATTGCAATAGAATTTAGAAATGGTACTCACATACCACTGGATGGCGAAGAATGACTTGGTGATGTCGGTGAACTTATTCAACGGGGCGTTGTACGTGTAGCTATTATGCAGGAAGGTGGGCGAATACCCTCTGGGGCATTGCAGGTCGTCGAGCGGTGTGGTGATAGGCCTTGCATCGGAGGAAATTGGGGAGGCGTGGACGTGGGGAGTGGAGATCAAGAAAAGAAGGGCGGTTGCAAGAGTGTTTGCGAAGGGCGCGAAATGCATTGCGAAGTCTGATAAAAGAGAGTGGGAGGTTGTATACGTGGGTGAGAGGATTATCGAAGACCGGTCGGGTTGATGGGGCGGGGTCGTCCAAAGCCCGTATTTATGCTGGATGTACCAAGCTATTGACAGCCGCCGCTTCGAATTCAACTCCCCCTGTTTCGATTTCATCTCCTGTGAATCAACGTTCATACACGATAGCACAGCCACACGCCAATCAGCCCCACTTCCGACCCGACGCTGTTCAATTTCATCTGGGCTAACAATATTCAGTACTCCTGCGCACCTGCGGGTTACCCCGAGTATGTTGTCGAGTCATATGGGTCGTTCATGCCACTCCACCGTCACTCAACACCGAGACTTGGGCCAGTACGATCGGCAGTGGTCGAATTTTAAGCCATTCGGTTCGATTTTGCCCGAGCAACCTTTGCGTCACATCACCACTGATGGGTACATTTGAGGCAATCAATCGGAAGTGCCGAATTATCCCAGGCACTGGGCGTCAAACTTGGCAGCCGCAATTTGGTGACTGAAGTGTCTCGTCGCCGGTTTTTGATTAGTCCCTCGGGACAGTATCCCCATGTCTTTTTCCTATCCCGTCGTTTCCGAGTACTCACATGACCACTTGGGTGCTATTCAAGATTGCTTTGAAGAATATTCAATCAATACCTGTTCAGTCCATTTTCGAGCTGATATTGACCTGTATGACTTCTTTTGAACATGATCTCTCCAGGAAAACATCTCCAGCCAGGGATGGTGAGATTTGATGGAGGACTCCTCCTCGCTCATCACTGCCATCAACTGGAGAAAAATCAATGCGAACTGCTCTGTAGCTGAATCCAGAAAGATATTTGCGGGTCCAAAGGGAAACCATTGTCCAAGACAAAATGTGCCTCTCAACTGAAGTCAAAGTCAACGGTTCAACCACATTTTTAAAATAAAAGAAACTGGGGTATCCGACAAGTATGAATTTCCACCAAAAGATAAATTGATGGAAGACGACCCGAGGGGAAATAGACAAGCCTCATGCGGTCGTGTGGACACCACGGAAAGCCGCCAATAATATGCCGCGTTGGGTGGCGGGAACCGAACAGCTCGGCGATCATTCCCAAGGGAGAAAGATCTGATGTGAATTCTAACAATCGACTCAACACCGGTTGATCATTAATGTGTGGCAAAGAGAAGAATCCATTTGCAAATAGTATCTGGCGTAAATACACCTTTCTATCCTTGTCAAGCCTTTGTCGACACTAGTGCAGTTCGCACATCTTTGCCACAATGCCCCTGTTAGGCCTGTTAGCCTGTCGCCCGAAATAATGGCAGATGTAGGCCACCGCCCTAGGTTGTCTTCATTTCCGAACAAGATTCCAGCATTTACTCTTCCCCCTGAGATCGCCCCTTCCGGGGCCGCGTAGCCCCGTGTTTCCTCGCCTGTCAAAGGCCCTCAGAGCTGTGTTCATTTGGTGGGCACGTAAACACGATGGTTTACCTCTATTCCTGTGGTTTTCGCTACGGTGTGGCAGTTGGTTACTCCAAACCGACATCTTTCGACTCGTCTCTGTCCAATACTCCCTTTGCTCCTCCGATGAATCTGAACGCCCATCATCTTCCGAATGCTGGAATGCAATGAATGAAGGGACGAGTTGCCGACGCCAAGTCCTGTCACACAATATTTTTATGCATCCCCTGAGCTATTTCGGCTGCCTCAGCAGTGCCTGAGGTTTGGAGCCATGGTACAGGCCCATTTTGGATATTGGTCATGGGTTCTGCGTAAGCATTTCACGGTTCAGATTGTCAAAGACCGCCTTCGCCCCGCCTCTGCCACGTCAGACGGCCACCGCCACCATGTCAACGGACCTCTGTGGTGGAAATTCAATGAGTTTGATGCCGACGAGGCAAGTTCAAGTTCAGAGTCTCCCTTCTCAGCTCAGGTACCGTTTATACCTAGCGAGGAACGAGCGTGAGTATCGTTATAGCGTCTGTCCAGAGAGACTAGGTGCAATTGGCATTCGCTCGGTTGGTAGCCGAGTAAGCTGGCGGGACATTTGATGGGCGCGCATACACGACGCGCACGATGCGAAAATCGCTAGCAGCAGTAGGAACGGACTAGATGTGCATGGGTCATGGAACCTCAGCGCTCAGCCCAGGCATGTGTCTCAGGCATCAGGCATCCATGAAATGATGAAATTATCCCTAAGCAACTTCAGTGGCCAAAGCCCCCAGCAATATGCGCCACCCGATAGTCTGCCTAGCTGCATGGTCGGAAATATTGGTACAACATTTATTGGCCGGCGAATATTCAGCACCATGAATGCCCATGGGCGAATGGGTGCAAGTCAATCGTGGGAAAGTTGAGACATACGAGTACACCATTACAGAGGGAGGCACTGAGACATTACCCCTCTCCACTTGACGGATGCTCGCTCTTGTGTTAAAAGCTCCCATTTATTTCTTCTACCAAATCTTTCGGTGGTTCTGGGATAGCGGTGAGTGAACACTGACTAATTTCAAGCTGCTCGGTGTATCATTGCTTTCAACCGACACGAGTGAGACACCATGTGTCGCCGAGATCACCGCCTCTCGGAAAGCCCAGGTCTGGACCGGCCCAGATGGGATCTTCCCCAGGGTATAAAGCAGACACCCGGCCATGGATCCCACACAACGCACTCGAACCCATCTACCCGTTCAACCAACACAGCAACTTCTTATTATGTCCCAAGTTACGAGCTTTGTGTTCTCGCGTCTGTTTACCATATCCGCAGCCACACCCACTCTCCGCATACGCACTGGCTCAACTTCCTACATATCAACAGAAGGTACCGTATCAATTCTTAATCCCACCATTAGATGCAGAATCCCATCAGATGACAGAAGCTAGGGCACTCTTCATCCTCTTTGCACGCCGCTGGTTCTCCCTGGTAATCGTTTGCTGCATGTCTACATCGAAAGCAATGCATCGACTCACGCTACCTCAGTGATTTTTCTCGGTGGGATCATACTCATTGAGGCACTGTGGATCGGCTGAATGTGAATCCCTGCGGAAGAGTGAGCCCAAGCCTACATGCGTGATTATGCGCCCAACTTGTGTCAATGCCCATCTCCCCGGCACCACACTCAAGATTATTCGTGCACCCCATGTATCTGTCAGAGGCGAGCCCGCTTTTGACGACCACACACTCGTTCTGGCAATTGGTCCGTCACACACACAGCGAGAGTCCCGCATGAAATTGAACTTACATACATACACCTCGTGTAGATTTGGCAGTCTTTGTCAGAAGTGCACCGTCTCGCGTTGAAGGAAGCTAAGGACTGTCCCTGGGCCTTGTTTGAGACGAGAGCGCCCTGCCTGCCGCCACTCTGCATGGAACGGATGCGAGTGCACCGGCCCTGGGACTCACTAGCATGCCCCGAAACTCGGAGATGTTCTTACCCCAATGTACGCGTCTCAGGGACCGCACTCGACATGCTTCGTGAACCCCATGTGGTGGTGCTCCGAGACCAAACCGCCCTGGTCGACGGTGACGGTGATCTCTACGTTTCCGGGAGCAGGCACAGCGGCGACTAAGGTCACTGCACTGAGGATGGCGAGGTATACAAGACGGGTGAGCTGCATGTGTAGAGCTAAGTAAGGAGTGAATTCGATGGCCTGCAGGAGGGAGTCGCGCACCTTTTATTGTATCTAGAGCAGAACGTGACTCCGCGTTGAAGCGAACTCCGAGTCCCGAGTAGTGTTAGCACGCTCCTGTCCGCAGCGGTTCTAGATCCTGGGTAGAATCGGGATCATCACAGCAATTGGAGGGGCCATCACGAACTAACGGTCGCGAAGAGTGTTCAGGTTCGGCGGCGGTTCATGAAACATCTGTCTTTGCCGTGATAATACGGCCCAATGGAGTAGGCAGAGAGAATCTCCGAAGAATACAGAACGCATAGTCGGTGGATTTTCAGCTCCTGGACCCTAGAAGCATGAACAGCGAAAGCGCCACCTGGCAGCAGCTTCAATCAATGGTGCCAGGTGAACTCGCAATGCGGGGATTGGAATTTAAACGAGGGGACCGATTATCGAACGGGCCAAGCATCATCATACACAAGCGGAAATGAGCTCGAACAATAGACAGCTTGACTCTCGCAGACTCTCACAAGCGAAGACCAGTGCCATAAGCCAGGTATTCATCGGCGTTTGGGCGATGAACAGTAGGTCGGGTGGGCGATAAAGAGTACTTCGCGGGTTTACGCGGGCCTGAAGTAGCAGACTCCAACAGCCGTGACGGGACAAACGCCGCCAATCCGCAAGCGAAAGCGATTCGCCGCGCATCCGATCGCGGAGGGGAGAAATTCGCTTGCGAAAGCGAGGAGAGGAGGAAGGCAGCCAGAAGGCTCCGCTCGAGGGTCCGAGGACGCGAGGATGGATTCGATCGCAGTCGGTTGGATGGAAGATATAGAGGAGTAAGAGCGGAGACAGGAGTGGAATAACGTGAGAAGCGCAGCGGTGCCTCGAAAGCGTAAGGGGAACAAAGAGTCACGATTATGCAAGATTTCCTACGCTACTTTAAAAGGAAATTGTTGCCCATCAATTCCCCAGAACTTTGCAGCCGTATACACTCTAAGAAACCAGACAGTCAGTGCGCAGAGCTTGAACACGTGCAGAGAGTCCCAGGAGGTTCGCGCCATGAAAGTGAATTCACTGAACGGATAGCGGAGCGAGTTAGAGACCGTGGCAATTTGGCAGGATGAGAAGTATGCGCGCAAGAGTACTCGCGCACCCAAGGCAAGGATGAATAAAAGGAGAAATGAAGCCAGCGGAACATCTCTTCCACGCTACGCTTGGCAATCCTAGGTGTATATTTCCTAGCCTGGGCCATGAAGCCACCCGCCATCCCCAGTCCCCAGCGCGGCCTCGCGCACACGCCCAGGCCCAGCACGTGGAACGGCGTGCTGTCCGCACGCAAGGGCGATCTGGTTGGCGAAGAGGCGTTGAAGCCGGCGTTGACGAAGGCGAGGGCGGCGGCGGTGGGGGAATCTGAGGGGGTCGTGGAGGAGGGAGGGGTGGCCGGGGAAGGGGCGGGGGTGGCGGTCGTCGAGGGGATGGCGGCTGTGGGCGGTGGAGAGGGGATGGTGTGCGACGGCGACAGGGAGGGCGAGGGGAGCGCAGGCGGCGACGAGGAGAAGGCGGGCGAGGACGTGGCTGGCGATGAGGATGACAACGAGGGAGGCTCGGAGTCGTCCATGACGGTGATGGTCGAGAGCGAGACGCGTCACGCGCGTCACGTCATCCTCGGCACGCGCGGCGCATTAATCGAAACTTTGATTCATGCGCCCTTGTGAAGCTTGAGAACTGATCTGGAAAGGGGCTGAGGGAATCCAAACCGGGCGTGGGGGAAGGGAAAAAAACGATCTGCAATTGCATGCCACCGGTGGGAGTCAAACGCACTTCTTCCTCAATGAGGACGGTCGACAACTAACCCACGGTGGCCTTCCTATTGTTGACATGTTGGTATCTATATACCTCTCAATGCGCAGGGAAAATGATATGTACCTCTCAACATCCATTTGAGTTATGTATTACGTAGCATTATGTATATCCCGCACAGAAACTGCTGTAGCCGTTCCATAGGTTCAATTTGAACCTTCACTCTCCCTCCCTCGCGGTGCCGCCCACATAACGGGTCCACACAAAAAATACTGCGCACTAGGAAGTGTATGCGGTCAGTGGGAGTCGAACCCGTCGGAACTTGAGGAAATAAGGGTATAAAAAGAGGATGAGCTTCAACTAATCTCCAGCGGTACAGCTCGGTATGTTACATGTATAGGGCTGCCTCAGGCCGGTATGGATCTAGGTACAGTGAAGCGCTCGGATAAACCAACATTATTTATGCATCACCCAAGCCCCCAATGGCCACAGAATATAATGTCCACTCATATTCCAACCGAGCAATCACGGACCCTCGCAAATGAAATGTCCCTCACATCCTCAAGGCAGAAACTCGTAACAAAGGGCGCATGCCGCCGGTGGGAGTCGAACCCGCTCTTCCTCGGATCGTTTCCGGATGTTGTAGGCCGAAGATGATCACCCTGATCCCCGTTAATTTCTTCTCTAAAGTGAACTCGATCATACCCTATTCTTAAATGGACAAAGTGCAAGAAATGGAAGTTCACATGGATTTTCGGAGAGGCTGATCGCGTGTGCGCACGTATTACGCACGCGTTCATTACGAAACGCGGCACGGTCATTTATTTTGTACGGACAGAGTTCAATTGTGACGTCTATCGAACGGTTGGACCAGTCCAGTTGCCGCTGGTTTCTGGCAAGGGCAAGTTTACTGCCGGTTTCGTTCATGCCTCGTACCGGCCGCGGGCGGCGGGCAGTATCATGACCGCCGGCACATCCGAATGATGGCCGAGACGCACTGCCCCGAGTCGCGGTGGATTACCACTTAAAAGCGCGTTAGTTCCTCGCATTTTCAAGATACAATGCAACCTACCGGATGACATTCACCACCGTCCCACTGCCACACGCGCGCCGGATCCCCCAAGACCAGTTGCGCCAAATGAATACCGTTCCCATTCTCCACCTTTTCGATCCACCACTTGACCGCCCAATGGCGCATGATATACTTGAACCACACGTAGTGCGGCCAGGCGTAGGCGTTGATTACACGCGGGTTCACGTAGATTTTCTGCAGATCGAACTGCCGGCGCAGGTCGTAGGGAAGGTTGAAGGACTCTGATGAGAAGCACTCGTGCTCGGCGGATGCGCGGAAGCGTAGTGGGGGTGTCTCTGCGGGGGTGAGGTTCGCGGGTTGCGGGTATGCTGGATGTGTAGCCACGAGTGGTTGGGATAGCGGGGATGTAGAAAGGTGACCGGTCCTCAGCGTGAGAGGAAGGAACGGCTCTGCGCGGACGCTGATAATACCATTCCAGCATACAAAGACGGGTGCGGGGTCGTCCGCCATAACGGCACGGAAGTCAGTCTCCTCGAGAAAATATGGCCACAGTGTAGAGGCTAAGCGTCCGAGGCGGTCGCGAAGGACCCACATATCGTACAGCCTGTATAATTGGGTTGAGTGCGTTTAGTGGGGCGGACAATCATACTCACCCCCAACGTCCAAAGTCTAATCCACATGCCATGTCGTAGTCCCCGCCTTTGGTGTTCAGCAACTCGACGATGGACTCCGCCTCGATGAAGATATCGTTGGCAAAGACAACGCGGTCGTATCCGCCCTTCTCTACAAGGGGTTGCATGACCTGATTTCGGACTGCCGCGAGAAAGTTGATGCGTGGTGGCGCGGTAGCCATATCCATGGGCCGCGCAACGGAGGTATCATTCGTGAGAATGCGGCGTGAGACGCCCATGCCGCCGAGAAGGTGATCGAAATCAACCAGCAGCGCGGCGCCATCATCTTTACTATGCGATTCGACGATGGAGACGAACACGTTATCCTGGTGAAAAGGCGTGAGTGCGCCGCGAAAAACATCTACAACGAGCTCACAGGGCCGAGGTAATATATGAGCTTGGTGACCTGCTCGATCCAGTACGGCAGGACATGACGATTGTCGTGAAACATCGCGGCGATGAAGATCTTCTCTGAAAACCAGTTAGATTGCTGCGCGGCATCAGCATGAAGTCCGCTCACCTCCAGTCCCGTACCCATCTCGCTTCGGAAGTCTGTTTGCGAGTTCCACATCGCGCTTGAATCGGTGGTCGATGGGGAGCTCGTGGGTATCGAGCATGTAGACTCCGAAGAGTGCGACACACACGTAGCTCAGCAACAAGCCAGTGCGCGCCCAATCCCTGGGCATCCAGCTCCGATGACCCGCCATGCGACCCGCCCCGGCCTCGAGTTCGTCGTCCGCAGTTGCCTGCAGGTCATCCAACTCGACTGCAAGAGGCGAGTACCCCCTTTCACGACGCCGAGATGCAATGTGTCCCCACGCCCAAAAGAACGCGCTCGCCGCCGCCATGGTAAGGCCCCACATCGGTGTCGCAATGAGCGTCAGCACAAATATCGTTCGGGGGATGGGGAACGCCGGCCCCCATCGCTTAGTTATCGTGAGCGACCAAACGAGCAACCACACGGCGAAGATGGAGGTAAAGCACGCAGCTGCGGCGAGGGCACGGCGGTACGGGAGTAAAATGCTTGTCGTCCTCCGCAATATCCGGGATGCTGATTCTAGGATGAGCGTATGTCGCGTGAGGCGTCCCTTGGCGGTCGTCCGCGCTACGCCTCGGAAGTCTTCCCAATCTGAATCGGAGTCCATCGGTGAGTCGGAATCCTGCGGTGGGGTGTGGAATGGCATGATGAAAGGACCAGGGAGTGTGTGGTGAATTTAGGCCTCCAGCGGATAAAATAGCGCTGTTCTCCACCAGGCCCCATCTGATTCGCAGACTGTTTCTCTGACGTCCGGTATACCTCACGTACGACTGCGGCGATTTGATCGATCCCCGCAAAATATGCCACCCCAAGTGGTAACCTACGAGCACGAATTTGATGCCCGTCCCAAGCCGGTTCCGACGATCCGTGCGGAGAACAATCAGTCCCACAATAATATGTAAGATAACAACGAAAAGATGTCATACGGCGAGTTCAAAGGACGACACACGGGACGGTGGTGATTGGAAAGATGCTATCGCGCCGAAGTCACGTTGGCGCGTAGAATGATATATGGGCCCCACTCTGTAACGCAAAAAGCCTGCTCCCGTACCATCATTTCCTGAAAATCGGCTAACTTTTCCTCAGAAACCACGATATTCTGGCTGCAGATACACTCTATTGTCGAAGGAACGCTCAGCATACATTGAGACGCGGATCGAATTATCAGTTCTCTTGGTTCCATCCCCACCCCTTTCCCTCCACTGTATAACTACGCGCAGCTATACTTCTGACACACCGCCTTCGCATAGCTTCGCATAGCTTCGCATAGCTTCGCAAAATATCGAATATTCGCACTGTGCCCGTGTCCGTTCCTTCCGCAGCGGAACTCAGATCTCGCCATGACTGCAGCCTGGGTAATTTTGCACCGATTAGGAGTATGGACGCGGCCCCGTGGTTCAAGAGCTGTGGTCTGCCGCTCAAAAAGGCACACAAGTTCTCACCCCCCCGCAGTCAATCGATTCCTCCAACTGCAGCCATGTATGTAATCCCTCTGGTATGGCAGTCCGAATGCACTTTTATTCCGCCGCCAAACTTTTCGGTCTCCGCACAATATATTCGGCGTTTTCGGACCTCCCGCGTTACAGACACCCCGATGGGGCTGTTTTTGATGCGCGCAACTTGGATCCCCGCACAATATAAGCTCGAGCAATATATTCGGCGGCTTATGTACTATGTCTGTGTACCTGGTGATTTAATCAAGATTTCAAGTTGCAGAAAAAGAGAAAAAAAGCGAGAAAAGGGAGAGATATCTGGACATCTATTCACGAATGTATTCCCAAATTTTGACGCGCTCAAACTTACCGCAGCACCGATGAGAGCGTGGGTAAGATCTTGATTGGCTATCCATATCAAGTAGGTCACGATATTCAAGGGCTATCGACTTCGGGGATAAGTCGATAGCCACGGCCAATGGAATTCAAGTTTATTTTTAGCCGTCTCGTAACATCTGCCAACGCGTCTCGCATCCTCTAGGTCCCACTTCCCTTCCGACTCCCATCTCCCTCCTCCCTTCTGCTTATCATGTTCCCTTTCAACCTTCAACACCTCAAATCTACACCCAACATTTGGCAAATGCGACCACAACAAGAACTGCAACCATCTTGAAGCCCCAAAAAAATCATTGTTACTGCTTCCCCCCAAATTTTGTGTCTCCAGTGTTCTTGAATCTCACGCGTAGCAATTGCTATTGCACACCGGCGCAATTTTCGGGCCGCTCCTACATGACTTTGTGTCTCGCATTGTATGCGCGGCTTGTGCAAGTTTAAACAAATAAAGTTGTACTAACTTGGGGAGGGCGGAATAGGGCGGAATGACAAGATAGTTTAAAATATACATTAGACACACAAGCCGATGATATATTTCGAGTACTTTCATCTTGCCCCTGGTATGCAGGCAAGATTGCAATGTACGCGTAAAACTATGGAGAAAAAGAGTGGACGAGATGTGGACAAAAAATCCAAATTGGGTCACAGTCAGATTGAATATTGGCATGTGCACATTATGCATGTTTTTCCTCTTCAACATGAGTCTACCTTGTGTATGGAAACCTGGGTTGATTTGGGGTCATTCGACAGAACACGTGAAATTATCAATTGGAATTGACATTTAAGAATTATTTAACTGAAGTCTAACACTGTCCTACCAACGTCCTACCAAATTTGTCCATACACCGTTTGGAATGACGCGCTTTTCAAGGTGGTAGAGCGCGTCGAACATTTCAATAATTGCCATCATTGCTGTCATGTGAGTTGACATCCCGAAGTGACCCGAGGCTAGGATCACCAGGATCACGGAGCCGAGACATAGCCAACATAGCCAACCACGGCCATCATTAATGAGCCTATTCGGCGCCTGTGCGAGACCGAAAAGTTTTGCGGCGTTTTCGGACCTCCGCGCTAAAAACAGACACCCCGATGGGGCTGTTTTTTATGCGCGCAATTTGGGCCCCCGCGCAATATAAACTGAAGCCCCGCGTAATATAAACTCGAGTCCCGCGCAAAATAGTAAACTTGAGTCCCGCACAAAATAAATCAGTCCGCGCAATATACAGCCTTTGCTCATTTGAATATGAGAAACTGCAGTTGATTCATGATAACCAAGGTAACGCCCAACGACCTGGTAGGGAAATGTCCAAGTAGCACGAAATGCGAACACAGTGAATTAGTAGGGTATCATTAAGGTAGGGAGATGTCCGAGTGGTTGGATTCAAAAGAGCACGAACTGAAGTAGTGGAGTATCAAAGGAGTGGATGAAGGTAGCGAGATGTCCGAGTAGTTGTATCGAAGTAGCGCGAACTGTGAACATCATGAATTAGTAGGGTATCAAAGGAGTGGACAGAACTTTGAATATGCCTGAGCGAGTCAAAGAGTTTGGGAATTATCCTGAGACGCGAACATGGTTAAGTAGTGAGTATCAAAGAGTGGGCAAAGACTAGAATTGACGCCAAATGTTTGTGGTGGACTTTGGAATGTGGAGCCCCTTTCGAACCGGTGCACTGTACAAATCCACTTTTGATACGCCCACTGTCATAAATGACCCATCCTGCGACACCTCCGGCAGCGGCGCCGTCGCCTGGAACCGTGAGTGGGACACAAGTATTCCGAAGCTCATTGACCACCACTCAGATAGTGATGTTCAGGGCCCGGCTCGGCCTGGAAACCCGGGCTTGGGCTTGGCTTGAGGCGGCCTGGGCCGCAGATATCCCAGGCCCGAGCCCGAGTCCGCTGCAGGGCCTCAAGCCCAGGGCTTGGGCTTGGGCCCGGCCGGAGGGGAGGATTTTATGAACCAAGGATAGGAATGTTTCTATCACAGTAATTAGCATTTTGGATCTCCAGAACATACGTTGGATGACTGAGGGATTCCGTGTTGACATTTATGAACCATGCCGCCCAGAAATTTCTTTTTGCGGACTCGTAAGTTGAACTTTTCGGCGTCCTACAATTGATTTTGTGGGTATCCACACCGGAATTTGTTCATTGAAGCGAGGTAGAATACCCTGACTGACCTGACTCCGGATGATCCTAATCAGCAACCCTCCATACTGTACGGGGGTTCCTGCTATTCAACAACCCGCCATCACGGAATGCTACTCCTTATGGACAAAAGTGATGGACGGTGGGTTTTTTGGGCATATCTCCGCAACCAGTCAACATCTTTGCCTCAAACTCAATATGAGACAAATCCTCCGACCTGGACGCACATTTCTAGCATAGTGATGGAGTCAAAGATCGCTGATCTGCCATCAATACTGTGTGAAAGTTGAAAACCACAATTTCCAACTTGGCCCACATTTTTTTTGGGGGAAAAATTAAAAGGCCAGATTGTAGTCTTTGATAATACAAATCAGTCCCTCTCTTGAACCATGCTGTAATTTTTTGTCGTTGAGGAGCTATGAGACTTACAAAATGCCTGTTTTTGCTGTTTTTGGCCATTTTTTGGCCATTTTGGCCCATTTTGGCGGTTTTGCGACTTATAGCTCCTGAACTAAAATAGATTTCCCCATAATTCAACTTGTGGATTTGATTGCATTATCAAAAACTACAATCTGACCTTCTAAATTTCCCCGAAAGAAAATTGTGGGCCAAGCTGGAAATCGTGGTTTTCAATTTTCACGCAGTATTGATGGTAAATCAGCACTCTTTGATTCCGTCAACATGCTAGAAATGTGCGTCCAGGTCGGAGGATTCGTTCCATATCCAGTTTAAGGCGAAAATGTTCACTGGTTGCGGAGATATGCCCAAAAAACCCACCGTCCATCACTTTTGTCCATAAGGAGTATCAATCAGCCCCCTGTTAAATCTGACAAGGCGCTGACGTGGGCGGCGGCGCGGCGCGTCCCGCTGCGACAGCGGGTATGACAACTTGTCAGGCTCCAGCAAAGATGTCGAGATGCTCAGATGACACCTCCGAGTCGGGGGGGAAAGATCTTAGCGCATTCTGGTGGGTGATAGAATGTACAACCACTGGGGGGGAGTCTCGTAGAGGGAGGAGGCAGTTTGTCATGGCTTTCCCCGCAGCATTGAGGTCCTTATCCTCAGTGCATTTCAAATCACACACGCCCTGTTGCAACCAACCGCTCCATCACTAGACCTCATCTATGATTTGAATACCTTGGATTTAACCATCAATGACTTATGCAAAGCAGCACTCCGTAATGGTGGGTTGTTGAATAGGAGCAACTCATACACGTGTAGGGGGGGTTGCTGATTAGAATTATCCCCTGACTCCTGTATTCTTTCATTTTTAATCCAGACAAATGACCATGTTATATATGGTACCGAGCCCGGGCTTCAGGCCCTGCATCGGGCCTGAAAATTTTCAAGCCCGAGCCCTGGGCCCGCCCAAGCCCGGCGTCGGACTCGGCCCGGCTCGGGCTTCGCAGGGCCCGCCTAAGGCTTGAAGCCGAGCCCTGAACAGCACTACTCAGATGTTCCGATTACCTGCATCAACCATCTCAACCTGTTGAAGGAGACTGAAATGGGCTTTGTAAGGTGTCGGAAACGCACGGCCAAGTGGGTATCACTGTGTTTAGCCCGGCTCTAGTCTCTCTTTGTGCCTGTGTGTAGAGAATACGATGTAAGCTAGCGTCTACAGGTAATGGTAAGTGTCCATGTAGTAAGAGATAAGTAATAGAACGTACCCTCAGCCTGCACACCAATATGGCAGAAGACTGAGGGTTGTTGCGATGGAGCCGCTCCTTTATAGGGCGCGGCTCCGATCGAGACTGAAACATTAAATAGAATGAAATAGAATTAAGGCGGAAGAGGAAATGGACGCCAACGTCCATGAAAGGCAATAAGCCTTCGTCAATAATCCCCCTGGCGGACAGCGGTCTTCCGCTTCCAATCCAAACTCAGTTTGGATACGATCTTCCCGTAGGTGGGACGTCCGAGTGCCTTCGTAAGGATGTCGGCCACATTCTCCTTTCCAGGAACGGATGAGACTGCAATTTCACCGTCCTGTACGCGTTCGCGCATGAAATGCCATCTCGTGTCGATGTGTTTCGATAGCCCATGCCCCTTGGTCGTTTCGGTGAGACTGATGGAGCCTAGGTTGTCGCCGCGAAGCCCGAATGGAAGTTCCTGCGGCAAGAAGGCGCCGCTGAGCCAGTTTTTCATCCAGATCGCTTGCTGTGCGCCACGAGCGAGCGAAATGTACTCCGCTTCGGTCGACGATAAGGCCACAACCGCCTGCCGTTTCGCCGACCAACACACCGGAGCACCGCCCATAAAGAATACATAACCCGAAGTAGACCGGCGCGTGTCAACGCAGCCAGCCCAGTCCGAGTCCACGAAACCTTCCGGCTTGAGATCTGGCCCAAATTCGCTGGCGTTCAATGATGCTGGGGTATACTGAATGCTGTAGTCCAAGGTCCCTTTGATGTAGCGCAGTACGCCGATGAGAATGTCCCAATGCTCGGGTCTCGGGTTAGACTGACTGTACGTGGCCGAGGGCACAGCACGCGTAAGAAATATCGATGCGCATACCCGAGCTCCCCCAGACGAGCGTGCCGAGAATAGGACGGAAGGGTTTGCCGGCCATAAAAGCGGCGTCTTCGACGGAGAGCGGGGAAGGTGAAGTGGTGATTTGATAGCCGGCGGGGAGCGGGGTTGACAGCGGAGGAAGATCACTGTAGCCGAAGTGATCCAAGACCTTTTCGAAGTATTGTTGTTGGGAAATTGATATTGATCCGTCGCTTAGCTTTTCGACGGTTAACCCCAACAACAACGCGACATCGACCTCCTTCAGATCCCACTTTGGTGTGAACTCGTCCACGACACGCCGACTTTCTGCTTCTGACGACGATACCCCTAGAACATCGTCCGTATGGGTCGAGGTAAGCGTATAGTTGCCGTCTCGCTCGCGCGTCCTGATGCAAGGGTCCGCTGGATTTTCCTTGTATCCCAGGTCGTGATAGCCGTCAGCAAGCAACTTGTACCAGATGTGGCCGGCCTGGACAAGCCCGTAGAGCGGTCGAAGAAGCAAACAAACTTTATCTTCCTCCCCCTGCTTCACGAAACCGGTCGGCTGCTTCATGTAGACAGGACGGTCCATCACGCCATTCAGGTAGGCTCCCGAAAAGTCCCACTGCCGTACCACCAATCGCCGCACCGCAGCCACCGCAAACACAATCCGCACTGACTCCATCCGCGCCACCATAGCCCACTTAACCTCGAAACCTTTCCCCTCAATCTCCTCGTCTCCACGTGCAACGTATCGCCCTTTGTGCTTCACAACCTCCCCGGCACCGTCGACCTTCAAATCATACACCCACATCCCGTCTATTGCGTGTTCCCCTTCAGGTAGGTCAACGAGTTTCCATACGCCACGGCTCTCGAGCTGATCAAACTCCGCCTGCATCGCAGGTCCCCACTTTTCTCCCTTACGCATCGCTTCTCGGTAGGACCGGGGTATCATGCCCTTCACGGCACTCGCGAACGCCCATGGAGAACGTAGCAGCACGTCGTCGAAGGTCTCCCACCCGACATCCACCGCGTTGGCAGTCGGGTGCTTCCTGTCGGTCGCCCAGTCCTTGCCCGCGGTCTTCGCGATCTCCACTTCGCGCTCGGACCACTCGCTCTCCAGCTGCGCGCGAGTGGGCTTGGCAGCTCGACCACTGTGACGAGGGGGTTCGGGGATGACTGGAGGCTCAACAATGGAAGGAACGGGAATGGGTGCATCACCGATGCGTTCGGCGCGTGCTGGGACTTCAAGAGGCTTTTCAGCCGTCGCAGGTATGTTATCCTCGAATATCCCAAGGTCGTAAGGCAGTGGGTCGCCGTCGGTGATAATTTCCGTGCGCGTACGGTGCGGTTCGCCCTCTTCGAAGATATGTCCGCGCGATGGACCATATACACGGTAGCTGCGGCGGCCCATATACCCGACCATCTTGCCTTCCCATCCTTGCCGGCCTAATTTCCCTTCGAGGTGATCTAGGTCTTTGACCCAGCATCGGCTCCCCCATACGCGCAGATGGGAAACATTGAGCTTCACGAGGTTTCCCGCCTTGTCCTTCTGGCGGAACCAAGCGACCCAAGGGATGACGTCGGGATGGCGTGAGGAGGGTATAAATCCGCGCACGTAGCAATGCGCCATTGCCGCTTCGGCCCAGAACCGATGTTCCATGTCGGCGTCAATCAGCTGGGTGCGTGTTCCCTCTATTACCGTCCTGTTACCCCGCTCGACCTGTCCGTTTGCTGACGATGAATCTTTAGGCACGACTTCGATCTTGATACCCCGCCGAGCGCACATTGCCCGAAACACGCCGTTGTCAAATTCCCCGCCGAGGTCCACCCGCACGCACTTTAGCCCTTTCCCCGTCTGTACCTCCGCCTCGACGAGCCACGATTCGAGCGCTTCCGTGGTCGTCTCCTTCCGCTTGTTCGTCAAGAACAGCGGAAACTTGAGCGACGTGCCGCCATCCGAGACCAGCATCATGTAGACGGCCCCGGACCAGCTCGGCGTCCTCACCTGCCCCCACAGGTCGGGACGTTGGGCCGACACACGGACCTGCCTAATTGGGAAATCACGTGCTAGTGCGGCCATCACGGCAAGGCGTTGTTGAGCGCGACGCGACCAAGTCGTTAAATGAGGGGAATGAAGTCCCGAATACTCGGAAATGAGGGTTTATTGGATTAGGCTGAAGGAATAGATATACATAGATGAATGATAACAAATTAGTCACAGAAGGTAAACAATTTTGGGCTACTCTGCACAAATAATCAAACACCAAAATTACCACCAAGTGGCAGGACAAAACAAAATCAGATAAGAATCGGATAACCTCGTGTGGGACGCACAAGGATACAGAGCTTGACCTCCAATGGGTCCAGTGGCTGGAGCGGCCGCCGGGATAGAGCTCGGGTGGCAATTGAAATGGCACATCTTGAATTGTGATGTTTTCGTCCAAGTGCCAAGTGGATGAGTTGTATATAGGGGAGATACAAGGAAGGATTTAAGCAGCAGGATGGAAACACCGAATGAGGGGAGGATAGGTAGGGGACAGGGCGAGGCGTGGTGGTTGTGGTGAAAGGACGCGTTTGATGATTCATTGTCCCCCAGCCGTGTGATGGCCGCCTGCACGTGAGATTCTCAATTAGGCAGGTGCGTGTGTTGGCCCAAATTCCCACAGGTCGACGTGCACGCGTTCAAGCGGCTCCGTCTCGTGCACCACGACGTCGTCGAATGGTGTCTTGTCCTGCTTCCCAAGGATGCAGTCCTCGCACATCCCGTGCAGCACTTTACGTGTGATGGTAAGACCATCGACTAACCCCTTCGCCGCCATTCTTTCAATTCGGCGGACGTCGGCGTGCACAAGTCGTTGATGCCAGCCCTCCAAGTCCGTGGGCTGGTTTCGGTCGCGCCCTGCGATGGCAGCGACAGGCGGACGCTGGCCGTCGATGTCATCGACGACGTCTACGTCGTATAGCTTCCGATGCCCAATGGCCTTCGCCAATTGCCCATCAAGAACGAGATTCCCGCCGCGGTCGCACACGGATAGCATCCCATACCCCCACTCCCCGTGAAATCCTCGCGTATCAAGTGTGGGGAGGGAGATCAGATTCATTGCAAATCCGGGGACGTGCAGCGCTTCGAGCTGTACTTTGTGCGTTGATCTGTCGGCTACGCGAACAGCGATCTCGGCTAACCCTCTCCCCGCAATTTGGAATCCGCCACCCTTCACCGCCGTGGAACCGTCAAGAATGATGTCTTGGTACGTGATGAAACGCTGCCGGCTGACAATACAATGCTCTGACGCGCCGCTATCCAGGTATGTGTAGCACCAGCAAGTATATGGGGAATCGACGGTTGCGTATATTGCCGATGCGTAGTCTAATACATCAGGTACGGTACAAGTAACAGCTTCCTCTAGAACGGCAAGGTCTGACCCTCCACGTCCAGACCTATGAAGACTGTTATCGTCCGCACCTGATGAGAAGACTTGCAACGCACCCTCATCAAGAGTCGTTCCGAGCGCATACACCGACATGGGAGAGGTGTAGGCGGCAACCGGCGTGGTCGACGCGGGCGACGCGGTAGCGGCAGCCGTGGTGGCAGCAGGTGCGTTCTTCGCATTCCACTTGGCGGCTCTAGCCGCCCTCGCAGCCTCGACGAGTTGCTGACGAGGTTCCTTGCCAGACGGTGCGACCCAACGACCACGCGCTTGCCCCTCCTGTCCGCCACCGAGAGCCCAGAAGCGCTCCTTGGTGTGGCCGCTCACGGAGCAGTTGCTGCAGACGAGGGTGTTGGTGGTCGCTGCAAGCGTGTTCGCGACGCCGCCCTGCTCGTTGGCCATTTCTTCGCCGTAGGAAATCTCCCAGTAAGACGTCAACTCGTTCACAAGCTCGAAGGTGTGCTTGAAACGCTGGAGAGAGAGGATGGACCCGCGGAACTCGGCCTGCGGCAACGACTGGAGGACGATGGAGTTCATCCCCGCATCGTCGACCTTTCCACCGACGGAACCACTTCGGCGCGAAGCTTCGTAAGCTGGTCGAGGTGGGCACGGATGTTGCGTCCGTCCTTGCACTTCAACGCACGAAGTCGGGTGAAGGCGAGACCCTTCAGAACCTCCGACGAGCGATTGAACTTCACGTTGAGGGCGATCCACATGGTGCACGAGGTGTCGGTCGGCAACAATCCATAGGCCTTCGGGTCCTTCACATTCTGGTACAGCATGGCGCCCATCTGGCCGTCGCGAAGATCCCACTCCTCCTGCGAGGGAGTGCGCGCGTTCGCCATCGACGCCGGCGGGGCATGTTCGGCAGTCGAGATGCTGGGGTTATAGATGCTCGTCTGAGGAGCGACGGTCGGAGTAGGCGCAACGGGACAAACTTATCAGGACGTCCTTGAACGAGGGCCAGTTGTCGTTGCCGAGCTGCTTCTCGGCCGGGAGGATGGTAATGGAAGATAGCGACATAGGGGTAAAATATTCGGGGGGGGGGATTGTTGGTGAGTCTTCAAGGTGTGTTGCTCAATAGCAAAGCTGATTCAGGGACAGCACGCCGTATCTCGCTTCTGACTGCGAATCTGTAGAGAATATGATGTAAGCTAGTGTCTACAGGTAATGGTAAGTGTCCATGTAGTAAGAGATAAGTAATAGAACGTACCCTCAGCCTGCACACCAATATGGCAGAAGACTGAGGGTTGTTGCGATGGAGCCGCTCCTTTATAGGGCGCGGCTCCGATCGAGGATAATTCTAATGAGAAACCCGGGTTTCTCAGAGAAACCCCTACAATATTTGCTGTGTTATTGAGCAACCCGGGTTTCCCGCAGAAACCCTACCGGCCGGTATCCCCGTAAGGCTCCGAGTTCCGGCCCACTCACCATGCACCGATACAAGTAACAGAATTCAATTATTTCGCAACAGAATCCAATAGGTTGAATAGTGAGTACTATTGATTCCACCACAAGTTTTTCTACTCTATGTTTGGACAATGGGAACGATTGTGTCCCTCATTTCGGGACAGTGCACATTTATATGTGCGCCCGGAACGGGATTTCTTCGGATTAGGACCAGAATCCAAGTTGTCCTCATTCACTTGGGAGTCAGCGAGCGAGTTGATGACTGCGCGACAGCGAGTATTGATACCAGACTGAAATGTCGAAGTCTCAAATTTAAACTCCTGGGGCTTAAGCTCGTGTGTCCGGCACACCGCCGGGATCGATTCAGTTGCGAAGGCGGGGTCTTGGTACCACCTGGAACAAGTAATATCACCCAATCTGCGCACTCAGATTTGACACTAGAAGACTCACCATGGCTGAATCAGAGAAATGTGGAATGGTAAACCTTGAACATTGATCCAAGCGCGGAAGTAGTGCTGGCAGGGAATGCATACAGCAGTTGCAACTGTAGTGTCCATCAGGAAGTACGGCAAGGTAATGAACAGAACCCATTGAAGTGTGCCGAATACGAAGGAGATGACGAATTACAAGGCCTCTCCTGGTGACCTGTTCAACAAGCCATTGTAGTGAGTACTGCCAAGCGCTGCTCATCACTGGGGCTTTTTGTAGATGCTCGAGAAATTGTAGCAGTCAGTAACTATAGTTGGAACGGGGATTAGCCAGACACAGTGACGAAACCATTGGGAGCAAGTTGGTAGGAAGTGGGCGGGCAGCATATTCCGGCGTAAGGCAGTCAGGGTCGGATATATTGCATGGGGTACCAGCTTCAAGATTCACTTATGAGAGGCGGCTGTGTTGATTCACGTCGGGATGATCCCTGAGTAGACCGGCCCGAGGCCGAAGTTTCGGAGGGGTTTCACATTAGAATTTTTGAAGATTTCTCTGATGTCCGGGGTTTCTCTGAGAAACCCGGGTTTCTCATTAGAATTATCCTCCGATCGAGACTGAAACATTAAATAGAATGAAATAGAATTAAGGCGGAAGAGGAAATGGACGCCAACGTCCATGAAAGGCAATAAGCCTTCGTCAATACTGTGTGGTTAGACTGATCCAGGCCCGCCTAGCCGCACACGTGCGTCTACGTGACCTGGTCACGCCGTGACTAGGCTAGGTTAGGCCGCCGCAGGCGCCTCGACCACACCCTTGTCGATTTCCCCAGTCATTTACCGTGGATAAATTGCTGAAAAAAACCTCAGAGGCCACTTTCCAGTCCCACAGCTGCTGCCACTTGATCTGTGGGTCCTGCAAGCCGGCAGCCCATTGATTTGGTGAATACAAGTGCATTCGGACCGCCATACTGGGACGTAGAGTGGGCCGGAGGAAAATGCTCAGGACCCCACCCTCCTTTCACTGTCTTCATCTGGTTGTCATTTATCTATCCTCTGCTCGATGGTTCCCGCTGGGTTCTCAATCTGGGGGAACATCCTCAAGAATCTGCTCTCTGTCTCTGGTCCCTGAATTCCGCATTTTGCTGCTATTCTGTGGGTTGGATTCGTAATATATATGTCTCTCCGCTATGGCATACTGGCCCTTCTCTTGAATCATACCGCAGTAAATATTTCCCGGTCGACTTTCCGCTAACAAGGATCCCTCAATATTTTACAACATCGATAGGCGAGTTGGATTCGAAGAGGACTCAAGCTCAATCGCTCAAGCACTATTTAACTGTTCTTTCGGTTACTCACTTTCCCTAGAATTATCGTCGATAATGAGGTAACAGCAATGCAATCACTCGCTCGAGCCATTTCCTCGCCAGATCTCGCGGAATTAAACTCCGTGCCGGAGCGAGGCGTAGGCATGTCTTGTACTATATAGCCACCAGGGAGAGCCTTTGATATCGAAAACGGCAGTACCAACGTTTACATAACGTCAGGGATCGTTCGGGACGCGGCGCGATCCCGCATTAACATCATAGGAGCTCACGACTTCAGAGTCCTTGGGAGCTGTATCAGCGCCTTTCGCCAATCAATTGAGGACAGACCAGCAACAGAGATCTGCGGAGAACGAGATTAAAGGAGTCCTGAGGTGGGTAGACATACAGGGATGAAGCCGGAGGGAGAAAGAAAGCAGGACACGGGAGACCCTTCGCACAAGGGAACCAGTGAATCCAGGCGTCCGAGTCCGAGCCGGGCCAGATTACTTGCGGAGCGGATCTGAGGGAAGCCTCACGCGGTCTTCGCCCTCTTGCGCGTCGGCTGCTTCTTCCCCTCCTCTGTCTCCCAGTCATTGACGCAAGCCTTTTATCGGGCACAGGTGAGGCTTGGGACAGCGAATGGGCGCAGTACGACGCTTCAGACCGCGTGTAAGCCATCTTCGCCGTAGTACCCTGCCCACGAGTGTATGCGTAGTGCATGGTGGTAGCTGCCGCATGTGCAGCGGTGTCAGTCTCCACAAATTGCGCCGGTTGGGGCCAGGAGAAAATGCCGCGGCTGCCGACTGACGCGGCAATCTCTACGCCCGACTAAGCCCGACTAAGCCACGTAAAAAATACCGTATCTCAAGCAAATATCTAACTAAGAGGTCTACTGGCCCAATTTAAGAGCTCACTTGTGTTTTTACAGGTCGGTACCATGTTCAACTGTCCTTTGAAAGGCTAGATTTGGTCGGGTGTTGCCTTAAACATGATACATAATCATTGATCGTGTCAAATGAGCTTTCGAGATAAGTTCACCGGCTTGTTTTTCGGTTGTGTACAATTCATGCCCCCCTGTAGTTCACAACTTTGGCGAGCTATTTCGAGGCCGTTGATCCCAGGATTGTCACCGCTTTATTGAGGAGAGGCGAGATCCTTGAGACTTGTGATGATGCGGGTGAATGGAACAACTTTTGAAGATACAGTCTTTAACCGTGAAGCGAAATGATCAGGCGTTATCGCAATTTCTGGGGTAATCATTGAGAAATCTTCATCAAAATTCTTCATAGAGTGACAATACTGGATGTAGGCTACCTGTCAACGAAACTTTCGCCTTATTACCTGCTGTTCTCATGGAGAACGGTCGCATTCTTTCTCGGACACTCCTTAGTTGAAAATCACGTGGAAACAAAATGTACGCTGTTCTTGCACAGTAGTCGATCTTTGACTTCCGGGCTGTTGATGCTCGGGATCCTCGACCTCGAAAATCCCCAGGCGTCCTACCTGGCGAGTATTTTCTACTCAAGGACCGAGCACAGAGTAGAACATTTAAAAATCTGCAAATAATAGCTGATGCAAGGAAACTGCATTCCACAGGGTCCAAGAAAGACCTGTGGACAATTCATCTTGTACAAATGAAGTAGGTGTTCATGCGTATCACACGCAAAAGAATCGGGCCTTTCGGAACCTCCGGAGGCGCGGGATAGTCATTGTTTCGTTTCTCGGTAGATTTCGCTTCACCGTGAATGACTGTAACTGATGGAACAGGATGAGGACTGGGGCCATAGGGAGTCAAATTTCTTGCTGTCCATGTGCGCTGGGTCAGACCATAGTGTAAAAGCTGATAATTAACTTACCATTCACCGTGGGGAGTAGGCCGACTAAGCCCAACTAGTGAAATTTTAGCCAGGAGTTTTTTGCTCGTAAACAACGTATTGGGACCACCAAACCTTGCGTGAAGATAACTGGGGGCCGGGAAAGCTTTTTCGAGTGAGTTAAATCCAGCGCGGCAGCGCCGCGGCACTTTTACCCAGCCCCGCCGGTTGCAGGCAAAAATACAGCAATGTCTGGCCAACGAGTGGGAAGGAGGGTGAAGTAGCCTCCGGAGAACTGTGCATCTGCCAGCTTCGTTCTCATCCCGCCGTGCCGCGCTCCCTGTGTCGCGGTACTGACACAATGTACTGCTGCTGGATGAAGCTTTGACCCTCTCGCTGGTTAGAATCTTTCGAGCTGAACATAGTCTCCCGTACTGTAAATCGGTCTCACTGGGTAGTAAGATTGACGGGGATTGGTGTCAGCCAAAGCCGCAGCCAGGCTTATTCCCCCTGGGACGCGGCGGACGCTTCTGTGAGTCTTCCAGTAGGCCTTACTTCTCCGTTTGAACAGACCCGATAGCGTGCGGAACGCCTCTGCCTCTCATTAATGGCGGAGGGAGAGAAATTTAATACAAGCACCCGCTAGGCTTGGGGTCGTCCATGGCGATGCCGAGTAAAGAGGATGAAATCAGTAGTCTAGTTTTTACCGCGGGGGTTAGATCACAGTGCTCCGTTATTATTAAGGCTGCCCCCCGTTGCCGTCGCGACGGTTCGACGGCACCCGTCGAACGGGTGCCGTGCCCGTCCCGTCGACCATTTTTTTCCTCAAGCAACGGCCCGTCAAACGATGGCCGCGATGACCGTTTCAACGGGTCATATAAATCTGCCTTCAAACTGACACTTTCCGTCATTATTTAGTCCACAGAGACTTCTATCTTGACGGGATACACTTTCCTGCTCGCCTTACGTTTTTGCTGGCTCCAAACAGACGGTTATATTGCTTGTATTGGTTAAGATTTGGGTCGGTTTCTCTAGCTGGAAGTACGAAAACATCAGGGTGGGCATGTAGGAGTTAAACTCATGAGAGTGCAGTCCGAATCCAGATTTTATTAGGGTCAAAAGGCAAGCTAAAGTTTAAATTACCACCCTACCCGTCGAGACGGCCGCGACCGCCGTCCCATCGCCTGTCCCGTCCCGTCAAGACTTCGGGGAGAAAAAAAACGGCCGTCGAATCGACGGCCGTTGGCCGTCACGGCAACGGGTGGCAGCCCTAGTTATTACGTAATCACGGCGTTTGTGAATTCTACATAGGGTGGGTCGTCGAATGCGTGTATGAAGATCTGTCTCTTCATAATTTCGAAAGAGGTCTCCAAAATCAGGGAAGCGGGTCGATGATTTGGGCGCGTGATTACGCAATCAACCTTCAACAGTATTGCTCAAATGAGGTGGAAATAGCTTTAAAATGCCGAGGAATATTCCACAGCCTCTTTGGTAGGTATTAAATGGGCTTCAGATGGCTCTCGTGACATTTTAACACCCAGGAGGCTAGGGGATCGCGGGTTTGGCCGAGAGAAATTCAAACTCCGCAATTACATAATAACGGAGCACTGTGATCGCACCCCCGCGGTAACTAACAGACTTCAACAAGTGAGATACGAGCTTCGTGTTGAAGCATCTGTCTACGAGAGACTATGAAATTAGCGAGAGTCGTCACGTGCGTGTCACGTCATCCTTGGCCCGGCCCGCTGCCGAGGCCGAATCGGTCTTGCGCACTAATTGAAAGTTTTATTCATCTCCTCCTACTTAGGACTGTGGAGCGCACGGGATAAGGAGAAAGGGGCCGTGGAAGAAATAAAACAAAAGGTTCTATCCTTAAAGATGCCGCCGGTGGGAGTCAAACCCGCCCTTCCTCGAGTAGCTGTGAAGGATGTTCCCACCCTGATCCACGGCGGCTTGTCGATACACCATCTATATAAGAATCCACATAGGTTTATGTCTGACCACACAACCTGATTGGCTGCTGGCCACCTTTGTCTCTGGACAAAGCCCGTGCCGAGCTCCGCATGATGTCATCCGCCCCACTGCTCCACCGAAATGTTCAATTATCCACCCAACTGTCGGATTGCTATTTATATCTGCTGCGATGGTGAGTACTTCCCTTTCCAAGCAACCTCACGGGACAACAAACTTCTGCGAACATCTATATTACAATCCTGTGTCCCCGCAAGACAGAAAAATTTGACTCTGGGACATTCGGATTGGCTACCTGGGCTTCGAATGATGTCATGGGCTCCAACGGTCCACTCAAATCCACCTAGATGTTGAATTGTCCACAACCGCTCCACTTGACTGTTGGATTTCTATTTATAAATGTTCAGTTGGTGCTTTTCAACCGAGTTCTCGCTTCAGCCAGCGTTTTAATTATCTATATGGGAGTTGAAGACATTGTGGCTTTGGGCAAACAACCTCATTGACTTCTGCCCTCCCTTGTCTCGGGCAAAGCTATCATCAGCTCCACTAATAGCCACAAATCCCCCGTGATGTTGAATTCTTATTTATAACTGTACAAGAGCGCGGTGGGGCACTCCGCGCCCCACCACTTTGTTTGAGTATCTTGCACCAGGGAGCTTTCAACCCGTAGCACGGAAAAGAGACCGGGTTAGCCTGGGTCAGGCTTTTTTTTTTTTTTGAAGACCAACAACATAAACTGTTTACATGTAAAAAAAAATTGGGGTTAACTTTACATGTTGGACATGCTTTGAGAAAGAGAAACAGCGGTTTGAGTCGGGAAGGGTCTAGCCTTTCATGAAGTACAAAGTAGCAAGCAGTTTACGCATACGCTGTCCATTTGAAACTGACTTTTGGGGGATCAATAAATGGGTACTACCTTGAAGCGGAGTTTATCTTGCGCTAATTGTTGAATAGAGTCCCAGGGCGTGCTCACTTCATTTGAGGTTTAAAGTCTTCTTCAAACTGAATGTAAATAAGCACGATGAAGTGGAGCTTACCTTGCACTTACCATTGAATAGAATCCCAGTGCACTCGCTCTCACTTCGTTTGAAACTGTTGATTGATGGCGAGAGGTATATTGAGGGCAGGTCTCGGCGTTTTTCCGGCACATGGGTCATAGGTGAGATCAAGTGACACTGATCTTCCAAATTCCTGGCCGTGGTGGGCCAAAAGCGGAGCTTAAAAGGCTTCGGACAGACACACATAATTATATAAAGAGAGAGAAGATGATGGTCGGCACTTCACCTGTTGCATAAAGCCTAATCATCCATTAACGAGTCCGTGGTATCTTGGTGATACTGAACACAGATCCAGGACACCTCAAAGCCATGGATGCGGGTTTAATGTTCTGAAGTTTGCGAGATCAAGAGAATTGTCCGAGAAGTCAACCAAAAAATGAAGAATAACCGTCAGCATTCAAAGTAAGTTGTAGGTGTTGATCCATACGAATCGAGGTGACCAGGACCGGATGTAAACTCGAGAGCTATTGAAAGTCAGCTATCTATGGGGCCGTGAGGAACCAACCGAAGGTTGGCGACGAGCAGCGTGATTAAATATTAAGATTGCAGCTCCTACCAAATTGGTTCTCTGAAAATAGAAAGCTGTTTGGAATTCGACTGCATATGGGCCATGAGAAACCAGTGGGATGAAGTATTGAGATCAAAGCTCTCATCAAATGTGTCCTTCTGTTGTCTATCACTAATCCGTAGCGTAGCACGGGCCAGCTGCTAGTCTATATAAGAATTCATAACGGTTTGTGTCTGACCACATAACCTGATTGGCTGGCGGTACCGTTGTCTCGAGACAAATACCTCCGAGAGCTCCAAATGATGTCATCCGCTCCACGGACCCACCGCGATGTTGAATTCCCCACCCAGATGGTGGGTTTCTAATTATAATGTTCAGATGTTCACTTTGGGCTCCAGTATCTGTCTCTTCCCTCGGAGTCAATGTACCATGAACCTATTATGACCGTCTTTTTCGTCGTTAATATGTGATCGAGGTGTCCACTAAGCCCCCACTAGCCACGGCGGAGCATCACCATCCGTCTGTGGAGCCATGCGGCTAGCCGCGGCTGACGTCCATAACAGAGCTCCGCAGGCACTGCCGCCACCTAGCCGGAGGCTAGCCAAAGGCTCGCCGTAGCCTACTATTAGACCCAATGGGTCAGAAAGTGCACAATGGGTCAGAAAGTCGAGTTTCTCCATTTCCCCTCTTCATCTATGCCCTCGGAATTTTCCGGGATCGATTCATGTACTACTAATGCGTATATAAACCAAATATCTAAGGGATACGTGGAGGGAAAGCAACTGAGAAACAGCTACCGGTCCATCAAACCCAGGGCTATAGGTGTAAGTGCCCGTGGTCTGGCGTGCGCAGTGGTCCCAGAACCCCAGGAAAATTCAGGGGGTCTAATGGGGGATACATGACGACTTTTGCTTCTTAGAAATTTCTTGCCGGGACGTGGTTGCAGCGTTCTGGGGGGGAGGCGCGTGTGGTCACTAAATGTCACAATTGTAATTCAATGTCCGCCTGATTTGATCGCAACTGCCGTTTTGGGTTGGCTCACCACCGCGCGCATGTCCGACGACACCTATCAAGCCTCATCCCCTGCTGTGCGGACCCCTTCACCTACTGGTAGCTACCTCAGCCTAGCCCTTGATTACGAACCAAGTCAAAATGACCAGTGGGTCCGGGAGGAACGCGAGGCTCTCCTCTCGAAGGAGGAACGCGCCGCGGGAGCCTTGTCACGTCACCGAAAACGCCAGCGACGGGGGTACTCGCCCTTGACTTCACCGATAAAAGAGGAAGAGCCCGCTCCCCTTCCCACCCCTCGATCCACGGTTGAAGTCACGAACCATGCATTAAAGTACGTGTCTGCACGCTTCACCTTTGGCATCGGTACTGACGAGTTTCAGAGCGCTTTATGCGAGCGGCGGGTTTCTGGACTCGCAAACAGGAGATGGCACTTATGTGGACAATCTATATGATAGAGATGAAGCAGAAACTCAGACACAGGGTGAGGATCTCGCACATTGTAAGTCTTTTTTACTTTTTCTCCCTGGATCTATATTATCTAATTATCTCAAGCCCAAGATGATGCTCTGAGTGATTCCGATTTCGAGCTGGAGGTCCAAATCGAGCGACTTCGAGTACGGCTCAATATTGCGCTGGAAGAGCGGGACACTCTGCAGGAACGGTGCAACGAGTACAAGGAGGCTTGCGCGCAGGCCAATGCTGAGAGAGCCAGCGCCCTCGCTGAACTTAAGTGTTGGCAGCAGGCTGCCACTGCCGCTTCCTCCCTAATCCATTTGTCAGTCCCGTACGTGGACTACGAATTATGAATGTATTATGTCCGAAGTATTAACAAGTAAACATGAATGAGAATATTGGGAGTAAATATAACGAGTTGACAAATATACATTAGAAGCTACGAGCTGTTCGAATAGAATTGAGAGTAAGGTTCAAATTGGTCTCCTGGCAGATTAAAGGATGGGTCAAAGGTATAGGGCGCGAACGGGACAGGAGGTTGGTGGAAGGGATGGGTGACCGGGTTTGGGATGCCATAATTAGGAGGAATTGGAGGGGAGTACTGGAAGTTAAAGTTGTAGGGAAAACTTTCATCGCTAAGGGTATTGCCGTGCAACGGCATGTTTTGAAGTGGTGTGCGGGGAGGCAGCTGAGGAACAATCGTTGTAGATGGAGGTAATTGAGATGTGGACTGGAGGGGAGCGGCGGCAGCAGCAGCAGCGTTGGACGGCCCAGCACGGCGTGCGCGAGCAAACAAACCAGCATACTTCGGGCTGTCGCGTTTGTCGGACTGGAGTCGGAAGTGGGCGGTGATGCGGTCGAGTAACACCGCCTTCGTCCCCTCCTCTGGAAGGCCCAGGTCCCAGGCGATGTCCAGGAGGTCACCCTTGTTTTTGGCGCTCAGCAAGCCGGTGAACGGCTCGTGAGGATCACGGTTTCGGCGTCCTTGCTCCCGTTCATTCTCTTGCTCCTTACGACGGTTAGCATTCGCCGTTTTCTTTGCCTCCTTCGCATCCCTCTCCGCATCCTTCTCCGCAGCCAGCCGCTTACCCTCGGCCGACGTCAGCACCCGGGCCTCGACATTAAGCTTCCTCCTCTTGCTCGCTCTACCGTTACGCTCGTTCGCCTTTCGTTTCTGTCCCGCGAGTTCGTTCGCAAGCATGACAGCATGTGCCTTGACAGCATCGAGCTCGGCCTCGAGCCGGTTGATCCTCGCAAAAAGCACGGGGTCGTGGTAGAAGTGGGTGGTGCCGAGAGGCGATCGCAGACTGCTGGAGGGGAGGGCGGAACCAGAAGGGGACGACGAGGATGGCAAGGGTGAGGAGGAGGGAACATGAGACGAGCTCGATGCCGTTGGTACTTGTGTGGAACGAGCAGGAACGCGCCGGCTCCGCTTTCGTCGGGGCTGCTCATCAGAATCAGAGTCCGAATCGGAACTGGAGTCTGAATCCGAATCGGAATCAGAGTTCGAGTCGGAGTCGCTGTCAGAATCCGACTCGTCGTTTGGTGGAGGGGGCGGTAGAATGGGTTCGCAAGGTGGGAATTCCGGCAGATTAGGTACGTCCCGAGCTTCCGTCGAGTACGGTATGCTCGGAGCGTAGTCCTCGGCGGTGAAGACGGTGGGGTCAACGGGCCACATACCACTTTTCTTGAACGCCGATTTGATAACGGACTCGCGAAATGAGTTTTCGCGGACCCGCATATACTCTTTGACAAAATCTTCCTTCCGCATTTCGGAGCCTGTAAGCTCGACGATGTCGTCGCAACGCTCGATCCACCCTTGCGAGAACGGCCCGAAGATTCCGACGTCGAGGGGCTGTAACTTGTGTGTGGTGTGCGGCGGGAGGACGAGGATGATGATGTTATGCTTCTCGGCAAGCAAATTGATCTCAGTGCCCTCGTGAGAGCCGTGGCCGTCCCAGATGAGAAAGATGGGCGCGCCGGATGTGTTACGCGCGGTCGCCTGAGGAATGAACGAATGCTCGAACCACTCGACTCCGATGAAATCATCAGTCCAGCCGTTGGCGGACGTCGCGATACTGACATGGCAACAAATGAGAATGAGAGCGCGGGGGAAACAGAGCACATACATAATGTCGTCGTGCTCATCAAACCATTCGGGGCACTTTGATGAACCCGCAAACACGAATCCAGGCTTGAGACTCGTCCCGTCAGCACACACCGCTTCCAGGACCGTGATGAGCTCCAGGTTGGCGCTACGGTGCTTGTATTTGGCGCGTTGCCTGCGTGAATAGAAGTATTTACGGCGACTGGATTTCTTCCCACCACCCCGCTGGCAGCCCTTCTCGTCCATATTGTAGATATTTTCCACGGGGATACCGTTCTCCGTGATGAGACGGCGAAGTTCGACAAAGTATCGACCGATGACGGGCTCGTTAAAGGCCTTCGCGCGTTTCGGATCAAGGCCGTGGGCGGTAGATAGGCTGATGTCGGGGTGCCGTTTAAGGAAGCTGTACACCCAGTTCCGGCTCGGCTTCTTCGCATCGAAACGAAGGTGCTGGGCACGCGCTCGAATGGTCTTCTTGGACAGAGGAACGCCGGTTTCTCCGAGATGTATGATCCATTTGACCAGAACAAGCTCTTGGAATGGAGTGAGGAAATGCTGGGCCTCCAAAGATTCCGCAGATGACTTGTGGATGTTCTTGAAGCGACCATACAGAGTACCATAAGGCACATTATGAACACGAGCAGCCTCCGTGATGTTGGGTCGGAGGCCGTGCTGGACCTGTCGGAGAAGCTCCCTGCACGCCCGCTGGATCTTCTGTTCTTGGCCGACATCAGACGGTGACATGCGACAGGCATGCGACGCGTCGAGGGAGGTAACGTCAACAACGCGTTGTTGCTTATTTGGATTTGATCAACGCGTTTCGGAGCGGAGATTGAATCTGTCACGCTCGACGCGCCTCCCCCTCAGAACGCTGCAACCACGTCCCGGCAAGAAATTTCTAAGAAGCAAAAGTCGTCATGTATCCCCCATTAGACCCCCTGAATTTTCCTGGGGTTCTGGGACCACTGCGCACGCCAGACCACGGGCACTTACACCTATAGCCCTGGGTTTGATGGACCGGTAACTGTTTCTCAGTTGCTTTCCCTCCACGTATCCCTTAGATATTTGGTTTATATACGCATTAGTAGTACATGAATCGATCCCGGAAAATTCCGAGGGCATAGATGAAGAGGGGAAATGGAGAAACTCGACTTTCTGACCCATTGTGCACTTTCTGACCCATTGGGTCTAATAGTAGCTGAACACCAAGCCATCACCTTGCTGGCGCTCCACGGGCTGTGGCTAAGTTGCCGTGGCTAAGCGACGTGACGAAGGTAGCCGAAGCTTCGCTAGGGATTGGCGGACGTAGCCAGACGTGGCAGACGCTCCACGTGGCCCTCGGCTATCAGGGCGCTGAATGCAGTGACTCCCCCCTTTTTAACAAAAACACAGTATGCAGTGCAGAATCAACTTGCGACTCCCACTCGGATTGATCTCGGCTGCCGCGGCATAGCTTCGTGAGGGTGATTGCTCTCACGGTACAATGCTTCTTTTATGGCGCTCTTCGGCGCGTATATCCCGCCAGGTCCCGCCGCTCAACGTTTCTGCCTTCCACATGCCAGTGCACCGGTGGAGCATCGTCTCAAAATCTACCAATTCATCAAACATGAGCTCACAGTATTTCGTCGGTTCAAAACTGCGAGATTGTCATTTATTTCACCCAAGGCTCTCCCCGGCGGCACACAAACGCGGCTACATTTTGCCTTTGGGAGCATCGGGGTTACTAATCCTCAGGTGAATATTTCCAAATCATTGAATTAATGTGAAGCACCTGTTTGGCCTCAGTTGTTGTGCTATTATTTATTGCTTACCAGATCAACCTGCTACTAAAACTTATGCTGGCACCTCTCAGAATCAGTCACTAGATTTTATGTATTGAGTATACTGGAAAACATCCTCCGTACTTTTCTGGGTGGGTGCTTGGGACTGTGAGACGTGATCAGAGCTCTCCTGTGGTATTTTGGCAAGGTAGCTTATTTTTCCTCACCTCGCACCAGCTCATTTTCAGTGAAATGCAGTGCAGTAGGCCTTTCATTTGTATCTATTTTTTTTGGAAGCCGAATAGGTACGATGGAGCATGTTTGACATTGGTTTAACGGGAAAACCTAGGCTTCAAATAGGGCTTAGGATGTCTGTTCCCTATTTTGCTTAGCGGAACAGACCGGTCCGTGATGGCAAGTTGAAAGTTGACCTGGTGTTCATCACGAAGTTGGCTGTTGATTTGGCATCAAAACCACGGTGTTCCACTTGGAATTAACGACAATAATAACTGTCATGTGAACCTCACATAAGATAGGAAACACTGGAGAAGAGATCAGAACGAAAATAAACATGGTCCCAGAACTATCCATAGTATGAATTGTACCAGACAAAGCAAAGTGAAATACATCATGGTTGAAAATAAGGTAGAGCTGTGTTATTTGAGCTGTGGATGGTCTGTAAGTGAGGTTAGCCTTACCAAACTACCAAGGTGATGAATAACACCCTAGAGGGTGCAGACAAGCCTTCACACAGACAAGAGACCCTGCCTGGTGCGAACTGAGGTTCGGATAAATTTATTCACTGCACTTACACATCAATCTGTATTTAGCGGAGGACTTCAAAAAAAAGCCATCTGAGCATTGAGATAAGAAACCAACTCTTTCTCATTTAAGATTATGAGGAATCAAACAAGTGGGTCATTCAAACATTTGAACCATGACCACTTGGTGGACTTGATGATGATAAAATGACTGTAAGGCTCAGAATGAAACTGTCCATGAGGCTACGAGGAGTCAACTAAAGGTTGACGACAAGTGGCATCTTATAAAGTATCAACCTAACCACAAGATTTAATTAGGTTACTGTTTCGAACGATTTCCCAAAGAATTGCTACTACTTTGAGTTAATTTCCCGCTGGCCAAAAGACATGCAAGGAAATTACAGACTCCCGTAGCGTAGCACGGGCATACTGCTAGTCTATATAAGAAAGGCCGTGGTTTGTAGAGACAAAAGTGGCGCCTGTGGGAACGCTCGATGTCATCTGCCCCACAGTTGATTTCAGATGGGCGCCTGTGGGAACTGATGTCATCTGCTCCACAGTTTGCTGGTTTTCCGGGTTCTCGCCTCCTGTCTACGGGGCCAGTGAATTCGTGTAACTTAAGGCACCAAGAGGAAGGAACAATTAACCAATCCATCTACTGTATCCACATCTATATAAGAAAAGGTGTGGATGTCTTAGACAAACATCAAAGTGGAGCCCTGGTGGAGCACCCGGGTTCGTCTGGTTGAACTCCGGCTGTCGGTTTGCCCCGATGTTGAACTCTTGCTTCCAGCTCCACTGTGATGTTGAATGTTAATCTTGCCTTTGAACACTGTGGCGACATTGAATCCATGATGGGATGAAGGTACACACAGATGCAAATGAGGGTGGGGGTCGGAGAAATCTGTATAACTTAGATAAAGGTGTGCTCAACAATTTGCTGCGATGTTGAATTCCTGCATCCAGCTCCACCGCGATGTGAAGCTGCCGTTTCGTGTATCAAAACAGAGCGACCATCCATGTAAACCCAATATTTATTCAAAGCTGTCTCACTCTGCTCATGGTAAAATTCCGCTGTTGCCACGAATTACGGTCGAAGAACTCCGGGAGGCCGAAAGCCCCGATCAAGGCGATTCTTGAACAAGAGAGACTGGGTAACATGAAGGAAGGCTGGCGTGGGCAATTCAAAAAGAGGATCCTGAGCACAAAGGATAAGTAAAATAAATAACATGGAAGATTCGCAGCCTCACATTGAGAGCCACATCTGCTTACCTAGGAAGCATGAAGATATTCATGGGAAGTAGGGCGGAATTTTACCATGAGCAGAGTGAGACAGCTTGAATTTCGAACAATAGAACAATTGGGAGACAGGATAACCCGGGAAGACGCGGTGAGATGATTCATGAGGGTAGAGATGAAAGGGGACTTTTGATTGAAGATTGTAGATTGAAGCTGGGCTCACTAAACCTCGGAAAGATGAATTTAATCATCAAGTCCAGGTGAGTTTTGAATTTTTTAGAGGTAGCACAGAATTTTGGATGATCACGAAGGCAGATTGTGGACTACGCACGAGACCGCGAGGAAGTTGGCGACAAGCGGCGTTTTTATGTCAAATCAGGCCGCAAATCCTGTTGAATTATCCGTGGCGAAGACACGGGCAACTGCTAGTGTCCTTTAACGAACGTAGTATAAGATCAGAGAATATTTAATTCTGATCCATAGGAGTGTCGTTATAGGAGCGGATGGCAAACACATGCAGCGAGGATGATCTAGCATGGTCCTCAGCGGCCTGTCCTTAGATGACGAAATTCTAAGGTGTTCGTGTGCAAATTAGCGTAGCTTTCGAGGAGAAAATTGATCAGTGTAGGCTCAATTTCATTGCGTGTGTCAGATTAGAAGAGAGAGGAAGGAATCTTGGAATGATGGTGGTCCCAAATAGTAATAAGAGTTCAGCACGCCGGGCGCAGATGATATCAAGTATGCTGTAATCTTCGTCCCAGAGATTCCAGAAGCCGTAGAAGACGTGGCTGAACTCTCATGTGGCAGGAAATTCAGCAGCAGGAAAGAACAGTCAAAATCCACGATTGGGGTTTGAACCCACATCAATTCTCCTGGCGGATGATACAAAGTGAGGGTTGAAGGGATGATGATCCAGCAGATCCATCGTGGCGTCGGCATTGTAAAAATAGGAACTATTGCACCAGTGCATCCTGGGCTGTGGCAGTCTGTCTATACCTTGGTCTTGTAGAAGGAACCGACCCCAACGCAGGCCGTATGCAAGTGACAATTCTCGATGAGCTGAACCTGAACTGCAAGGCGGGGCGAATCTTTCAACACAATGATTATCGATTACCCGTGGCTTGCAAGCAACGCGAGATTTGCGTTCTTCCATCGCTTAAGCTTCGTTTATCCTTCAAGGTTCAACCGGCCGATGGCTGTGCTATTATTTGCGTCCGCTTGTCAAAGAACGTGACCGTGTGAATTGCATTTCTTTTCATCGCGACCACCATGAACGGACTTGGAACACAGCTACTGGCTGCGCTGGGGAATATGTCACTAACCTGGTTAGTCAAGCACATCTTTTGCATCAATTGTGTCCCTTTTCTGACCGCGGAGCAGCCGCCAGGGCGACACCCATTTCGACGCCGGCCAATTCAAAGCAGCGAAGACAAAGTATTTGCAAGAAGCAAGGAAGATTGTGGGCCCGACGGGTCTCCTCCCCTCTGTGGCTGGTCAAGCCGACGGAGGCGTCGCTACCCCGCTCTATACCGGCCTAGATCCTTTTACATCCGTGAACCTTATGGGATGCTGCCTTGGGATGGCAAAATGCGCGCTACGCGAGAAGGATATCGAAATGGCGAGACAGGCCCATCTCCCACCGCCCACATCTCACCTACTCCGTCATAGGCGCTCGCATGGCTCGAGGAAATCAACGCGCTGCACCGATGCACCTACTTCACCGCTCCGGATCCGCTGTACGGTGAGCCCATATTCTTCTCCAATGGTGCCGCGGTTTCATTGATTTGAATAGATTGGATTGACTTTACTCTGAATGTACCACAAATGTCGGTACTCCGTGCCAAAGCACTCTGTCTTGCATCCGATATATTCGTGTCGCTCGGTAATACAGGGACAGGGGCAACACGCCGTCATACTGCGTCCACTACGTTACAGCCGTTGACTCCAGAATTGCGCAAAATAGTCGATTTCGAGCGGCTACTGGAGCTGATGAAAACACGACATCCGAATCCGCAGACAACGCTGAGCAGCGACACGCGTTCTTCCGCGCTGCAAGTCCGCGGCTCCTGGAAGAGGCTTGATATCGGGAAACCTGGCGGCGTAACTGACGGACGCGAGAATTTTGCGTGCTTCATATGGAAGAGTGCGTAATATGTTCTACTGTTGCACCAACCGTAACTTTGGCAGGTCGCCTTTATGTCGCGGGTGGGAGGAAATCCTCGTTGGGGCCCTGGTATCGGGATATGTGGGCTCTCGATCTCAACAACCGCAAGGAGTGGCGCCAGCTTCCCAATTACCCGCTCGGTACAGGCCAGACCGGCCCGTTCACAGGATGGAATATGCTTGTTCACAATGATACCGCGATCCTCTTCACCGGACGGCCCACAGTCGACGTCTTTGATCTCGTTGCGGAGAAGTGGACGTCCTTCAAAACGACGTACTCTGCGACGGCGGCGGATATCCAGGCGGGCATCCAGGACGGCTGGCCGTACCCCGGGCAGATGTGCTTCGACGCGACGATGCAGATCACGCACGGCAAGCTGTACGTCTTTGGCGGGACGCATCGCACGACCGCCATCGGGTGCAACCTCTTCATGGAGCTCGACCTCGCGACGCGCAAGTGGCGCCGGCTGACGGGGTATGTGCGGGCGCCGAAGAATGCGGACTATTCGTGCCCGGGGCCGCGCAAGAATGCGTGCAGCTGGGTCAGCACGGATAAAAAACGCGTCTTCCTCATGTTCGGGCACGCGGATCGCGAAGGCGCATCCTTGCACGGTGAGCTGCACCAGGCGATATCGGCGTTTGGGTACGGAGACATGTGGAGCTGGGGTATCGCTGAAGAGCGCTGGCGCCGCGAGCGCATGTCGGGCAACCCCCCGTGCGCCCGTACGGAGAGCGCCTACGCCTATGTGCGTATTCTTTTTGCTGGGCAATTATTTTTTTTATTGACGGACAAAATGACGTTTGGTGCAGAACGAAAAACTCCAGAAAACCATCATCTTCGGCGGATACCAGCCCACTCTTCCGACGTTCGTCCTCGAGCAAGGCATGCAATTCAACTTCTCCTACTTCGCCGATACGTTCGTCTATGACATGACACCTCCCGCCCCAGCCCCGGATTCGCAGACGAAAGAGCCCACTCTCGGCGCGCCGAAGTGGAAGCAGGTATTGACGCACGGATTCCCAACGTACCGCTGCCAGGCGCAGCTGGCGTGCGATCCCGAGACGGGGAGGACGTACCTCTTCGGCGGGTGGACCAACATCCAGTACGTCCCCACGCGCACGAAACTCCTGTCTCGCAGCTACGGCGACCTGTGGGAACTGCGCCTGGATGAGTCGGGCGGACATTTTGAGGAGGCGAATGCTGAGGAGGAGTTGCGGAGCGCGCGGGCGGGGCCGTGGCAGCGGTGCTTTTCGTGCGCTGCTGCGGGGCCATGGAAGAAATGTGGTGGTGCGTTGCGCTCAGTCGACATGCACGCTTCACATTTTACTGAACGGTTTGGCGCCCAGGGAGTTGCAAGGGACGGGTGTTCTTCTGCGGTTCGGTGTGCCTTAAAGAGGGATGGAAGGAGCACAAGGAGATGCACAAATGCCGCAAGGCGTGAGTAGAATCGGGATCCGGCAACTCCGTCTACTCTGGAGAATCACAGGAGAATCACCGTGCATGCACCTCCAGCAATCAAATACGACTATTCCACAGAAAGCAGCTATGCAAATTGAGTGTGCATAACATGAGGAAGAATTTCTCGTGTTCTCGATCGTCGGAGCGCACAGAGGGTGACAACAGTAATGCACGGCGTCTCTGCCTCCAGAGTGGCCTTCCATCGTTGCTTTGGAGGAATTCAATAGTCTCTGTTGTGTTTAAGCCCGTGGGTTTATTGCCTCACAGTGTTGGCGTACCTCAACACCCTCTATACCGGCACCACACTGAGTGTCGACGTTCCCGTAGCAACACTGACTCCGCATCTTTAGACAGATAAGCTATATGTGGCGCTTGCGGCAATCACTGGCAACCTCAGGCATCGAGGCGCCGGCACTCCACCCATCACCTTGACGACCACCATGTCCTTTACTGTCAACGGTACTAACATCGACGGGGGTACCTTCAACAATGTTTCTGGAAACATGTCACAAGTCTTCAATTCCCCTGTCATCGTGCCAGTGCACTCACGGCGCGCGGATGGGGTAGAGGGCTTCAAGTTGTGGCCGGAGTCCTGCCCACCACCCCCGTGAAACCGATTCAACGGGAAGGCCCAAGCTCGACGCGCAAAGAAGGGTCCATCAACGCGATTCGACCGCAAAGACTGCCGCGGCATCAATGTGGCCGACCTTATGGTGCGCTTTTCCCGATCCGACAGACCCAAGTGTCGACCAAATTGTTTAAATTCTCGCCCAGACATTCCTGATTCCAGCCACCGAGGCCAAGAAATGGACCCAGCAGACAGGGCCAACTTGTGTCGGAGCCAAAAAGAAACCATCCCTACCACTCTTCACGATGACGCCTGGAGCGGGGCTTTGCCTCCCTCGCAGCGCCCCCATTTGGCCGGGTCCCGCAAGCAACTCCCACCTACAGTCCCGAAACTATTCTCAACAGTGTAGGGGATGATATGACGCAGCTCTGTGTGACTTCATACGGTGAATCGGGTTCGTGTGCTTCGCTCTATAGGAAATTCTCGGTTGATCTTGTTGTCCCAGGGATGGACATACTCTACCGGTCCGTGGTAGTGGAAGCCTTGCATGACTCGGGAAAGCGATTCCCAGAGCCGGCTTTCCACCCGGGGACGCAAATGGATGTACTGGAGGAGCTGAGGTCTTGGTTGATTGACAGCAGCCCAGAGAGTGCGATTTTATGGCTCCACGGCTCGGCGGGCGTGGGTAGGTCCGCCGTCGACCAGATCTTCGCTGAAGATTGTCAGACACAAGATCGGCTTGGAGGATCCTTCTTTTTCCGGCGCGGCCATGCGAAGTGCGGAACGGGACATGGCCTCGTCACGACTCTTGCATACCAACTGGCGACGTCGGTATCGGAGCTTCTCCCCTGCATTCAGCAGGTTTTTGAGAGTGATAAACTATTGGTTGGGCGCCAGATGCCCGTGCAGTTCCAAAGACTGTTCGTGGAACCATTCCGAAATAGCCCCCCTCTTCGCTCCCAGCCTATAATTGTAGTCGATGGGCTGGACGAGTGCACGGATCACCAGGTTCAAGAAAGCATACTACGCCTTTTCCTCGCCGCCATTCGGACCCATCGCCTTCCCATACGACTCCTGATAACCAGCCGGCCCGAGCCGCACCTCCGCGAAATATTCGAACAGGAGAATTATCTCGCCATTTGTCGCCATTCCGTGCTGTCCGCCGATAAATCTGCCTACGAGGACATCAGAAAGTATCTCCTCCACGAATTCCACATGATTCAGTCTGTCTACCTGACCCGAGGGATTGATCTAGGCCCTAGTTGGCCCCACGTGACGAGGTTAAACACCTCGTTGAAAAGTCTTCCGGCATCTTCATATATGCAGTCGCAATCATTCGATTTACCGACGATGAATACTCTCATCCGGCCTATCGACTCTCATCCGTACTGGGACCGGATCCACGGAGCACGGCGCCGCTCGACAATCTCTACAGTGAGATTCTCTCTGCCCTACCCCAAGGCCCAGTCCTAGAGCAGCTTCGTATTCTCATGCCGTCTGGCAAGCAACACTCGGCGACCTCACCTTAGATCCGGAAGACCTAGATATGCTCCTTGAGCTCGAGCGCGGCACCTCCCGCCTTACATTGCGTGGCCTCCACTCACTGTTCGAGGTCCCCGACTCCGGGTGTGATTTGGCGCGCGTCAGAGGGTCCATGTGTTGCACGCGTCGCTGGGGGATTATTTAACTGCTCCACGAAGATCAGGCCGGTGGTGCGTTTCGATCCCGTGGGTGCATTCGGACTACCTCAACTGCACAACTCGGTTCCTGTCTTCGCCCCGAATCAGTGCGGAGACGATGTTATTCTACGCGTGCGAACCCCTGGTTATACAAAATCACCCTGTCGAACTGAATTCCGCAGGTCCCTGGTTCGCGGGCTCCCTAGGCTTCTTCGGCCGTATCGTGAGCTGGCGTAACGTGATGGTTATTCCACAGAACGGTACAAGGTGGTACCAACACTCCGGCGCCCTGTATCTGCCAGGAGCGAAGCGTGGCTAGAAGTGAATTGTTTTAGTAGGCATGTTGATCCTTGTCATGTTCACGACGGACTGCTGTGGCTTGATTCCGACTCTGTTGAAGCCGAGTCTAATAGTACAATCAAGGCTGTTCCTGGTCGCACGAGGCTGTTGACTGACGCGGATTTTCTCGGAAAGGGTCCCTGCAGCATCGCCGGACGTCACCCACTTGTTTCTCCCAAAACGCAACGACATGTGCCGGAGGATCTGCAAATCGCTGACCAGGGGGTATGAGCACCTTCCATTTATCCATATCTGAGATTTACCGAAAGCCACTCCAGGACACTCGGGACCGAGCGAGGCTGAGCAAGAAGAATATGGACTGCAGCATGAGTTTCCCAGGGAGCGGCCCTCGAATGGCATATTTGGGCGAGGTTGAGCGTCCCCAGCTCACGCAAAATCCTCGGACTGCTGTGGCACTGATCCAGGAGGTCCATCCATGTTCTAGGCCGTGGTCACATTAGCTCCCTTGTCATCCTCAGAGGTTGCGTTACTTACGGAAGGAGCCAAACGTCCCCCACACTGAACACCCGCCTCGTGTGATGAGTCCAGAGAATTGCCAGCTCTTCTGCTATGTCTTGGGGCTCGGAATACATGCTCGCCGCTCTCCGGGGGTCATTTAGAAAATCGATGGGGGAGTCTCCGGGAGGGAAGGGTATCTCAAGCAGCTCGCGCACTGCGATAAAGGGCTGGAAGACGCGGTAATCGTAGTGTGGCGAAAGGAATAGGAGCGCGGCCTGTAGCCCGTTGGACCGGATGATGGCGAATCTCATTACAAAGAGGAGTTCAGGGTGGCGCGAGAAGATATCCGAATAGATGGAATCGAACTTGAATGTTGGGGAGGTTGGACTTGTGGTCGGCCTTAGATGTGAGGTTAACGTTGAACTGAAGCGGTGATCATCCCAGAGCTGGATGAGATCCCATGGGTACGGTGAATCAACCTTGTATTGCGTCTGTTAGGTAATTGGCACAGGGTTCCGCGTGAGACTTACCTTAGGCCACCCAATAGGATCAGCACAGGTCATGTCGAGGAATAGAGACGCTTGGAATTCTTTTTTGCGAAGGAGGGCAACCAAATTATCGCAGACAATGGCATCCCTGAGGAGCCTCGGGAGCCCGCGCACGAGGTACCTGCGAACAAGGTTTGCCAGTGCGGTCTTGGAGGGTGATGGTCTCACGTGTGGAATAGCATCGTCTCGGCCGTGAGTCGCGGCGACGTCAATACCCGGAGGATGCACTCGAGATAGTCTGAATATAGCCACGGGATCGCGACGCACCACCGGCCTGAACGTCGCTCGTCGGCGAAATAATCCCCGAGCGATGCGTGCAATGCATGGAGCCGCTCGCGCCCTCCGAATGAGGGCCGGATCCGGGGGACCTCGAATAATGAATGGAGGCCACGCAAAGCGAGACGACATGTCCCTGGCTCCAGATCAAGGAGTAGGTCCATGTCTTCCGGGTCCATGATGAGATCACCGGGCGTTGCTTGCCAGACGGCATGAAGAATACGAAGCTGCTCTGGTCCTGGACCCTGGGGTGAGGCAGATAGAATCTCAGTGTACAGATCGTCGAGCGGCGCCGTGCTCCGCGGATCCAAGTCTAAAACGGACGAGAGTCGGGCGCCTGGGTGTGAGTATTCATCGCCGATAAAATGAATGGTGGTGGCTGCATAGACGAAGATTCCAGAAGACTTTTCAACCAGATGTTCGATGTCGTCTTTGTCGGGCCAGACATCACCCAGATTTATGCCTCTGTCCCTATAATGAGAGTGAATCTTGGAGAATTCGTCGCGAAGATATGTCCTGATGTCTTCGTAGGCAGATTGATCAGCGTGAAGTACCATATGGCGACAGATAGCCAAGGTCTCCTCTGCTTCAAGGATTTCCCGCAGGTGCGGTTCGGGGCGGCTGGTTACCAGGAGCCGGACAGGAAACCGATGGCTCACAATGGCCCCGATGAAGAGTTGAAGGATTTGTTGCTGAGCTTTGTGATCCGCGCATTCGTCCAAGCCGTCGAGGACAATAACGGGCCGGAATGGAAGCCTTGCGCCGTTTTGGAATGGCGCCAGGAGGAGCCTGTGGAATTGGACTGCCATCGCACGCCCGACTACGAGTTTATCGCTCTCGACGGCCTCCTGAACTGGAATCAGAAGTTCCGATACCGACGTCGCCAGTTGATATGCAATAGTCGGGACTAGTCCATGCCACGTTCCGCGTTTCGCATGTCCTCGCCTGAAGAAGAAGGATCCTCCCAGCCTACCTTGGATCTGGCACTCTCCTGCGAACATCTGAGTGACGGCGGACTTGCCCATGCCCGCTGAGCCGTGAAGCCACAAAATGGTACTCCCAGGACTGTTGTCGACCGACCACGACCTCAGATCCTTCAGTACCTCCATTCGCGTCCCCGGATGGCAAGCCGGCTCTGAAAACCGCTCTCTCGAGTCATGCAAGGCCTCCACGACGACGGAGCGACAAAGTCTGTCGAGTCCTTCCAGAGAGGATCAGTCGGAGGGGCGCGTAGCCAAGGATGGGGCACCCACCTGACTCCCCGTACGACGTCAAACTGAGCTGTGTCATGTCGCCACCAACCTTGTTGAAAATGTTCGAACTACTGTTGGGATTGGCTCGTCTGCCCACTAACTCTGAGCGAAAAGACCTGGTTTTATGGTTGTGATGACTCGAGGGGCTGTTGCTGGTCCTGCGCGATGATGCCGAGGGTTTGTGACGAGGCCGCTCGGGGATGGCTGGGCGACATGGTTGGCTCCGATAAGCTCGATGGATGGGTATGGCAGCGTACCGTATGGATATGTATTTGGATGTCCCTCTAGTCGTGGCGGTCGAATCGCTCCAATGGACCCCGCGGAGAGAGTTGAAGCTGAAGGTCCGCTTGAGATCCACACGACATGAATTTTATGAGGGTGACGCACGTAAGAGGTTGTCTGCGTTGTCTACGAGCTTTGGTTCCGCTGGCATACGCAGTTGGATGACATGCGAGTTGACAACTTGCGACATATTTCCAGCAACCGCATTGAAGGTACCTCCGTCAATCTGGGCACCATTGAAAGCGAAGGCCATGGTGGTGGGAGGATGAGCTGTGCCTGTGCAATGCTGTGCTGGACGTTTCAGTAGTGGGGCAGTGCCGCTGCTGCAATCAATGGGAACAGATGGCGTACTCGTCGATAGTGTGCATCGGAGAGTCTCAAAGGCATGTACCCATGATGATGGTACCTGAGCCTGCCCTCACCTTGCCTTCAGGTTTCAACCAAGCTTCAACTTGTACTGTAAGTGAACTTGAATCATGGGCGCTCGGAGCTCCTAGACCCGGAATCCAAGCGAGACACCAGACCCCAGAGCAGAGGCGAGCACTGAACCGGGATATACAGACCTGGCGGCGGAGAACGTCCAGAGAATAAGTTTACAAGAATCATAATGGACGTCGGGAGCGGAGTCGAAATGCGTCGGAGGGTCGCGTGGGCATCTTCCCACGCATGCACAGCCCCATTGACTCGGATCAAAGCGGCTTTCGTTCGCATCCGGAACCCTTCATCTTGGCCCTCTGGAATTCCCACAGCTCGGCGTACAAACTGGAAAATATGCCATGGAACAGCCCCACATGCGCTCTCCCTCACTAACGGTCCCGGCCGACGAAGCAGGCGGGTACGAATACACGCCAATGGTTAACGTACCGAGATCAAACTTCATAAGGCGCCCAGACTGCCACAGTGCGTGCAGTTTCACTTCTCGACAGAGCTCCTACTACAAAAATCTGTCGGAGACAAGGGGGTTTCGGGATTAAAATTTCGGATATAGGGGGGGGGGGGGGGGGGTCCCGCGGAGGGCTGAAAAAAACTTTTATCATGTAGTATGAGGGAGTTCTAAATCTGCAATATATACCTCCTGGAGCACCACAGGATGCCAGGAAGATGAATTCTGGGTGTCAGAACTCAAATATGGTGTGGGTATCCCGATTTGGATAGCGGGTCGTGCTTACACACCATCAATTGGCGCGAACATTGTGTCCCGGTTTCCCTCTAAGGGTGGTTAGCAGCTAAAAACATGCTCACAATATATATGTGAGAAAATATTCATATACCATTTAACATCTGTGTGAGTGGGCCAGAGATGTGGTCAAAGCGGCACTCCGGAGACCCTCAGTCAATGTTGAAATTGAATGTTTGGAGCTCCAAAAATATAATCTACTTGTGTAAGGGGTGGTATGGATGTAATGTGTACCTGAAAGGCCTTCTTAGTCACAGTTGAGTCCACAGAGATGGGCCGCAACATCTTTGGTTTGGATTTGATGCTGTCAATGTGGTGGCTGTGAGCCCGCACATGACTCGGAAGCGCGGCCCGCCGCTAGGGGTGGGAACCTCCTTCCTTATATGGGGGGGGGGAGGGGGGGGGGGGGGGGTCTGGCCGAGGGTCGAAAAAAACTTTTCGACCCTATATCCGTTTTTCGAATCCCGAGTCCCCCTTGGTCGGAGACTGTTAATCCTTCATCCGATACATGTAGTCTTGTAGATCTCTGCAGCCTGCCGCGGGCTTCTACTGGATGATGTCATCTACGCCGCATTTCTACTCTGCGCATGCCAAGTGTCTTCACGCAGCGTGGGCTGTGAGACCTTCGCTTCTCCTTGCTCCAACCTATCAGTGCGGAGGTGCACTCAATTTCAGGGCCGGGATGATGTCGGCATTTGTTAAACAGTTTGCATCTGACATCCATTGTCAGACATAGCCTTCAGCCCATTGCATTGCTTTGACATGGCTTCTGCAGCCTTCGCTTTCAGTCTCACCTCGCCCACCATTCGCCCTATTTTGCTGGAGCTTCGCACTGCATGCCACTACGTGAACTGGACTCCGATGTGCTCCTGCAGATCTTTGCTCTCGTGGATGTGTACACTGTCTTATCTCTCTCTCGCGTGCGTTCCTGCCTGTCGCCAGCACTCAGGGGCCGAACTGAGAACCATCTAAAACAGGTGAACAAGGCTTTCCGCGGACTCACTTCCTCCTTCCTCGAAGCATCTCTGGCTCTCGGTCGTCCGAGATCTGGCTTCGCGCTACCTGATTGACGCACCAGCTGCGGAGGTTTTGGAGACCTTCTGAACACCTTAGCTAGTAGATCAGGTCAAGCGAGTAGTATCCGGGCCGCGAACATGGTTCCCAGCCTCCTCAGGACCCCCGAGATTGTTGCAGCAGCTCACCATCTCGCCTGGAAACCTCGTTGGCCGCCGAGTGGATACCGAATTCCTTCCGGACGGAAGGCATATCCTCATCTATAAGTCCAGCGACCATCTGTCGAGAGGTGTGGAATGCTGGGACGCGCATCTCGGGCGGAAGGTGTGGGCGTGGTCATTTCCGTTAAGGTACATTCAATGTGTAACCTTTGACTTCCGTCGAAGCGGATTGGAGGCACTGGTCATGCTCTGCGTCCTTGGTTCAGGGTGCGCTATCTAACCCTTTCATATGCATACCGTTACATTACATTTGAGGTCTAGACTGCGCATGCTTGTCCTGGAAGCCGACTTTACAACCGGAGCGTCTCGCGAGGTCTTGAACTTTTGCATCAATGCACGTCTCAGGCAGCGTATGGAGATCTCTGGAGATTTCATCGCATGCGCGGTACACTTTGACTGAAGTCATTTGCCGCCCGCTGTCCTCCTCGTCAATTGGAACACCACAGAATTCGTTCTTGTGGACTGCTCAAATCTGGGGGTATTTATGCACACCTCTATGAGTTCGTCTATTTTAACGCTCCCTAGCAGAACTTGCAAGTAGCATTGTGCCCTGGACATGTGGTACTGAGTTGCTCATCCACATCTGACTCCGAATGCGCCATCTTAGATCAAGTCCGCATTTATTCCATAGCGTCTCTCGCCCAGCAATGGCGCCCAGTCATCGACAACTGTCTTCTTCACCCCGCAGACAGTGTAGCAATCACCTTTGTTATTGTCAATGTCCCCGGAAATAATCTCCACGAGACTCCAGACTACCATTTCATTAGCATGTCCTTTTCTGAAAGTCTTGTCCACGACAGGACCCAAATACTTAATTAGCCTATCTTAAGTTCTAGGCGGTTCCATCCCTTTTCGGACTTAAGTTTTACTACATCTTAAGTTCTTCTACTGTAGTCTTGAGTTCTTCTACTGTAACCTACCTATGTTGTGCATATCACCGCGCTGAAACCTCAATCTTAGTTTGCGCCGTGAACTCAAGTTCGCGCATGACTTAAGTTCGACCCATCAGTCAGGAAATTGAGATGAGTTCATATAAACATAATATCTTTAAATAATGAAGTACTTGAGTTTTTGACCAGACTGGAGTTTCCCGACTTCTGCTCCGTCTTCAGTTCTACCGTGAACTTGAGTTCCGGAATGTGGCGTGAATACCTGGAATAACTAGTGATATTAATATTGAGAGTGCGCAACACAGAAATATACTTGTGGCAAGGATAAAAAATACTGTGGACCTATTGGGTCGCATAGTCAGTTCCTAATTTTATAAACACAAACAGTGTGGCATACCAGAATGCCACCTGACGGCGGAAAGTCATTGACATCAGAGGTCAGTCAAAGGTCAGTACAACTGAACTTGAGGTTGCACGAAGTGATCTGAACGAATTGTGGGATATGCGAGGGTGAATTGTCGAGGAGATCAGCGAAGAGCTCATCGAAGCTAGAGCCAAGTCGAAGTGATGTGTCGTGGAGTATTTGGCGATCTCGGCCACCATTGTGATTCAGTAACGTCACGCGTTACTCATTCTAACTTGTCTTCTGTTCACCACCCACCCACTCCCCATCCACAGAATGTGCCGCCCCGACCACCAACCAACAAGGCCCAGTGAGTTCCTGCTGCGTTGTCTCTAATTGATTAGGATTCATTGGGCTTCAGCGCCAGCCTTCGACGAGCTGGCAAGTTAAGATCGATGTCATGCCACCCAGTAGATGGTGAAATGGTTCATAACCATCTATTCGGTGCGTACCTTGTATCATCCCGTTTATTTGATGTGCTCACTGCGACCTCTGAACACATCTCGCACACTGCGCTCAACGTGGAGCACGCGCACTCCACATCCTGCTACATCCGGTGCGTCCCATTTCGCTGATTGCGTCTCCGCCACACCCTTCTCTTCCCTTCGTATCCCCACGTACCTGTCCCCAACTCCCTTCCTCCACCCCCCTGCACCCCACCCCGCCATCAAGTGGGTCTCTCATGCAACTGCGCGCAAATGGTGCCGAGTGCGCCGATGCCTGATTAGACGCTAGCGTTGCGCATGCGTGAATCACCTCGGAGGCAGCAGGGGCAATTGACGGGAACTGCAGCGTGCGACTCGATGCGCCCGAGTCGGATTCTGCGCCGAATGCCGTCGCATGCGCGCAGTCTGCAGGAATCGCCTTTGAGGCGGCAACGGGTGCAGAGGCGGCACCTGAGCTGTATTGTGTTTGCGGGTTGATTCGTGGCCGAGGTCACTGTGTGTGATCGAGATGCAGGTGTAGAACTTAAGTAGAAGCTGGCGGCACTTAAGTGTGAATAGAATTCAAGTTGTGAAGACTTCAGTTGTGGATGGGACTTGAGTTGTAGATGAAACTTGAAGGGTGCGTACGACTTAAGTTTGAGTACAGGGCGGGGGACACGATTTAAATGCGTGCTATACCCGGTGGCAGGCACGTTGGCAGAACTTAACCTTTGTGCAAAATAACTTAAGTTCTGCGCAAACTTAAGTTCGAAAAGGGATGGAACCGCCCCGAACTCAAGATGGGCTTGTTTTATTTCATCAGGACCTACGTGATGATGGTCAGGGTCGTGAATTACAGGTTTGTCCCCAGCGGGTCCGGCCTCACCCACCTAGTGAGACGGATACGAGACCGACTCACTGCCTCTAAAAGCTGGTTCACGACTCAATCACGGTACCAGATTTCCCTGTCAGTATCAACACCCTCCCCGCAGACCGTCCCGCGGGTCACATACACTCTGCATCCTCGCAAAAGCTCCCCTAATACATCCGTGGCCGGTTACGGCCTGTCTTGGACCAGCCTTACCCCGCAAGCCGGCCCTGTTCGCCTCACACGCATTTCCATTCACCGGGTGACTACGGCGGGTATCAGTCGCCCTCGGGGGCTGAAGCAGACACGCCGTCCGCAGTGCAGATGGCGCGCACTGGTGCTGTTATGGTCCAATGCGATTCCCGAATTTATAGTGTGTAGTTATGTTTATATAGCTTTTTCTTTACGATACGGAGTCGCAGATATGTACGCGGACCTGGCGCGAGGAATTGAGCACCATTGATAGACCGAGTCGTCGTCGAGAAGACGATCATCAGACCGTGGGTGACTCACAAGATCTCGCGCATCCTTGACTGATCCCATCGGCAGTAGGCACGCTCATCCTCCGACAGCGGGAAACAGAAAGCAGACTGAGCGGCGTTGTTGAACTTCAAGTTGGAACGTTTCGGGACGAAAAGGCGCCGTCGGATTTACGCCGAATATTACCTTCGCGTACAAAGGAGTGCTAAAACCTGATGAAAACACGTTGTGCCGAGCACTCCAATCACGGCGAAATGGTCCATTCAAACGTTTCCAGGAGACAGAGATAAACAACTCTACAGGGCTAAGTCGGGGACTAACGCCGAAAGCTTTGCATCAATGCGAGCAACGTCCTCTGTGTTTGAGCACCGCGCAAACAGCCCTCGGGCAGATTCAAAGAGCTGCCCAGCCTCCGAGCGCTCGCCCCGCGCGAACGCTATAGCCGCCATTCTGATCATGCAATCGGCCCTCCACCAATGCACATCCATGAAGGTAAATCCATCCAGAGCGACCTGGAATAGACTTGACGCCGTGCACTCATCCCCATCGACTGCCGCGAGCTGCCCAAGACACCGCAGTGACTTCATAATGGACAGCTTGTTCTTGGTCCTCAGCGCCGAAGCGAGGTAGACACCCGCCCACCCGCGGGTTCCCGCCATATCGTGCATACCGTGGTCCAGATCCGCGAGGCGCTCGAGACAGAACGTCGCGCCCTCATCGCGCGTTCGCAGCTTGACGAATAGGGTCTCGAAGAGCTTCCGGGCCTTGCCAGGCTCGCCCTCGCACAGGTGCAGACACGCGTAGACGGCGTCGCAGAGGAGGACCGCCTGGGGTGACCCCACGGACGTCGTGAACTGCAGCCGCGCGGCATCGAGGTTCGTCCGCACGGCGGCGGGTTCGGCACCCATCGCGGCGTCGATGACGGCGAGGTTGAGCAGCTCGAACGCGTTGCCGTGGCCCGCGGGCATGGTGCGCGCGAGCTGCGCATGGATTGCGCGCGCCGCGGGGTACTCCGTCTTGAGGAGGTGAATCTCCGCCTCGAAGTTCTGGAGCCGCTGGTCGACGTCCGTGCCGTGGAGCCCACATACCCGGAGCACGTCCCGCCCTCTCCGGCAGAGGCGCGCGGCAGTCTTGAAGTCGCCCATTGAGAAGCAGCAGCGTGCCTCGCATGCAATTGCCTGTGCTTGGGCCAAGGAGTCGCCGAGGGCCTCGCCGAGCTGCTGAGCGTGGTGCGCGTGGATGCGGGCTACACTGTAATTTCCCATGGAACACATAGTGTTGGCCATCCCCGTTATAGCTTGCACCCGTGGCTTCGTCAGTTGATCGAAGGTGTCTGTGAGGGTCACAACCATTTCGCGATACCGTAGGGATTTCTCTTGTTGATTCCCCTGCGAGGAGTAGTAAGCGGCGAGGGCATTGTACCATTGTGCTACCGATTCAACATGTCAGCTGAAAGATTCGCGCCAAAGAGTTTACCAATTTGTTTACCTTTTTCTATGGGTTTAGCGTGGTCGAAATACCGCGTCGCTAGCGCAATCTGAGCTTCCGGGTCACGGATTGGGTGATACCGGCAGGCGAAGAACTTGTCGACGAAGTAAGTTCCGTACACCGGATCCTCCGGAAAGTGCACAATATGTTCCAGGACGAGCGGCATCAGCGGTGATGAGTCGTTGCTCTTCATCCGACTGAAGCCGTTGAGAATCATCACGCTCCCGAGGGTCAAAACTATATCAGGGGCACAGTCTTGCAGGCCGTCCTCCAGGATCATGTTGATGTTCCCTTGGTTCGCCGAGAGCTGCGTCACGATATCGGGCGAGGGAATCACCCTGAACTGCTTCCAGAGATCGAGGAGCTCGTGGAAGTATTGCCGTAAAGGGAACTTGAGCTCAGGTGAGGGCGGGTGCGCCGCGCGGATGTGTTCGCGGATGGGGACCAGCGCTAGCAGACGGTGGTTTCTGCCCGTGTAGGCCAGCGAGGTGCGAATCAGCGTCGCTTTCGCCGAGAGGATGTTTTCGATCGGGAGATTGCTTTGGGTGAGGTCGGCGTCTGAGAGGCCGTCGGGGAGGAGAGAGAGGATGCTGAGCAGCTCCTGCGCCTCCGCCGTCATCCGGGCGCTGGTAAAGGATAGCATGATGGAGATATCGAGGCTCGACTTCTTGTCGTAGCCGTCGGAGAGGACGCGCGTCCTCTCAGTACGCCAGCGCAGAAGCGTTGCGTCGCAGCCTTCATACACGACGACGTTCGCAATAAGGCTGACAGCGAGCGGCAGATTGCCGGTCAGATTGAGGAGCTCGCGGATGGTGCCCCGCTCGTAGTCATTGTCTGCGATGTCGAGGAAGGTTTTCAAGGTGGCCTCGTCATCGAGTGGTTGCAGAGGTTGCAGGAACGGACGCGTCCATTTGACGCGGCTCGGCCGCTCCGCGCCGCGCATAGTGATCTGTGCTGTCTTGAGCAAGGTGTGCCGCCAGAGACTCGGGACTCACGATAAGCGCTACATGCGGCACATCCGTTAACAAAGAAAGGAATTCCTCGACGCCGGGGCGTGAAGACGTAGGCTCCCAGGGTGTCTCGAAGTTATCTAGGATTAAGAGCGTCGGTGGGCCGTACGATAAATGGCGGACGACCTTGCGAGCGAGATTAGGTCCTACATGCACCCCCAAATGCGATGCGATACTGGCGATGAGGTCGGCGCGCGTCGCAGTCGAATGGCAGGGTATGAAGAACCGGTTGGCGAACTTGCCGGCGATGTCGGAGTGTTGAAGCGCCGCAATGGCGAGACTCGTTTTCCCCATTCCGCCAGTCCCGAGGATTGCGATTCGGGCGAAGTCTTGCTTCAGAGTACTAACGATCTCTTGCAGTTCAGATTCGCGACCGTAGAATATTTGGGGGGAGGCTGGTAGGATCGATAGAGACCCAGAGCTGACGGACTCAATACAGGAGGGTGTTTAATGAAAGAAAAGCCGACCTGTTTCCCAGACTAGATATAGTTCCTGTCACCTTGCGAGACAAGTCAATGGCAGCCGCCGGAGTGGGTTCATATACACACCGAGGAACAGCGGTCCGAATTCGTAAGGTCTGGGTGCACTGCGATCAAAGCTAAAAGTTCTTCATGCTGCCTCTGCGCATCATCCTGCATTTGAGCCATCTTACTGGTTGCCGCTCCGCCAGTTTGTACCTGTGGCACGGTTAAGGAAGAATCCCGAAAGGAAAGGATCTCATTAACCTTTAGTCGCTCAAGAGCGTTCTGGAGTTCGTCTTGACATGTTTTGAGCTGAATCGCAGTATCACTCTGCTTGAACAGCTGCTTGATTTTGCCGATCCCCTGCTGCGTTTTCATGAAAGCGTATACTTTTTGGAGCGTCCTACAAGGAATAAATATCACAGTGGGAGCAAAGAACTGCGACGTACTCCGTGAATTTCGCGATGTCATAAAGGAGGGCCGGAGGGAGTACACCCTCCGACTCGTGTGTGGAATACAGGTGTATTATCGCGCACAGGATTTCGTGTATCTGCTCGATCATCATCGTGCACTGCTCCTTGTTGAATTTAACGGACTATGGGTATCACGCGGTGACCTTAGAGACTTTTTTAAAGGACAGTGTGGCGACACACCTGCACGGTATTCAGAATCGCTACTGTCAGAGCCGCAGTGACTTGCAGGAACGGCACATTGGTGGTACTGGCGATATCGCGCACCGTAGAGGCGGCAAGCGTGCTGTACCGGACTAGCTGGTCGAGCCTGGACGGAGGTAACATGGGATAGGCAAGCGAGGCTCGAGCGATGCGAAGATCCGCCATTTTTTCTTTGCTTTATCTCTAGCATTATCCGGTTTCCCACGATAGGGTCGCATGGCACCTGCCAATCACGAAGTCAGCGCCGGCGCCTGGAGTCAGCTGAAGTCAAGAACCTCCTAGCCATTGTACGAATCTTCCGCCTCTGTATTAATCACGGGCTAAAAATTCGACCGTTCACTTCAATGGCTAATTTTCCCGAATATTTCGCGAAATGGGAAGATCCGGAACACATGTAAGCGCGGGTATGGCCAGGAACGATCCACATATGAACCAGGCTTGACGATGAGCCAACGAATTGCGAGGGGTTGGCATACATCGTGCTCAATGAGAGGGTACGGAATGAAACTCTCGGGGCTCGGAAAGCGCGCACGGGCGAATCAGAGCCGGGGCGATGGTGCGGCAGTTCTTTTTTCAATCTCGTGCATTCATGCTTGCTGAACCCAGGAAAATTCACGGAGGTACGCCTACAACCCACCGGTGTTTCCCTCATTTTCTCGGGGGATCCTCGACGTCTTTATGCTCGTAGTGCTTTCCCTAACCAGCTCACGGGCCAGGGTACCTTGGGAGTGTTAAGGTTCGATGTACGCGGTCGGCGCCCATGGAAGGAGATAGCAGTTGTAGCCCACTGGTTAGCTGCGGGTTGCTGTCCGGCGCAGGTAGCAAAGAGCTGAAGGCTGACGTAACCTTTGATCGCCGGTAGAAAACACCGACCAAAAAGACTAAAAGAATTATCATTTCGACTGCATAGAAGTATGTATCGAAGATGGGACCGTAGATATTGGTAACAGGCATAAATTAAAATAATGTTCCAGATGAAAGGACTTCTGCGTCACATCATGCAGGAAGATGATATGAGTACAAGCACCAGTGAATATTCGCTATTTGTTTCCCCCAGAACTCGATGACCCGGAGCGGAGGCTCAGGAAATCTCTACGGGGGGCAGCGTCGTGGAATCAGTGCCTCTTTATATTTACTTAATTTAGAAAAATTACCCAAAGCCAGGCCAGCACACTGGGAAAGTTATCCGGCTGATACGTCCGAAATATACGGCGATGCGCTTCGTAATGATCTTCGCGATTCATATGTCTTGGATCGCAAATTGGGGACAGATCGAGTGTTTCAAGTTCTCGCAGAAGTCTTGAACTACAACCACATTGATCAAGCAGGTCCAGCCATCGTCTACCATTGAGAAGTTAAGATCAATTCCAGGGTGCAATTTTACTTACACGGACAACAAGACTCCCGTGACTAGTCTTTCCTTCATCGCACGAAGTGAGTGAACCAGAAGGTCCTCTGCAATATCTTGGGGCTGACAGTAGAGGTTCCCCGCTCGGCGAGGATCGTGTAAAAAATCGAGCGGTGAGTCCCCTTCGGCGAAAGATGCGTCTAAAACTGCCGGGACGACAAGAAAGGGCTGAAATATCCGGTAATTATAACGTGGGACGAGGGTCCTGAGTACATCCGGCAATGTGTTTGGTTTGACTAGCTGTGTTCTGAGGATGAAGAGAAGTTCTGGGTGGCGGGCAAGAATTTCCGCGTAAATGGCATCAAATTCGAACGTCGCAGAGGTTGGATCATTGCTCAGCTTCACAGACCGACGAAGGATCGCAATGAGATTGTGATCTTCCCACAATTGAATGGGGTCTAAAGGGTATCCGGAATCTCGCTGGTAGCGAATAATATGAATATGTAAGGTCGTGATGACTGGATGGTCTGCGAGACCTACCTGTGGCCAAGGAATAGGACTACCATGCGGATAAATACCATCATTTGCCACCGCATGGAAAAGTGAATATTGGAACTGCTCATTACGCAGGAGACCGATCAAATTCGTTGAAGGGGTGACCTCCTTGAGGAGCCGCGGCAATCCGAAGATGAAAAACCTGAAAGACGGTTTCAGCGTGTTTTGTACAAGCTAAGGATCTCCCACCTGCAAAATGGCAGGGTTTCGGCGGTGGCTCGCGGAAATGACAGGAATCGGATGATGGACTTGAGGTAGGCTGAATTTAGCCCGGGTGTTGATACACACCACCGTCCGGACCGTCGTGTATCACCGAGATAATCACCGAGGGATGCGTGCAAGACTCTAATTGGACTGCGCAATCCGAAGCGAGGGCGAATCCGCGGGACATCGACAAGTGAATGCAGCCCACGCAAAGCCAGGCGAGATGTTCCCCGACGTAAATCGAGAACTACGTCGATTTCCTCGGGGTCCATCATGAAATCTCCGAATCCTCCTCGCCAGATGGCGTGGAGAATGAGAAGATGTGGTGAGTTTGGAGAGATGACCGAGAGGATCTCAGTGTATAGATCGTCGAGCGGCGCAGTGCTTCTTGGATCCAGGCTCAAGACAGCTGCCAGTCGGTCACCAGGATGGGAGTATTCGTCGTCGATGAAGCGGATGACGGTATTTGCGTAGATGAAAATGCCGGAGGATTTGTCGACCAGATGTCCAAGTTCGTCTGCATCAGGCCAAACAGCGCCCAGATCGATGCCTCGGGCCATGTAGTTGGAATGAATCCTCGAGAATTCGTCACGAAAATAAGCCCTGATATCTTCGTCGGCAGACTCGTCGGCGGAGAGTATGTATTGATGACAGTTCCCAGCGGTATCCGCCTCCAGGATTTCGCGGATGTGCGGTTCAGGGCGACTGGCTATCAGAAGTCGGATGGGGAGTTGGTTGCTTTGAATCCCCTGCATGAAGAGGCGAAGAATTTGTTGCTGAGTTTTGTGATCCTCGCATTCATCCAGACCATCGAGGACAATGATGGGCCGGAATTGAAGCTCTGGCGTGTTGTGGAAGGATCCAACGAGGAGGCGCGTGAACTGCACCGCCATTGCACGGCCGATCACCAGCGGATCGAGGTCCATCACCGCCTGGAGAGGAAGCATGAACTCGGGAACTGCCCTAGCCAGTTGGTATGCAATGGTAGTGAATAGACCATGCCATGTTCCGCGCCCCGGGTGTCCACGCCTGAAGAAGTACGATCCCCCAAGTCGGCCTTGACTTTGACAGTCTCCGGCAAACACTTGGGCAATGGCAGATTTGCCCACGCCAGCGGAGCCGTGAAGCCACAGAATCGTACTCTCAGGGCTGGTGTCCGTGGACCAGGATCTCAGCTCGTCCAGCACTTCTGTCCGTGTTCCCGGATGGCAAGCGGGCTCCGGGAAGCGCTCTCCCGAGTCATGGAGCGCCTCCATGACGACCGAGCGGTACAGGATGTCGATTCCTACGTTATAAATGTAAGTACCGCTCGGGTAGGAAAGGTACGCAAACATACCTGATTCGCCGTATGAAGTCACGCTAAGCTGTATCATGTTGCCCCCGACGTTGTTGAAAGTATTAGAGATATTGTCGGGACTGAATCCAATCGTTCTTGGAGGGGCAAAGGCGAGGGGATCGCAGGCGGCCATGCGCCCGATATTTTCCGCGGCATCCGTCGGGCGCAGTGCGTTTCCACTCTCACCCAAACTGGGGCCGTTCCAATCCGGTGGCTGAATATCTTGGTGGTGTCGATGCCGGTGGCCACGATCAGCAATCGCTAGGATGGAGTCTCAAACTCGATGATCTGGGAGCGTACACATGACGCACCATACGGTCCAGTGTTCTCGTCTCGCACAGTTCTTTGAGGTCTGAGCCTTTCGATTGAACCGGTAGTCAGTGTTGACGCTAGACGCGTACTTCAAATTTATGCGAACTACCCTTGTAGAGTGGACCTACATGTGAGGCCGTCCACGACGTTTGGAGGACGTGGATCGGCCGGGCGCGCTGAGGTGGACAACGTGCGAGTTGTAAACTTGCGACATATTCCCGGAAACACTGTTGAAGGTGCCTCCGTCGATGTGGGTACCAGTGAGAGCAAAGGACATTGGCAATTGTAGTGGACGAGAATGAGCAGCGGAAGTCCTGTGCTGGACACTTCTGGACGCCAAGGCAGTGCCGCGAGTCAGGTGCAATTACGGAAGCGCCACAATTTGGCAGGCGTGGCAGGCGTTCTCGCAGTTGTCGCCGACCTTTGAAGATGCAGCGGAAATATTGATTAGGTCCGGGAGGGTTGAGTATGGCGTCCATGATGGACAGAAGCTCGGCCGGTGAGGTATGGGAAAGGATGTTTAGAGCCCATCGTAGGCACCACATACACTGCGTTCCGACACCACCTAAACTCAGTCAGCCTACAGGTAGCTGTGGTGAGCTGTGTTGAGCTATGTTCAGGTCAGCTTAGGCGCTGATTAGGCGGGGTAAACAGACTCTGTCTAGCCATCTAGGCTGACCTGAACACAGCTAAACACAGCTAGGCTGCTGAGTCTAGGCGACGCCGGAACCAGTGATAGTACATATTCCTGGCTAATATTTTCCCCTCGTTTTCCGTTCTTCTTCCGACAATAGCTCTCAATCTGAGGGATACGAGAAGCCATGAGGACGCGTGGCCAAATCGAGGGCGAGCGGAACTGTCGCTTACACTCGGAAACTATGCTCGGCAACGTCCGTGTGCCCTTCCGTGGTCAAGGTGGATTGGGTCTGCCGTGGAATGCGCCAGTCAGCGGTAGGTTCAATGCGGGAATGTTACTTTACACGCACCGTATTCCGTTGGAAGCCGCTTGAAAGCATGAGCGGGTTGTTAGCATCTTTGTAAACGCAACGTACCTTGAGAGGAAGAATCAGTTACATGAGAACGCATTTCCCTGGACTTACCTCGACGCATACGCATGCCGCGTTGACAAGGTAGAACGTAGAACATCCCCCGCAGCATTCCTTGATTTGATTGCATTCGTTCAGCAGATTGATACTTTCGTGGATCCGAGGGGATATAAGCGCATCAACGAGGCTCACTGTGACATCGATACCGGCGAGAGCGGGGGGCAGCGACGGCCGAGACAGCGAAGGAGACAACGGCGAAGAAGATCGCGGCGAATTGCATGCTTGAAACTGCGGATGGCCAGCGGGCTTCAAGGTGAAGGAACGAGCGCTGTAACAATGGGCTTTTATTCATCAGGGAGGCGAACAGGTGGAGGAGCGCCCGGATCTTTCACGCTGGGGTTTCGCGGACGGCCTTATGTAGAAGCGTAATTCGGACGAGGGGAGCCTGACAGGATGAACGTTAACTCCGGCAGACGAATTTAGAAGACCCACTCGCCAGCACACATTCGGTTAGTTGCATAGCACGATGCTAGATATCAGCTAGCCGCGCTTCTAATCCTCGAATCGGTGCTTACTCAACAGGGTGCCAAACACCGTCAAGTCTAAAGCGGAGAGACACCACTAGAAACGCAATTCGGACGCAGTGAGCCGTCTTAAGGGAGTCAGACCCGCGTGGAGGATCGAATACTGTCCCAGCTCCTTGTGTCCCCTAGCCGCGCTTCTGCGCTTCTGAGACCAGAATCGGAACCAGGAAGTGCGTCCTGGACGTGGTTGAGCATACAGATACACCCATTTGCGGGGATTTGCCGGTAGTACGGAGGCTCAACGCGGTAGATGAGTGTGGAATATTCTACTCGCATCAGCTCGCTTCATTTGGCCTTTCAGTACCAAAGATAGCATTTGATAGCATGCAGGCGAATAGCTGGTTGACGAGAGCAAAAAAAAATCCAAGCCCAGAAAGGCTTCTATTGACGCGGGCTATGGCAAGATGGTGGAAGAAGCAGGAGGCTTGTATGCACTTGTGGATCCCTGTATGTGCGATCCAAACAACACGGCTCTCGTCGCGCCATCATGCCCGTCGTGGTGTTCGACAACGGCGGCTCTACAATCAAGGCTGGAATCGTCGAAGAGGGTCAAGATGAACCCAGGTAACATCCTGCACTTATCTCCGCCGGCGCGAAACCACCCAGTGAAATTCATTCCAGGATCGTCGTGAACGCCATCATCCGGTCCAAAGGCGACAAAACGACATACGTAGGCCACGAGCTGGATAAATGCAAAGACTACTCGTCGCTCAATTATCGCCTTCCGCTCGAGAAGGCTTGTATTTGCGTATGTATGGGGCAGCGAATAAACTTACAGAATATTGGACAGGGATATGTCGTGGACTGGGACGCCCAGAAAGCCATCTGGGACGGAATACTCTCTGACGAAGTCCTCAATGTGCTTCACTCCCGATAGCCTTACTTCCTCGGCTCATTTTTAGGCTAGGTCAACCCCACCGAGTCCACTTTCCTGGTTACGGAGCCGTACTTCAATCTCCCAAAAATTCAAGACGTCTACGATCAGTTCATATTCGAGGAGTATGAATTCAAGGCACAGTTCCGCGCTACACGTCTGCCGCTTTATATAGCGGGATAAAGCAAATTTTGACCCAATGGTTGATTAGCTGCATCGCTGATTCCTTACGGCACCCTCTTCGACCAGCCGGGGCTCCCACCGCCAGAGTGCATGCTCATCGTAGACTCTGGCTTCAGTTTTACTCACGTCGTCCCGCTGGTGGAAGGTCAAGTCGTTTGGAACGCCGTCAAACGGTTCGTCGATACATTCCGATCCATTATCTCATCTCATACGCTGGACGCTCAGGCTCGACGTTGGTGGCAAGCTCCTGACTAACCAGCTGAAGGAGTGGATCTCCTTCCGCCAATGGAACATGATGGACGAAACGTACATCATGAACCACGTCAAGGAAACCTGCTGTTTCGTCAGTCAGGAATTCAAGACGGATCTGGAAAGCTGCCGGTGATCGCTCTGCACTCAATCACCAAAACGCCCTCTGATATTTATATATTCACTCCCAGGAGTAACCCGAAAAACAGCCCAATAGTGCAGGAGTACGTCCTTCCCGACCTGACTAAAAGCAAAGCGGGGAAGATCCGCCAGCCAGACGACATCACCCTCGACACGGACCAGGTGTTGACGATGGCGAACGAGCGCTTCACCGTTCCGAGATTATCTTCCGCCAGGGTGATATCGGCGCGTCGCATTCCTTCCCAATCACGACTTATCTGACTCAGGGATCGTTCAGGCCTCGAGCGCGCGGGGCTCGCCGAAACGATCGCGACCTCCATCGCGCTTCTTCCAGCTGACACCCAGGGTATGTTCTGGGCCAACATCGGGCTTATCGGCGGGAACACGAATATTCCGGGCTTCCGACGGCGCTTGTAAGGGCCGATACCTCGTCCCGCAGTTTCAAAGATCGCTCACTGTACATATCCGCAGAGCATCCGAGCTGCAGACCCTCGCGCCCGTGGGCTGCGACGTGGTCCTCCACCAGTCCTCCGAGTGCGCGCGCTTCCTTCCTTCCTTCCTCTTGTTCTCTAACACATTACCATCTTCAGCCCGGTGCTCGGCGCATACCGCGCCGCCACCGCGTGCGCCTCTTCTGCGTCCTTCCCCGCGCGCGCCGTGACGCGCGCGGAGTACCTTGAGAGCGGGAGCAGCGCCGTACGGCGCAAGTTGCCAGATTGGCAGCAGCCGGGGAAGGAGCGTGAGGGCGTAAAGGGGAAGGAGCGCGAGGCTGCGAAGGTGAAGGAACCCGCTGCGAAAGGAAAGGAGCCCGCCGCGAAGGGAAAGGAGACCACTGCGAAAGGAAAGGGCCCCGCTCGGAAGGCAAAGGGCAAACAGCGCGAGGACCCTGCCACCGTCCCGAGTGCGAGTGCGAAACCCACGAGATCGCGCGTGCGCCTGTTAGATCCTATACCTGCTGCGCCGTCGGGCAAACTATGAGGCACGAGCAATTTCACCCACAGTGGATCGGCCGCGGGTCTCAGGTGGTGTGGATGCTTTATTTTATGAATTAGTATAGTGCTGTGTCAACATCAATATACTGCATGCACCAACGACTGATAATTTTGGAGTAGAACATCCACAATGCGCTATATATAGTGGGATACTACGATGCGAGAAGCGTCCTGGACCATGATCGCACCCGTCCGCGCCATCTGCACATCACACGCATGGTCCACGTCCCACATGGGCAGCAGCTGCCGAGTGTGAATGCCGGTCTCATCCACCGCGTGAACCTCGATCCCCACCCATACTGGCGCAGACTCCCATGTGAACTTAAAACTGAGACTGAAGCCGGCCCCGGACATGATTGGAATTGAATTCTTTTCGGTAGCGGAAGAGGGACCTGAGTTGCGGGGCGCGGGGTGTCACGGGAGAAAAGACTAGGTGGTACCGCGATACCGTGCTCAGCAAGAGATTACTGGGGGGATTGGGTGGTTCCATAGTTCTCATAGACTCCTGGGTCGGACTGCCCACCTCATCCTCGACTTGAACCACCAGCTCGTAGGCCTCGTCGTGGAGGAGGCTTGGGGCGAGCGAGATGGACGCATAGTGGAAGTGAGGCGGGGAAGAGAGATTATTGCCAGGGATATCGACCGTGATAGACGCAATATCTATAGGGTCCGCGAATTCATGGTCGGCCAAATCACTGAGTGGGCGCCACAGGTCGTTCAGAGAGGGGAGGGAATGGATGCGGACTTGA